>VXAA01002594.1:317059-421230 GCA_013399115.1 Anseranas semipalmata
TTTTTTTTTTTTTCTAAAAGACTAAGTTTTAGGTTCTTACAAGCCTTCAGGCTCCTCAGTCTGGGCTACATTTTTAAGGTTTTTCCTGTGAGGCTGAGAATTTATTCATTCCTACGATAACTTCATTTAAAAAGAGAGACCTTTTCTTTAAAAAGAAAACACACCAAGTGACTGGAGATTTCTTGCAAATATGTGGGAGCTGGCATCACCTAGAGAAGGTGCCTGTCTTACACTGCTTTAGACTGTGCTCTACCTGTGAATATTTGCATGAGAAAAACTCTGCTCTGATGGGCTGCACAGTTGGTTCATGAGTTAAGTGACCCCAGAACAATTTTCTGTTTCTGATTTCTGAGCCACAGAAATGTGGAATGCTGAATTCATACTGTCAATGGCTTTGTACAATCACAGTATTCAATTATTTTTTAAGGATTAATTGTTAAATGTTGCACTCATGTATATTCTGATTGTGATCTGCAATTAACAATTTCATTTGTATTATAAATAGCAACTACAAAATATGTTAAGTCACCCTTTAGCATTGAACTTCTTAGTTGGAATCTATATTTTGCATCTATTTTTGACATTGCATGGGAATAAAATAAGTAGTTTTATAAACTAGTGGTTGCTAGTGGTTTATAAACCATTATATGTATGTGACATATCCTCAGCTTTAAGCCTTAGAGCCACTACTACTACTGTCTTCAGCAGAGCTAAATTAAAGCAATCAGTAGGGAATCTGAACTTACATAAATCTGTGTATGTCGCTATTTATCTAGAGTAGGTTTATAATACACCGCCTTTATATGTGCAAAAGAAAGATCATTTCATTTTTTTAACTCCCATGACAATATTTTCAGTCATAGAAAGGATGAGAAATGTTAACTATCTGATGAGAAGGCTTCCAAGGGAAACCTGGAATAAAGTATTATATGCTCAATTTCAAGCCTTTCTAATTATAGCATATAGCAGACACGGACAAATTATATCAATTGTTAGTTTATAGGAATAATATTGTTTCCAGGCAACTTCCCTGTCCAAATTCTTTCTAATCTTCCCTCCTTTCTTTTGACCCTTAAAATTCTGTAATATCTTCTTCTATCCTGGAACTTTTCATGAAATGGCATAGTGACTCCAAATCTGTTCTACACGGAGTGGCAGCATAAACTATCTTAGCAGTTGCAAAAAAAAGAGATTTCTTATTTTGTTACTTCCCGTTAGATTCTGCGTATTATTTTCCCGTTCTTCCAACTGGAGGCAAGTAATGACTGTTACTCTGACTTCCTTCAAATCCATGATGGGGCTTCGGCGTCAACGCACATGCTGGGAAAATACTGTGGTTCCACACCTCCTGAAGAGCTTTTCAGTTCCCACAACTCCCTTTATTTTTGGTTGTACTCAGATCACACCATTACAGCTGGAGGTTTTACTGTTCAGTGGGAATCTCGAGATCCTGGTAAGTTTGATGAAATGTCAGGTAGTTTAATGTGTTTACAGCTTTGGAGCAAAATGAATGATTTACTTACTTTAATTAGGAAACATTAAGAGCAGTAGGACAATATTTTACTAGGGAACGAGGCTGAAATGTAGACACATATGTCATTTTAAGATATTTAAATTCCAGCTCTAGGCCTCTGCATGAATAATTTTTTGCTAGTTTTTAAGGCTGCTTTATGCCTCCTGTGAGGAATCCCCCATAGAGCATGTGTTCCTGGAGATGCCATTCTTCTGTTTAATGCTCTTTTCTCACAGAAGTATCTAGTACTTTGAGCAGGCAAGTTATCCTTTTTTTTTCTACTGATAATTCAGAGGAGGTTAAAGAGGTTGAATCATGCTTTCCAAACATTATAGGATCAAATTGTTTGGAATTTGATTTTAAATGATCTGTGAGGTTTTGGTATGATTTGCAGTCTGTTACTGTTTGAATTCTTGGTAGCACCACTTTTGTGACTCTTCCAGGAGTCTTGGAAGTGCATTTCTAGAGGTAAACCCTAAATCATCTTGTGCAGCATCAAGCTCACCTCAGTGTTCTGCATAGAACTGTCTAGAAATAAAAATGTGCACCGAGTTGTGTCCTGAAAGAACTACAGAGAAAAAAAGTATAGAAAACTTAGGGGGGAAACTGTTTCTTTATTTCCAGAAATATTTACTGAAATGTTCTTTTAATGTTTTTTTTTTCTTTTGATTGACATTATTAGATAGATAATTACTAACTGACAAATATGGATACTGAAACTGAAAACAGATCTTTTGAAAGAAATAAAAACAAAGAGGTATAGATTTGACCAAACTAGCTGTTCCTTAGGTATAAGACACAAGTAACAGCTACCATTACCCAACCGTTATGGGGAGAGGGGTGTTCTTTTATGACAAGTACATAAAACAGCCTTCCCTGTAATTAACATTCTTAAAAATGAAAACAGTCCTGTGCTATGGTGAAACATGGAGACTCTACTTACAAAGTATAGAAATCCAGACTAATTTTGTAAATCTAATTCAAAATGCAGTGCATTCTATTTTTAAAACAAATGCTTTTGATCATTCTCCTAAAGATATTTCCATTATAACTGTGAAAGAATCTTTCTTTTACAAAGCAAATCAGGAAATATATATATTTTTATAACTGAATTGTACAATTAATTATAAAATGTAAAGAAAGAAGTACCTTGTTTTTTCTGTTTGTTTGTTTGCTTGTTTCTGAATTTATTCTGAATCCCACAGTGCTATCTAATTTTGGCACTATAGGACAATTCAGCTTTTGATCTGACATGCAGTGTTACTGACTGTGTTGTTCCATGTTTCTTTTCTGTTAGAATGCGGTGGTGAGCTGACAGGTACTTACGGCTCAGTAACCTCTCCAGGATACCCTGGTAACTATCCTGTAAACAGAGACTGTTTCTGGACCATCTCAACCAGCCCTGGCCTCCTCATCACTTTTGCCTTTGGCACACTAAGCCTAGAACACCATGAAAATTGCAGTTATGACCATTTAGAGGTAAAGTTTAATTGTGGATTATGACATCATTTTGTGGCAATGTTATTGCAAAACAAGATGTTTCAAAACGTTTTGTATGTACAGAAGTAGACTGTTTGAATATTAAATCCTGGGTCAAAATATCCATTTGTACTTACTCCAGACATTGATGCAGTCAGATTCAGGCAGTATAACAAAAAGAGTGTGAAATCCCACTCTACTGAAGTCAGTGGAAGACTTGCAACTAGAAAGGATGGGATTCAGGCCAAATATCATATCTGGTGGGATGCTTTTACTTTCTTGCAAAGTTCAGTCTCCAAACTCCTAGCTGAATGTCAAGCCATAGAGAATCAGCTTAAGTAAAACTATTAGGGGAAGGTATCTAAGATTAATAGATTCATATTATAGTACAGTCCATGACTTGATGGGTGAGTGTAGGCCTTTTTCTCAAGAGCAAAGTAATGGTTACGGAATTCACCAATGCCCACTCATGGAAATGAGATGTTCTGGAGTAGCATGTACTCCATGCTTTCAGGAAAACACTTCAGCATTATACCTCCTGATATTTTCTTTCCCTTCAACAAGCCCCTTGATGACTCTCCTAGGAGCACCATCACAGCTATGCTGGTTGGTCTATTTCTTACTTCCTGTGTGTCTGGAGGAAAATTTCTATGAGCTTCCACCATCCACAATATCTCCTGGGTTCCCTGACATAACTTTAAGAGTGTTTGTACTGTCCACAGTTGGCACACATGATAATCCTAAACAGCGATTTATCATTCTGTCTAGATTCGAGATGGTCTTCTTCCACAAGACCCTGTTCTTGGTAAATACTGTAGCACCGGATCTCCACCCCCACTCCAAACCACTGGTCCATATGCATGGATTCACTTTCACTCTGACGACTCAGTTACTGATAAAGGCTTCCACATTGTCTATACGACATCGCTTGGTAAGTAAAATTCAGCATTAAAGTTTAGCCTGTGACATTCCTAAGATATAGCCAACAGGACATGAATGGAGGTAATTAACATTTACTATTTAATAATACAGAAAGCCTCTTTGATTTGCAGCCATTGCTCAGAGGCACCCTAAACTGAAAGAGTTATCATAATTGTGAGTATCTCAACTAACATTTTGTTTTCTTAATATAGCAGATCCAAGTTGTGGAGGAAACTACACTGATAGTGAAGGGGTTATCACGTCCCCTTTCTGGCCTAACCCTTTTATCAACAACCAACAATGTATCTACATTATCAGACAACCAGGAGATGAAAAAATATACCTCAACTTCACCCATATGGAGCTGGAGAGCCACACTGGTTGTTCATTGAATTATATTGAGGTGACTTTTCTTAATCAGTTAATATGAAAGGTTGGTTACATGTGTGTACAAAGCAAGGCAGCATAATTTCTGTCTCAAGTGCCACTACAGAGACAGGTATTAATCAAAGGACTAAGTATACCAATTTATTAGGGTCCAAAAGTCACAGGGGCTAAAAGAGCAAGAGTGTACATTCAGAATGAAGCAAAGATAAGAGAACAAGAAAATCTTTCTGCTTAATACTAATTGTTAATCAGCTGTACATGATTAAGATGGAGTTTGGACTGTAGGTAAATGCATGCCAAATGCAAAAGAAATAGAAATAACGCCACAGCCATTATGCGGCATTTTCTGGAGTCATGGTGTTATGCTGAAAATTTTGTTTTGGGGCAAAAAGAAAGCATACTATTTATATATTTTAATATTTATATACATATTTATATATGCATACATATGTACATATATGCATATGTAAAGCCAGGAGTTTACTGTTAGTATAAACAAAATCTTATGAGTCCAATTTAAGAATTGTCATTCATCTAGATCCAGTTGTTATAGAAAAAATAACAGAAGTTAGAATGCTTCTATATGGAAAATGTAATAATATTAATACAGTATTTTTTTTTTTTAATAAAGGATACACTTTAGATGACTTTTATATGTCTGCTAAGGCACTTTTACACATAGCACTTTCTTCACTGGACTACAGCTTCGTGTTACATCCAAATTCACTACTAAATGCTGCCTTTTAAGTATGCTCGATAATATTCATTTTCTTTGTTACTCCTAAACCCCTAAATCCTGGTCTGCATTTCTTTAATTGACTACAGGTGAGGTTTGGCATGGTGCTGTGCAGGGCAGGGGCTGCTGGGTGCCATGGGGGCTCCCATGGAGGCAGCAGGGCTTGGCCTCACAGCCAGGGCCCATCCCACCACCCCAGGTAGGAGCAGGGCAACAAGGGGCAGCCCCAGGTGATGGGCACCTCCCTTGGGGAAAGGGGCGAGCCAAGGCTGGGCCGGGACATGGGCCTGTGGGTGGGCCTGGCTTGATAGGGCTCATGGCCAGGAGCTGGAGCCCAGCTCTGCTGTAGCCTTGATGGTGCAAGGGCTGACACCCCTGCAAGCTGAAATGGGGTTCTGGGTCCTAGGCAGGGTGGGGGAGCCCCCAGGAGAGGCGAGGCAGGGCCTGGTGGTGCCCTCAGGGCCTGACAAGCTCTGGTGGGGTCTTAACCGCCAGCCCGTGCCCTGTGTCCTGTCACCCCGTCCCCATGCTCCTCTGTGCCATGTCCCAGCTCACCATATCTCAAGGCATCATGAATACCTCATCCTACACGGAATGGCTGCTCGTTAGTGTACAAAACCACGGTTGTACTGCAGGGAGATTAACAGATGTAAAACAAATTCAGCACCAACCCCTAGTTGATTTAGCCATCACGGCTAAACCAGGCGCAGGGAAGCTGGTGGCTGGTGGGGAGGTGCTGGGGGGAGCAGCCCTGGCCCAGGGCCCGGCAGAGCCAAGGCTGAGCTTGCGGGCGGCTACAACAGCAGCAGTATGGCGCTGCGGGGCCGCATGGTTATGTGGCTTTGTGTTTACTCTCTCTAACCAAGAGAGGCATAGGCCCCTGTGAGCTCCCTTTAGTTAATCTGTTTTTAAAAGATTTGTTATTGTGTTAACATCGTTCCCGTCCCTCCTCCTTTAACTCAGAGACTTTGGTTGGAATGAAGTGTAATTAATTTCTGAAATGAGAGCGGAAGTGTGTTTAATGAAAACAGACAGCTTTTGTTTGTTTGGCCTGGTACTCCTCTTGCCTAATTGCTGGCAGAACAGCAGCTAAATTCACAGCAGTCAGAGAAACAAAACCATTTCTGTTGAATACAATCAGTTTGTATTAATTCAGCAAAGCACTTACCTTGTTTGCTGATCAGTCACAAGCAGTTCAATTTTCCTGTATTTCTGTCTGTCTCACCACCTCTTCTCCTTCCCTCTCACTTAGTCGGCTCAGCCCAGAGCAAACACAAGCAGCATTTTCTGATGCAGGAACTGTGGTTACAAGTAAAGTACTGTCCTCCTTTTTCAAGGCCCGATTTTCCACATATACGTCCTTAAAATATTGTCTCATTGGGTTTTATGATGAAGTTCAAGTAGGGAAATAGGTTTTAGTTGTTAAAGTTACTTTAAAAATCACTCTCTGACAATTGTTTTGTCACTTTGAAAAATTGCAGATTATTCCCATCTCTTGCGATATCAGGAAATCTACTGTTTCCACAGCAGCCAGACACAGCTCACAGGCACTTGCTCTGGGAGGGATGTTTAGTCTTTTAGTGAGGAAGGAGCAGCCTGGGACCAGAAGTTTGTAATAAGAAACTAGACACAATAAAACTTCTTATTTAAGAAAGACTGTGACATAGTACTGCAGAGGTAAGGTGTTAGGCAAGCCAGTTCCTTCTCCTTGCCATCCTTCTAATTGGCAATATGAGACATTATTCACATGATTTAGAGAACCTTTTATTTTTATCACTACTCACTGGACTTTATAAACGAAAAATGTAAGTAGAATCAGGTCAAGAAAAAGCATAAACTCATGTGAACTGTAGTTCTAGAAGCTTTCACTTCTATATGAAGATTTTGTAAGTATTTGAGCACAAATTCTGATCTTAGTTACTCCCCTGTAAATCCAGAACAACTCTCTCACCTTGAACTTAGTTCCTAGGGAAATTTAAAGTATCTGTTAGAGAGTCAGAAAGCCGACTAACCAGTGGAGATTGCCAAAGCTGAGCAAGCAGTCCAACCACTGCCTGCTCACCAGTCTACACACCAACGGATGAGGGCTCCCTGCCTTTTCTCCCAGCACATGGAAGGATACAGCTGAGGAGGAAAGAACAAGGGAGGAAAGAACAAGAAGAGGGAACCTGAAAACTGTATGTCCCTTGTTTTGCCAATGATAGGCAAATAGCAGGGGACCTGTTTTTTGGACCTCAGTTTGTTGGCTCCCCTGTTGGAATGAGATGGGCACCTCAGAGGTTGTTCAGAGCTCCTTGGGTATACCAGTGCTCAGCCTGGTCCTCTGGATGCACCTATTCTTTCTTACTCACAGTCACAGGTTCAGGTCCTCAAGTGTGGAGGTGCAAATATCTCTTTTCCTGCTAGTCCGTGTTTCATCCTAGTGTCCTGTGACAGTAGTGCGTGCGTGCGTGTGTGTGTGTGTGTGTGTGTGTGTCTTCTGTGTCAATCATCCAGTCCTTCATTTGAGCTCTCATAAGTTGCTTGTACCAATTACTGTGGTGGTACCCCTCTTATAAATAAGTACAATAGTTGCTCCTTTTGTTATTTAGTAGTTCTTGTGAGATTATAATGTTATCCAGATATCAAATCCCAAGACTTTTATGATCTAATTCTTTTTTTTTTTCTTGTTGATTAGGTTCGAGATGGTGACAGTGAGATGTCTCCTTTGATAACCAAATTCTGTCATAGTACGCTTATGTCTCCAATCACTTCTACCAGCAACAGTCTCTGGATCAAGTTCAAGTCTGATGCTTCTGTGCTAAGAGCTAGCTTCAGGGCCATTTACCAAGTTGGTAAGAAGAACTGATGACTTGCACAGTGAACTGATCTGTAATTTGGACACTTTCAGTCATTTCTGTGCTATATTATCCATATAATGGGTATAAGACAAACTTCAACTATTTTTTTCCCTTTCTTCTGAAGTTTGTTTATTTATCACTACTTTTAGAAATGCACAAGTGATGTCTGTAGTAGGTCTGTTGTAGGTGCTTCTACCATATTTGGAAATGCATTCACCATTGCTTCTGTTAACAACAAATCACTTACCACTAACATTCCAAAGATGATATAGCTATAATTCTGCCTAAATCTTTATACTTTTGTTATTCCTATCTTTGAGTTCTTAATCACCAATACATCTAAGTGTGTGAAAGAAATAAGTCAAATCCACAAGTTTTCATGGACAGAGTTAAATTGGTCTTTTGTATATACATATTTATGCTATAGTTATAGCAATACTTTCTTTTAAATACATTCTCAGTCCTACCTGGATGATCCACAGTAGATGCTGTGAGAAGATAGGCTTTAAGAGGTGGTTTTCTTCTAATGTCATAGTGATACTTGATAGACGTGACATTTTCCTTGAAACCATTTATCACAACTACTGATTCTTGGTGTCTGTTGGCAGCCTGTGGAGGCTTCCTGTCTGGAGCAGGCACTATCCATTCACCTTACTACCCCAGGATATCCTCTCACCCAAAGATCTGTGAATGGATCATCTCCCAGCCAGCTAGCAAAGTGGTGATTCTTAACTTTATCGACTTTGACATTCGAAATACAAGCACTTGTGACTCAGACTACGTTGAGGTAAAGAATAATACACACATACTGTGAATAACCCTCAGAAATTCTTATCTGTGTGTTCCTTCTCATATTCATCTCCATCAAAGCAGAACTGCATGACTTACTAAGAATGTCTTTTATATTATTCTTATGAATTAATTTATGCTTAAAACTTTAATAGAACTTTGTATGGAATATTTTGAATGCACTGTTCTTCAGGTCAGAGATGGCAACAACACAGACTCTCCTCTTTTGGAGAAATACTGTGGTACAGCTGTACCATCTAGAGTGCAATCTACATGGAACAATCTCTATATCAAATTCAGAGCTTCCTCTCTTACCAATCTTGGCTTCAGAGCTGAGTACTGGCCATTAGATACAGGTAAGAATTTTTTGTTTTGTTTTGTGTATAGAGTGTTGGGATATTCCAGATTTTCCTGTATGCTGAAAACAGTGGCTCATCAAGTTTTACAAAGATATAATGGGAGATAAGTTCTGAATGAGTCACTGTGTAGTATGCATGAGGCGAAAAAGACCATGAAATTTCAGGAAGAAAAGTAACCAATTTTATAGGTGCCTCATTATTGAATTAATGTATATTATTTAACTTGATGTTTTAAATCTCTACAGTATGTGGAGAGTCTCTCACTGGACCAGAAGGAACTATTACAAGTCCTGGTCATCCAGATATCTACCCACATGGTATTAACTGTACTTGGACTATCAACATTCAACCTGGCTACCTTATCCGTCTGACATTCACTTCATTTAACTTGGAATTTGATTATAATTGCAGAAAGGATTATCTTGAAATATATGACAACAGCACTATGCAAAAATTGGGAAGGTGAATATGTCCATTAGTGTACAGATCTTAATAACTGTAGAATGTGCACTGTTGTGTAGATCTCTTCATCCAATTTGCTTCCTTAAATTTTGCATATGCATTAATTGCTCTGCTTTACTGAAACATTAGCAGCATTCCCTCTACCTCCCACAGTAAACACAGCTTCCTTTCTTTGACCAGGGAATGAGAACCATGTTTAATAAATGCTATACTGGGAGAAACTAACTTGGGTCAAGAGGACAGCTTTTTTAAGGACAGGTTTCAATAGCTGCCATTGTCCAGCTCCATTAACATTTTGATTTATGGGAAATAAGTTCAAAAGCATTAATATATATGTGTCAAGGAAAAGACATGATTTGAAACACTTGCAGAAATGAAAGAAAGATTACTTAAAAGATTGTGCATTTGGATCTCAGGAAAAACTAAACCGAAGTCATCATTTTATAAGATTTTGTTTTCACTTTCTCCTGATATGCAGTGTTATATTATGTAAGAAAAGGCTGACAAATCCTCCTCTTCCCTGCCGCCCTCCATCCCTATCCCCGTCCCCCTTCACCAAGTGGAGTATATACAGGGCTTTCTTGCCAACCACGATACTCAGCTGCAGCTACAGAGTGGCTGACATGGCAATATTTTGGAAAATAAGGAGCAAATGACTGTCATATTGTAACAGAGAGTGTTTTGCAACCTTGGTCTTTTGCCAGCCACTCTGACTCCTACAAAAGAATAGAATATGTTGTAGGTACTGCATGGACTAATATCAACAAGAATTTGACAACTTGATGAACAGTTTCTGCTCTGACTTTGCCACACAGGTTAGATTTGTATCATTGTACATGTAGTGTGCTATTTAGCCCCATGATACAGGGTATATGGTTGGGAACTCTGTCATGCAGTGGAGGCATTTGCATACATGCAGCTCTTCAAACTTCCTGTGAAAGCTGAATCCTCTTTCAGTAACAGAGATGCTTCATAAAGCGTTGCCACTCAATTTGGGGCATCTTTTTGCTGCAGGTACTGTGGAAGATCAATTCCACCATCACTCACTAGTGGTGGCAACATGATGATGTTGTACTTTGTGACCGATCACGGCATTTCATCTGAGGGCTTCTCAGCTCATTATATCTCCCTGGATGCATCAAAAGGTAATATGTCAGTATGTTCATTATGCAAATTAAATGTTTTCAGTTGTCACTGTAAATAACCACTATAAGAAGCAGAAACATTATTTTCTGTGTTAACAGAAGACTGCTTTGTGCCTCTTCTACCCCTTTGTATTTATAGATACTTGATTCACAAGCTTTTTCCTCTCTGGGAAATATGGCCAAAGCAGAAAGCAATTTCTGTAAGCAACACTGCTGTTTTCCTTAAAAAGCCAGTAAGTACTGACATGGCAGAACTGCATGAATTATTTAGGAAAAGTATTTCCTGAATTTGCTTTGTCCATTCCAATCTGAATATATGTGATCTAGGAAGCTTAGCAATTATGGACAACTCACTTGAATGGGAGACTACCTGAACATCTCAGGTGCCATAAAGATTAGTTTAGTCCCTATTTAGGTACAACGTTGATCATGGACAGAGAAAGGTCACATAGTGTGAAATTTGGTAAAGCAGCAAAGTAACCTGAAAGCACAAGCTGTTTTTTTTTTCATTACGACAGAGTGCAACTTTTCAGTCTCCAGCAGAGTTCAAGGCTCACATTATGCCTTAAATCTATTCTTTAAGTATCTCCTTTTAAGGGGCAAGGATATACATTTGTAAGGAAAAGACTGTTGAAGAGAAGAATGTGCATTCTCTTAGTTCTCTAAAGCAAAGAAAAATTGAGAAATTACTCAGAATTGTAATTGATTTGAATGTTTTCCAGGGTGGGCACATCTGTGTTTTCAAACTATGCTGAACCCACCAAACCTGTTCCAGTGTTTGCATGTCTCTCCAGCACTGAGAGCTTTTTTAGCAGTGACTGAGCTGCACTTGAACAAGCAGCCTATTGGTGAAAAACTGTTAAGTACCAGTTTCATAGACCCAGTAAACATGTGTCTGCTGTTGATCTCCTCACTGCTAAACGCAGTTCTGTAGTAGAAAAGGATGTGTGCGGGTAGAGAGACAGATTCTGCCTAGCAGAAATGAACCACAGAAGAGGTAGAGTGGGACAATGAACAAAAGTAAGAATGAGAATACATTTGTAGCTGGGTTATTTGTGTATCCATCACTAACCAGGTTCTGTCTGTTTGTGCATATGTGTGTATGTGTGTGCAGACTATAAGAGATTTATTAGATGAATACCAGAAATTCATAGTACTCATCTTTACAGTAATAAACTACCAATGGCTGCTCATTTTCTGCTCTTAGTTACTTTAATTATTTTATTTTTCCTACTTCCTGAGTTTCTCCAACCTATTTAAAAGCAACAAAACTTTCATTTTCTGCCTTGTAAAAAATAACTGCTTTCTTGGTGAGAGCTTGGGCAATTTGACTATTATTTCATCTCTCAAGCATGTGCGTAGGCGAGAGTAGTACAGATTTTGCCACTGTGTTTTCATTCACTACCAGATAACTTATAAATCCAAATAATCCATTATTTCAGCTGCCTTCATTCATACTTCAGTTATCTGGCATGGAAACCAGAAGGTCAGTAAAAACAGTAAAGATCTAATAAGAAATATTTCAAGGAGGAACCTTCTATTTGTTAGAAAATAATAGGCCAAAACCAAGTTAAGCTTTGAAAAATCTGTCCAAATATAGACTGTAGTTTGAAAACTCTTACTAATACTTACTACAGACTAGTAAAGAAGGTATTTTGTGGGCTGTTTTTGCAGCTGCCAGCCATGGCTTCTGTAAATGCAATTCTGTTCTTTGGTGGTGTAATATTTTTTCCTTTTTTTCTTTACCTTACCTCAAATTAATATTTCACAGGTAGGTTTGATTCCTTCCTAATGGCTCCTATAGCAGCTCTTCTCACAGTTTACCAAGATTAAAATATTTTCTACTCAGCATACATCTGTATTTCTGTCTCTGTTGATATCCTGTTTCTCTGGTTTTGTTAGTTATCCTGGTGCTGCTGAACCTGAAGATTTTCCTTCCATCTTCACTACTCTGCCTCTTTTCTTCCATGTCCCCCTCCTTTACCACCACCATGCATGGATTTTCTCATCTTTCATCCAAAGCACTAATATATGCATCATGTGAGGTTCAAACTGTACCAGTATTGTCGTGGAGTGGTTTCAAACTATGCCTTAAAAATGAAAACCTGTGTTCTCTTCTATACTGTTAGTATTTACTAATTAATATTTACTAATGTAATACTACAAGCAACTAGAAACTGTATAAAATCTTTATATAAGAACTATATAATGTCTTCATTCAGTCTTTAAGCAACAGATACGATTATTGGATCAATCTTTCCCCATAATTAATTCTTTCTTTCCCCTTAATTAATTAGATGTCTTTACTACTCTTCAGCTAAGTAGGGCCTTTGATGGGAAATTTTGCAAAAGAGCTAACTCTCAATTTAGTCTCACTCAGACCCAGAACGATGTTCTCTAGAATAAATGTTATTTTCACTTCAACCACTATAGTTTGCATATGTATGGCAAAGTAGTCAATAAATACTGAAACTGAGACTAATAACCCTGTAGAGAAGTTGAAACTACAATTTCTTTTCTTTACAGAGATTTCTTTCTTTTGGTCTCAGCACAAGCATAGTGGTACTATAAAGTCATAAATTCTGGACTGCTAACATTCATTTTTGATTAAGAATAAAGGGTTTTGAAGCTGCAAATTTTGAAGGCAAATATGTGTATGTGGACTTTGCTGTGAGAAGTAACTTCCCACTGCCCTGAAATCATATCAAGTTTAGGTTTCCCACTGTGAGATTTTCAGGCCTGCTATTCATCTTACATATATCCAGTTACGCTAAGGTAGCAGATTGCTGAACATAATCATATCTGAGAGATTTACCAAAGCTATAGATTTTTTTCTTTACATCTGCTGTCTATTTTCATTTTTCTGCTGAGAAAAATATGGTTCTAATAATGTTTCTTGTACAGTAAGAATTCTTCATATTTTTTGAACTATGTTTTCTTAGCCAGCTACAGTGAAACTAATATCAGAACTGGTCAAAGCTGTTCTCTTTCATATTAGATGTTTCAGTAGGCCTTTGCCTGGAGTTATTTTACAGAGACTGAGCTATTGAAAAGATTGAGTTCAAAAAGTTAAAAACGTTAAAAGAGTTAAAAAAGAGGGTATGTATGAGTGAAAAAAATGTTTTTATGTAAAACAAAAATAAGTTTCTTCTCCATATATCTTACCAAACAATGCTTTTGTTAGCATGGTTTATCTGTGATATATTAATTAGTTGAAGAGTAGCCTCCATGAAGTACAGGCAATAGTTTTAGCAGTCTGCCAGCTAGATGCTGTGAATAGCTCATTATGGCAGGAACACAAATGGAAATCTTCCAGTCAAATATGCCCACATGATACTCAGTTGTTTGAAATGTATATTTCCCAGTTAAACTGTCTGTACCTCAGATGTTTATTTCTTGGCAGTCTGTCTTTTGAGGGGAAAGTCACATGGAAGCCAAGGTAAAATTAGGATCTATTTCCTCGAGTCCGGGACTCAAATACCAGATAGACAAATGTCACAACAACCATATTAAGTGTTATGATAGATTTTGGGGTTTTCTTTTGCATGCCTTGGCTGACCAAGCACCAGAGAACCCATGTAAAATTATTGAAAAATCTTTGAAAGGGCTCAGTGTTGACTGCAAATGTTGCTCAGGTCTTGAAATAACGAGATCACAAATTTTCAATAGACATAGAACTAGAGTCAGTGCATGTATTTTATTGTCCTTGACTTCATTAATGAGTGGGATTTTATTTGTTTCACTTTGTGGTGTTTTTTTTTTTTTTTCCCATTGAAGAGGCTTTATTTAATCTTTTTTTGCTGAGAAAAGTCAGCCTTAACAAGGCTTTTAGCAGATTGCCTTCCTGATACATTTTTTATTCCTGGTCTTTCTCTGGCTTTGGTGGAAGATAAGACTTTTCCTTCTTAACAGTCTGAATTACAAGTGATACAGAATTAATACAAAAATAATAATAATTAAATACGATTAATCAAGAGAGATAACTTGGTTTTAAATAGCTTAATTGTGTGATATATGTTATGACAATGAGTTACTGTGCAAGCCAGAGTCTGAGAAGAAAGAAAAGTATTTGTGAGCCCATGGACTTAAAAGTGCACCTGAGGGTGATGTATAGATTTGTGTGTCTTTATCGATAGCTGAGCACAAGTTGAGATCTCAGTTCACATTGTGCCGACCAAACCCAGTAATTATCAGGAGGATGTTGCTTGGCTTTTCTCTTCAGCTGAATAAGCAAAGGCATGGATGGAAAGTAATGTCTGACAAGTATGCATGTGCACATATACAGGGCATGGTTGAATGAGGCTGAGCTAAGAAAGAAAAAAAACCTGGAGCCCTGCATGTGTCTTAGGCATCTGCTCAGCTCACCCTACGTCTGAGGAAAAAGACTCAATCAGCTGACAACTGGCAGCTTGTTAGGCCACTGGTTATGTTAGATCAGGTTATTAGTATGCCTATATATGCCTATATGTGTATATATGACTATATAGTATGTGTGTTCATGTGTAAATAAGTAGGAGAGAGCTGGAGATTCCTTCTGAACAGCTCTACCTAGTGTTTCTGAGAAGTTTGGGTCTGAAACACTACAAAGGACCTTTGTGTGTCTTCTTGGTAAAAATTAAGCCCATTAGATCTGCCAGCAGCCATAACAGAAGGCCCTGAGGTGCAGATGTGCTTTTCCATTGCCTGTGGAGAGGGATATACTTCATGTGATAGTTTTTTCTTTTTTCTTTTTTCTTTTTTTTTTTTTTCCTAAACATGCATAATATTACATAAGGGTCTAATTGTTAGGAATCTGAGTTTTCCTTTAGCAGAGTGAGATCGAAAGAAAACTGGCATTTTACATATAACACTATATTTTTAATTTTGATTAATTAGAATTGTGGTAACTGATGAATATCTCTTTATGGGGAAGACATGGATATAATTTTCTGCAGTATGCATGACTGCATGACCGAGTGGTACAAAAGCTGCCATTTTTCTCCACCGTTGGCCATTACAGTGAGTTACTGCCATTTATGGCTTTTTTTCATTTTTTTTTTTCGGAAGAGCAAACATTCAGTACCAAAATCAGAGAGCAGATTGAATAGCTTTTGAAACCTCACAGGCTGGCAAAGCAAGATGTGCAATTGTCCAGGACAATTGCCTTCTTCTTCTGATTTTCATGAGCTGCAATAAATGTCTTCAAACTAAACTGAATTCGTATTTTTTCCAGGCATATAATAAGCACATTATGGAGTTAGACTGTGTTCTGAACTTTGGCAGAGGATTCAAAGTTCTTTTTACCTGCTACCTTTGCTAACAGCTTTCACTGAAGGAACTATGACTGCACAAGCACACCCCCGAATGCTGTGTTAGTGAGGTGATTGCAAAACAGGAGTGCCAGCTCTATTGCTGAAAGTGGAATATAACAAATGAATCCATTTAACAGAAGAGAGTTGGCTGACACAAAATGTGGGTTCATTTATGCTTTTCCTAATCTTCATAGCAGTGTATGCGCAGTTTACACTTGGATTTATTTCTCTGTAGCCAGAGGTCTGACATTTCTAAGGCAGTCACTATTCCACCATCTGTATTTATCCCCCTTAGATCGTAAAGAAGATTATATGAAGTGTGGAGCAGAATACAGCATCCAGTGTAAAGTATCACGCTTTGAATATGAATTTTTGTGTGGATTACTCCCAAGAAAGCAAACTTTGGTGAGGGAGGGAACCTTGACAATTCTGTGGAAACTATTCTTAAAAGGGCTGATAAAAATAATTTGGCTTCCTTGTTGCTAATTTTGTCCTAAAGGCCCTTATCTAGTACATCAATTTTAATATTCTGCAGGCTGAAAGATAGTATCCATGGTCTCAGCCTCTGAATGAATAACATATAGCAGTATTGTAACATTATGCATTAAACGTTCCTAAGTTGGGCACCCACCCTTCCAAAATCAGAAGGTAATAATTAGTTAGAAATAAGTAACCTAATAAATAACACGTTTTCAATTTAATTTTTGATTACCTTCTGTCTGTTGAGTCTTTAGGAAAAACCCGTGTCATATTTCTAAGTCAGATTTCTAACTCTGTAGTCAGGGTTCTCAAGAAATCATATGACATAAGGATCAGGGGTTTGATGATACATATCATGAAACACCATGGGAGTTGGCAGCACAGCAAGTGTATTATAAAGATTTACAAAGCAGCATGATGTTTTTAAGGTGACCAAGACTATTGCATGAATATATTAAACCATATTATAATATAACACACAAATGACTAAAATTCTAGATAAAGAATTTAATAGATCAGGATTTTAGGTGAGCTAGTATATGAAACCTTTTTGACTTGTTAATTAGCAAAGTACAGCTCAAACGCAGAAAATTATTGGCTTGTTTCTATGTCATGTTTCTTTGTTCTTCTTGTGATGAATTAGTAACATGTGTCTGGTATCTTGCTTTGAGGGCGTTTATCCTACAGAAAACATTTCCAACAGAGGCCTTCCAGGTGATGAAGAATGCCAAAAAAAGAAACCAACACATTTTTTTTCAAAGATCATTCCTTCTACCCTTTATTTTAAACACCAGAAAAAAAAAAGCAAGTGTTTTACTAGTTAGAATGGATAGAGAACAGACATGGAAATGACCAACCTTAGACATGGAGGGCCGGAGCTGTCATTTCAGCCCTTCCCCCTAAACTATTATGCATATTGAAGTATTATGTACAAGTATTACTACACTGCAGCTGTTCTGTGTTAGAAAACAGGTTTCAGAGATCTGTGACAAATGGTTTAAATTAGTATAAAGATAATCATAATATTCTGCTCGCTTTCGGTTGTACTTTATAATCCATCTAACCCTGCCTATTTGATAGAATGTCTAAGAAATCTACTTTCATTTCTTATATTTGCAACCTGTAGGATCCGAAATAGGGGAACGGAGGACCAGAATAAGACTCCAGGGTTATCAAATCCAGCCTATAGTTTTAGCTCCTGCCCTTTTTTTGCCAAAAGTTACATCATGTGATTCAATTCCTAAATTAATCAAACTGTATCATTAAAAAAAAAAAAAAAAGTGGACTTTTTTCCCCTTTTTGCTTCTGTTACATTGGTTGGATGATTGCTCTAGAAACTAACTTCCTGATAGAAACTATCTCCTAATTTCTGTCTATCTGAATTCATGGACAGTTTTTAACTTTGGAGCTCATACTGTCATTAAGAGTGTTGTTTTTCTTGTTCTCATGCTTCTTGATATTTATCTGTTTTTTTCTCCTGTTCTTCAGTTGCTAAGCTAAACAAGTTAAGCTCTTCTAATCTCTCTTGCCTACTAATCTGTTTCCCCACCACCTCCATAACTTTTCTCTTACCTATTCTCATTTGATTTCCAGAACATTGATGAGCAGGGTTATCCACATTTATCCAGGTGATGTGTCAACATTACCTTGTGTAGTGGCATCAAGATTCCTTGTTCCAGCTGGAAACATCTCACATGGATCACATTTCTTCTTGCCCTTTTTGCAGCCAGATCACAAAGGCTTTTTTAGACTGTGATCAACTAATAAATGACAATTGTTCTCTCCAAAATAAGTCTCATGTACCATTTTGTAGAAGATATTTTTATTCCTAGTCCTTATGTCTGTGCTTTCAAAGAATTTTTTTTTTTTTAATTATTGCTCAGGTTCTGGCTCAGTATTAGTACCCTCTAGTTTCCTCCTTCTAGCTCATAATACCATGATGTTTCTCCAACAGGAGAAGTGATGTAACTGATTTTAGTATAAGGCTTTAAGTAGAACAGCTCTGTCCTCACAATATAAGGATTATTCTATTTTCCATCTGATTGTCCCTTATGGCCCTGAAAATGGGAAAAGAAATTAAGATTCAAAATCCCCATATCCCAGGTCTAATCATGGGGAATGCCTAAGAACAACATAGTGCCTCCTTGTAGCTAGACACTGCATTCAGTTTCCACCACCACTGCTTTTCAGAAATGCAGGAATCCTACCTCTTGTGTTGATCAAGAGATCCTTTACAATTTCCTTTTATGCTTACCTGGGTTTTAGGTCAAAGCCAACTTAGGCAGCTGGAACTACTCTTACATTGCCTATCTGTAACAGGCACACTGTTCTGGTAAAAGCTGAAAAAAAAATCAACTCAAATATAAGAAATTCCATGAAAAATCTGGATTCTGTTTTTAGTTTATAGTGATGACATTCAGCAGTAAGATGTGTCCAGGATGTGTTATAATGCACTGGAGCACAGGATGTTTGCTCCTCTGTCTGTTGGAAGTAGAAATTTCCTGTTAACTTAACATAGATACTAAACTCAGACTTGTTTCTGTTCTTTTTAAAGTGTGCTCACACAGCTACAGTACTGAGACTGGTGTGCTAACATCTCCAAACTATCCAAATAACTACCCTGTCCGGACGGAGTGCATATACACCATCACAGTGGGAATAAACAGACAGATTGTGCTGCGCTTCACCAACTTCACCTTGGAAGGGAATAAACGCTGTACAGAGGATTATGTAGAAATCAGGCAAGCCTAACTATTTCTGTTGGCCTTATTACTGATAACCACAAAAGTTATCCAAATCCACTTAAGCATGTTTGGAAGCTACAGTTTTAGCTGTATGCCTGTGCTGTCAATGGGGGAAAAGGGCTTATCAGAGAACTTTAAATGCCATCTTTTCCTCTCCCTGCCCTGCTCCATTGTCCATATTCCTACCTAGTAAATTCTGGTTCTCAGAGCAAGTGGTGTGTGTGGACTATGTTACCATGCATAGTATTTTGATTGTGTTCCTCAGAGCAGAAACAAAGCCTCTTTTATTGCCTGTTTTGTGAAATATTGGTTTATGATTATAGTCTTTAAAGAGCAATTTTCCGTGATGCAGCACTAGGAACGTGCATAATCTGTGGTATTTGGCTATACTGGTATCACTGTTAAACTTAGGATATTGGCATGGTGATTTCTAGTAAATTTTGGAGGACAGAGAAAAGTACAAGGGGGAGAAAGTAATACTTGCAGGAAGGTTAGCTGCATGCTTACAGCACACCTTGCACCAAGTACACTTCCTTTCTGTGGTGTGTTGCCGTATGGGATTTGCACTTTGAAGTGCCAGTGCACCTATTTTTCTCCTCCTGAGCCAGCTCTCTAGATGAACCATATCTGCAGAAGTCCAATGTGTTTTTTTGCTCTGAGCATGCCATGAGTTTTCATGACCTCAATGAGCACCATGATAAAACTAATCCTGAACCAGATATTCGGTGTGGATTTTTCCTCTTTAAGTAGTTTTTTTATTTTTTGGAGCAAATAAAAGTTGCTGAAGTTGCAGTATTGGTTGGACTGAGATTCTGAATTCCTTCTGAATTAGCTGCTTGTTTTCAGCTGTACACACAAACTGGAGAAAGTTACGAAAAACTGAAAGACTTTTTCAATATTTTCTAAGTAAAGTGTTTCATTCTTTCATTTTAAAACAACAATCTGAGATTAAATTTAATCTAACTTTATTTTAACAGTTACAGCCTTCATTTGACCCTAGACCTGAATTATAACAGTTTTCTTTTTCAGTTTTTCACCTCAAAAATTGCAAAGATTTTTGAAAAGATTTAATGCATAGATCTAATTCAGGTGTCATTGTGAAGAGCCCAGCAGCATTAATCAGGTTTTCAGATAGGTTCAGAACATTGCTAAGTGTAACTCAGCACATTGCTGCTGTCATAACTGGATTTCCACAAGATGTCTCCTTAAATGGGGTAGCTAGGTTAGTCTTAGTTGAGGTGCCACTCTGGTTTCTTGTCCTGAGGTGTCCTCTAATAAACTGCATTCAGTCAACTAAGAAAATGTTCATCTGACCAGAGCTGCAGAGGCTGAGATGCAAGCAAGAAGAGATTCTGGCACAGTTCTTCAGCTGCTGGTAACCTGAGACAGCAGCAAGCAGTTTAATCTGGGAGGATGACGAGAAAACAGACCTTTGAGAGTAGCAAGATCTAAGCAGAAATTTCTCTCAAAAGCAAGGATAAACCTGTGAAAATACAATTGAAAGTATTACTGTCCACTTAAGAAACATCATATCAAGATGACATCCATACCTAAGTATAAATGTATTTATTATTGCCCTAGTGACCTGCAAGAGTATTTGTAATATGATTGCTTGATATGAAATTATATAATCTTGATGCTAAGATTATAATGCAATTGATAAGCAGGTTGTTACCATCTTTTTTATTTCCATGAGACGTGCAGCACAACAGAACATTGAATGTGCATCCTGACTACCGTATTACAAAATATTACTGAAAATATTACTTAATTGAAATACTATGGATGGAAATAATTGTAGAAACAATTGTGAATGCATCTTTCAAAACATGCATCATATGAGTTCTGAGACGTGGACTCCCATTTGTGTGGTGGCAAATAAACATAATTTTTTACATAAGTCAGCTCACCTGTGTTTGTGCCAGGCTAGACAATGATAAGTGAGAATGTTGTTTTTTCTTCAAATTAGAAGTTTGCCTTTGGTTACACCAATGACTGCCACCTTGTAGAATACAGAGAAGGTCCTGCTTCTGCAGCATTGAATACACTTGAGATAATTCTTGAGTCTGTCAGTGTATTGACAGCTGAGTGGAGACACTGGACATACCCAGCAAGTAGGTGCTTATAGTAGGACCTCTTACCACAAGCAGCAATATCTCTCCGCTATTTGGTAGCTGTCTTTCTGTGGAAGATGAAGAACCAGGATTAGTCTTTACCAGGCCTGAAAGAATCCCAAGATTTTTTGCCTTGTTAACATTTCTCACGCTTTCCCTCTTTGACCCAAGGTTTTTCTTCTCTATCATTCTAGAGATGGAGGCTATGAAACTTCTCCTCTTCTTGGAAAATACTGTGGTACAGACCTGCCTCCTTTTATAATCTCTCATGGTAACAAGCTGTGGATAAAGTTTGTAAGTGACATATTTGGCACAAGAGAGGGATTTTCAGCAGAGTGGGATGGTACATCATCAGGTAAAATGAGTATATCAAGTATAATTCCATTTTACACATCTCATTGTTGATCTTCCATTTGTATTTTATTTCTCACTTTTTTCCCGCAACTTTTCTGCTTCCCATCTCATAAAATCTCTCTGCTAATTACATAGCAGCATATATTCAGGTTGTTTAGATCAAGAACATAACTTTCTTTATCTATGGGCTTTGTTTTTCTCCAAGGACATACTATTCCCGAGATTTAATGTAGCATCAGCTCTCGCTTGTGTTTAGGAAAGTAGTAGTAAGCAAGAATTTAATGGAGAGGTTTTTATTTGGAAAGTAACTATCAAACAGGAGCAGTCTTCAGATTAGATGGTTAATGTTTCTAGGTTCTATGGGCTCTCTTCCACTTATATCACTGTTGTCTTAATGCATATTTTTGGTTTCTAACTTAAGACATTCAGGGCGTGTGGAAGTCACTATTGTGAATCTCACACATCATGTCTAATTCTCCACTGTTTTCAATGTTAAATGTTGGTTTGGTTTCTTTGCCATTATCAGGTTGTGGTGGGACTTTAATGACAGCTTCTGGCATCTTCATGTCTCCCAACTACCCTATGCCATATTATCACAATTCAGAGTGCTACTGGTTGCTCAGAGGAAACCGAGGAACCCCATTTGAAATCCAGTTTGAACAGTTCCATCTAGAGTATCACCCAAAGTGCAACTTTGATTACCTTGCGGTACGTACACCATGACCCTTTGCTCCACAGGAGGCAGCTAAGTATGATGAATGCAAAGGCAAGGAAAAACATGTGGCCTTGGTCTTCAAATGTTCATATGTGAACAGACCCAGAATAGGAAAGCTCCATGCTACCTTCATATCACAGAGCAGCAAGAGGTAAGGCAGTGGTGTCTGTGTAGCTGCACAAGGGTAAGAAAAGCATTTATGTCTAGATAGGCCACTGAAACAAGAATATATCTACGTCTATTAAATTCACTGTGTTTTGGACCAAGGACTTAGTATGGTCTCCTAGCAAATTACAAGGAAGAAGGCACAATAGTGTCAATAACCCTATTGTTAATCCCAAATTCCATATTCAAATTGTTGGATAAATTATTTGACTATTTTTATTAGAATTGAAATGGAGCACAGTTTTCCCCTCTCAGAGAGTGAGCCTCTCCAAACCCACCAGTATTTGATTACTGGCTTCCTGTTTTTCCACTGATTTGCTTGTTTCTGAAATGCCTGTGAGGCTTCCTTTGAGCAAAAAATAGTATTTAACCTCTTGTGTACACAGAAACAATTCCCTAGGCAGACATTTGGCAGGGCAAATTACTTGGATTCGTAGTGCTACCAGCTTTATTAAATTCAATAGCCAGCATTGTGCTGTCAAAGTTGAAACAGTTCTCATTCCTCAAATTCTGTAACAACCAACAGAATCACCAAAATTGTATTTTATGGGGGAACTAACACACTTTTCTGCCTGCTTCTAAACTCTCTACCCATTTCTCTCTCTCTCTCTCTCTTTTTTTTTTTTTTTTCCATGAAGGTATATGATGGCAACAGCAGCAATGCTAAACAGCTAGGTAAATTTTGTGGGGATCAGATACCACAACTCATCCATTCAAGTGGAGACAGCATATACGTAAAACTAAGGACAGATAGCAGTCTGCGAGGTGGAGGTTTTTTAGCTAAATACAAACAAGGTAAGTAAAAGAATATAAGAACATCTTTCTATAGTTCAGCTTGGTCCTGAAACCGTGTCTTACAGCCCATGATTACTTATTCATGAGCAAAGAACAAAGCATAGAGCATATTATTGACCCAGATTCTTTAGTCTGCTCCAGTCACAGGACACAGAGAACTAAAAATTAACTGCCCATCTACCCGTCATAGAGATAATCTCCTCCCTGGAAGAAAACTGGTGAGGTGGCCCTGCTGCTATTTCTTGCACCAGTGGCACTTTCCACTCCAGAGTTACCCAGAATACCAAGTGTTGGAAGTCCCTAACAGGGTAGATTGGACTGTTCTTGCTCATCTGCTCACCCAGTCTTCTGACCTTTTAATAGAGAAGGCACATAGAATAGGCTTCTCTGCCCTTCTAGCTGCTGTGAGGCAGGATGGCAAAGGATAAGGGAGTTACCTTCAGCCCTCATGGATCATTGTGGGTACCTGGGATCATTTAGCCTACCTGGAACACTTCAAGGAGTTTCATTTTTTATATTTTGTGGTAAGGATCACACTTTTCTTGCACACATTTTAATGTAAAATAGTTCTACCGCAGAAATATTGGAATAATAACATTAGGCAAAACAAGAAAACGCAAGAAGATACATGATGAATTAAAGTTTTTCTGTTCCCAGTCATAACCTCGGATATTATCCCAGTGTTTACTTTTCTCCTTATACATTCTAGTGTGTATAGTTAGATATGCTTTGAAAGATATGGAATTTCACTACACATATGTGAGCTATAGGCATCTTTGGGTACTCTAAATATGACATGCCCAACTGACAGAGATTGCTATATGTTTTTAGACTTTAAGTTGCCCTACATTTGGCAATAGTAAATGCATTACAAAGAAAACCAACAACAACAACAACAAAAAAAACAAAGCAATTCGTCACATGGCACGCACAGTAATTAGAAAGGTGAAGAAGTGTTGGCTCCCTAATTCCTTAAAGATATCACAGATTAATCTACCATGTAATTTTCAGACTGCAAAATCAGGATGATATATTAGAATAGGGTTCTTTCTTTCTCCCCCTTCCATTAATTAAACAGAAAGCACTTACAAAGCATTCAGATGTAGAACCTGAGCTATCAGATAATGTGTGATCTACACTTTACATTCATATTTAATTCCTGAAGATGCACATGCACCAAAGAAAGCTTTCAGTGGTTTGCCCAAAAGCTAAAATTATGTAGCAAGTAGTGGTGTAAAATAAGGATGCTTAGATGCCAGACACATTTAAGTGTACATGAAAGAAAGGCAATGATGAATTGGAAAACATTGCAAAGGAAAACATCGTATCAAATTAACATTCAAAGGCACCTTTATGCCTGATATGTTTCTAATAAAATCCTGAAGGCAGGGGGTAGCAGCTTTTGCCCATTTTGCATTCTTCAAAATCCATTTCATGCTCTTCATCCTGTCCTTTCAAACAGTTATATGCTTCAGTGTAGCTTTGCAGAAAAGCCCCACTCCACTGGACCCTGACCCTGACCCTCAGCTGTATTCTGGGCATTTTGAACTCCTAAAAACACAGACCTTGCTGCTCTGTAAATCATTGGAAAGAATCCAAAAAATGTGCAGGAGGTAGGTGTATTATTCCTTTTGACAGACAATAGAAGATTTTTGCAAGCGAATCTCAGCTATTTCTGTTGTTCAAACACTGCAGATTTGCTGTGCAAAGCAAGCGGCCTGTCCTGCTCCCTTCCTCCTGTCCACATCTTGTCTGTTTGTCACACTGGTCTGCTCCTGATACACACTGTATGCCGTGTCCAGACAGGGAATCACCCATATGGACATTTTCTGTCTTTAGTGAAATTCAGATTCAGGAAATGAGACTCACTGACCTAATGCCATAGTTGTCATTTCACTCTTTGTCTAGTTTAGTTTATTTTTCATTTTCTCTGCCTTCCAAGGAAAGTTCTCATTATTCCAGGTGAGTGTCCAGTTCTTCTGCTAGGCTGTTACTGTATGACTCAAAGTTAAAATCATGGCTCCTTTTTAAAGAACTTCATGCTCGCTTCCAATTCCTGGAGCTAGTAAGCACTACAGTTTCCATTTGTTGTTTCTAGTCTGCTGAAATAAATCACTTTAATCCACTAAGCAGTCTTTGTTGAGCACCCTCCCCCAGATTTGTTTCAAAATGATGGAACAAATTTCTATTATTAGTTAAGAAAAAATAAATAGAAGAAAACATGTTTCAGGAATAACCATATGTTTAGAACTGAAGAAAATAGGCAAAAAATGTATACTACAATACAAAAACTGGCTGATGAGTCTGCAAGTGTCAGAAAAGAAGACTATAATGGAAATGAAAGATTCAAGTTTGGAAAGTCTAGATTTTTTTCACAACATAAGCGATATGTCCTTCAATAGGTCACAATTCTCTTTCTGCCTGGTTTCTTTAATCTGTGAATAAAAATGTTTTTCACCTTGTAATGGTATCAGTAATTTCAATTAGCATTTTTTGAGATACTGAGTTATAAAGCACTGCACAAATATAATTGATCACTTTTTTTTTTTTCAGTTTGCCACGAAGTACTGACTGTTAACCGTAGCCATGGTATATTGGAAAGTTTAAATTATCCAAATAATTACCCATTAAATGAGTACTGCAACTGGACCATTCAAACAACAAAGGGGAACACACTCAACTATAGCTTCACAGCCTTTGATTTAGAAGATGGATCTAACTGTGACTTAGACTACTTGAAGGTATGTATACCACATACCATGGATATGTATGGTTGAATTTACCCACAAAAAATGAGATTTTTTAGCTAAATGAAACAATCTAAAGCTTAAGTATCTTTTCATTTTCAATTCCTCAAAAAATTTATTTCTAGGACAACTGAAAAGATATTTTCTCTCAGTTTTGTACTTTGTACTATGGGAAGTAGAGTGCAGTCATGATCACTGCTATACTGAGGGTTATAATCTCCTGCTTACAATTTCAGTGTTTCATTAGTTCAGTGCTGAACTAATCCGTTCTTCATATCTCACCCTTGTACCAGATGCCAGCACACAGCCCCTGTGCTTTACTTAGGTTTTGCACAAGAGGAATTGAAATGTAGAGACGTGTTAGAGGAGGCTTACTTACAGCCACAGAGATGGCTCAGGAACAGTGCTTACATTTATAGGGATGCTTACTTACACTGGGGTCTTGCAGAAAGTCAAGCAACAGTCCTGGTGTTGGGCTAATGTACTCCCTTTAGATGTCCTCCCTCACTCCCCCTTCCTTATTATGCCTGTTTCCACAGCTCAAAAATTGGTAATAAACTAGCAAAAAGTGGTGTTTTTTCCAGATTTATTCTGTTTGTGGCCAGGAACAGAAAGAAATAATAGACATGCAAAGAAAATAAACAAGGGAGCACTGTATTGAGAGCTAACAGAAGTTGCCTAAACTCTGGTTCATTTTTTTTGTGAGGAGGCTGAAAAGGAAACATTGAAGCCAAGTGGAGAGGCCAGTGCAAGTCTCCAGATGCCTAAGCCCTTGATCCGTGAAAGGCAGGAGCCCTGCACACAGTAGCCAGCCAGCGAGGAGCA
Source organism: Anseranas semipalmata (assembly GCA_013399115.1). Lineage (NCBI taxonomy): Eukaryota > Metazoa > Chordata > Aves > Anseriformes > Anseranatidae > Anseranas > Anseranas semipalmata. Next base: position 343,921 of record VXAA01002594.1, read on the forward strand.
ACAGACTTGCCAGAAGACACTATTCTAGACTTAGCTCAAGGCTGGAGGAACAGTGCCAGAGGCAAGGACCTGGTCCAAAGCACTTAAAAGAACAGAAATAACACATTTCAGAGGGAAGGAGGAGATGGGGAGCAGAAAATACTTGCACTCTTTGTTTTAACAATTTTTCATTGCTTCCAATCAAAGAAAATACAGACTGAAAAAGGTATAAAGAGGAAAATGCAAGGGAAAAACGGATTCATGGAAGGGTGTTAAGGAGGCTTTAATTTGCAATTCATGTCACATTACTTGCAGAAGTCTTTCTCCAAATGCCATTAAGAAATACCACTTGGAAAAGATGTTCTCATTGGGTTGTTGCATGCTGCACAAATATGTGCCATAGTGTAAAAAAAGAGAACAAGGTTGAACCAGCCAGGGAACTGAATAGCGTTTGCTCTCACCCCGCATCTTGCGAAAGGGAAGCATATTGGCAAGGCTGTGGAGTGCTCTGTGGTGTAGGGGAAAGGGGGAATCATCTAGAACAAGTATGTTGTTCACTTTCTAAGCAGTCTGCAGATATTTAGGACTTTTCTGTATGAAATCCATGTGGAATCTGACTCCACTGCAAATTGGAAAAAAGGTTAATCAAAAAAAAAAAAAAAAAAGACTCAAAGACTCATAGCTGTTCAGCTGAGATAAAGTTACTTTTCCGCCACATGCTAGTTTTGAGATTTGCAAAGAGGCCTAAAAGGGGAAAGCTCTGATGCCCTGGCTGACTATAAGACTGGGAAAACAGAGGTGTAATCCTGTTCACTGCAGTCCAAGTGGGTGGTGCATGGACCATCTGCCAGAACCCTTCACCATTTTCTTGGAGGGAATTGGAAGCTGCTGCTCAAGCAGTTTCCATATTGCTCCACTCACAGGACTGAGTGGCCACTGGTGCTGATCAGGTTCCCTCTTTCCCCAGGAGCTTTCAGGTACCATTTTTCCCAACTCCTTGGGGCTTGGTGGCAGCAGCTCTTCCACCCCAGCCCCTTGCAGCAGGCAGCTGCTGATCTGAGAAGAAACCCTAGAAACCCTACCTGTTTCTTGGCTCTCTGACTGCCCCAGCAGTAGCAGCCTGCTGATCCATGGCAGCTAGCAGAGTGCAGGTTTGGTGGCAATATCTGCTGATACTTGCTGGGAGGCCGGGGATGGGAAGGACAAGGGCTAGCTGTTAGGTTGGGTTAGGTGATGATCGCATTTGTGGTGGCAGAGGAATTAAGGGAAAGAGATAAGTGATATGGAAAGACAAGATGAAATGCTGCAGAGGTGTTATGGCAGACAGCTGACCTGCCTGAGCAGAGTACGATCAAGAAATGGCAGTTGCAAAAGAAAATGAAGAGCAAAGCTGCTTTTAAGACAGTAGGAGGAATAGATTTAATGCATATGGACATATTTTTATGACAATGTTAGTGTCTTAAACTAGAACTCTGATTCTTTTGAAACCTTTCTGAGTTCTGAAGGAGAAAATTATGGTGCTTGGTAGGGTGGGGAGAGCTAGACTGGGAAAGTTGCATTCCTGGTACTGCTGCCCCTGGCTCAGACACTGCGGTTTTGGTCCCAATTGCTGTACTGAAAAAGGGCCTGTTCTTCAGCTTTGTGTTTAATTATGGCTTGCACTTCTTACCCAAAACCACATGCAGTATATGAGAAGAGCATTTTGCCTTGTGACTAATTCAGTCTGATACACACAGAAGACATTCATTTGCTGTATGCTCCCTGGCTTGGTCCCCATATAAGTCAGAAATTAAATATGCAGAATAATGACAAAACCAAAAGGTCCTACACACAGGTATTCCTAGCGGTTGGCAGTTGCCAAAGATGTTATCATCACTTAGAGCAAATAACGGTTTCAAATAAAAGAAGAGGAACAAGATAGTCAGATGTCCAAAGGGTACAAGTAAGTGCAAGTGCAGTGTGTGGCTATCTCAGGCTGAAATGCAGTCACAGCTGTGCAATGAGAAATCAGCCATGTGTTGCATTACCTATTTCCTTTTCTCCTTTGATCATGGGATGCTTCTTGTGAGCCAGACCGCTGTTTATAGCTGCTGGCTGGCATTACTCATGGTGAGCAGCATTCCCTCTCGGCAGGGAGCCTTGAGTGACTCTGACTCGGTCTGGCCTGGGCAGGGCCTGCATCTCCACTGCTGCAGCACATAAAAGGATTTACACCTGTGCCAAGTAGGAAGGAAGAAGCCCTGTTCTTCTGACTTGGTGGTGGTTTTCTGCCCTTGTGCTTAGGTGCCAGAAATTGAGAAGGGACAGTGCTGGAGGGAGGCAAACCTGCAGATTTTTATAATCGTGGCCTCTAGCATGAATCTGCTGTGAGCACTTTCCCAACAAATGAGCAGCATGCTGTGTATCATGGCGTGTCAGACGATGTTGGCTCATTGCTGGTAATGCTCACAGGATGCCTGACATTTTGCAGAGAGCTTTACAGTGAAATTTCAAGAATATAAGATGAATTGCTTGTGATAAAGACTTTTACAGAAGTGGCAATGATAAGACACAAGGCATACCAAATAGCAGCCTGTTTCCTGTGATGCTGGACTAACTGTAATTAGATTGGAAACTCTTTAAATTATATTGTATGCTGTGGCTTGGCTTAATAACCTAACATTAGTCTTTCTAGAGGAGTCATCAGGCTGAAGCCAGTGAGATACTGCAGACAATGACAGAAATGTCATTCCTTCCTCTACACTCACCAGGTTATTAGCTGAACAAGCATATATTTAACCCCCGATCTTTAATGATGAATTACCTTCTTATTTAGTACGACAGAACACAATCTCCACAGAAGCAAAGCTGTTTTATAAGTAAGGAGAATGTAATGTTACTGCCTGAAGATCAGAATCTTGCAGTAGGATTGAAATTTACTCCTTTTCTGTCCAAGAAGAATATTATTTGAAGACCACTAATCTTTCTGTCCTTCAGTGAAAAACTCTGTCTATGTTCTTCTGCTCACAAAGTATAACCTTCCCTGGAAGTCCAGTCTGTTCAGCATCTGCTTTTATAAGCACAGGGAGACCTTGCCCAGCCCTTTGCAAGATGCCACCAGCCTGATAAGCAGATAGTAAAATGTCATGCGGTAAGACAGGTTTCAGAGCTCTCTGAGTCTCATGCCCTTTGACCTGTGCAGCATGTTAGTCTAGTGGCAAGGATGTAATTACCATTAACCCAATGCCATTGGGTTATTGTAAAAGCACATCTTATGGGGGCAACTGGCTGCCTGAGAACCACAGTGGCCTTTCTGTGCTGCAGGGCAGGACTTTATTCCTCTTTGGAATAAAGCACTTCCTTGCTTGCTTCCTGCCAGTGTACTTAACCAGTCTAGTATCTCTCAGTGATTAGGCTTAGGTGGTTAAAATACCATCCATTGCACACTTTATCACTTTATATACAGATATTATCAAATCAGTACAGTAATTAATATGACATCTGCTCTTGAGAACTGTTTCATTTCCTTCTGGTAGTAACAGGATATGTCCTTTTTTTCCTTTTTTAAACCACAGCAGCATTCCAGGGATATGCCATAACATCCTTTTTCTCCATCTGTGAATAATGCATTAGATAATTGTTGCTTGCACTCAGCTGGTCATCCTCTTTTTTTATTAGCTTCTCATAGGGGAAAAAAAAAGCTTAGTCTGTTTCTAGTTTTGCTCCCTTCTGTACTTGTAATTAGTAAATATACTTAAACCATATTAGGAGATTAACATTATTACATTTTATTTATGACTATGTCTTGATAAAGTGCTGCAGGAATTCTCCAAGCACAGACAATAGCTCTGCTTATGGCCATGCATTGATTTAAAAATGTCACCAGTAGTACATCACCCTGGGGAAGCAGACAATATGTTAAATATACCCATCTAGGTTCTGCACACAGACATCAAATTACAGCCTGCTGGCCAGGCAGCAGTGGTATCCATTAGTGCATTACCATGCAAGCTGGCAGCACACCAGCCCATCCCTGAATTCCTTCAGGGGTTAATGGGCCTCCACAAGAAGTTCTTCAGTGTAAGACTGTTGGGATAAAAGTGACAACTCTCCTTTGGTCTCTGTGGCAGGCTTCACCACTGGTACACAAGGAAATCTTAGCCCTTGCACTGATTTTCAGTGAGAGATTTGGATAATGAGGAAGAGGAGTGTGTCAGGCCAAAAAAAAATGCTCACCCTATGCAAGACTTGCTCAGGGCTCAGAAAGATTTTTCTGTTTTCCCATTTGCCTGAATTACCACAATTGAAGTACACTTTGGCTTTACTGTTTGAAAAGTTACTTAGAAGCAGACTTTAGAAATGCACATAGAAAAAAAAAAACACACACACATACATCAAGACTGCTAAATTTGTCAGTGGTGAAAGGGTTGCATGATGCCTACAGAAACCTCAGATGACAAGAAGCACGAGTGGCCCAGGAAGGCAGCAGAAACTCTGCTCTGGGACTCAAAAAATGAGTCAGAGCTTCATGGACTTTATGTTGTCTACGCCCTGCCAGCTCAGAGCAATGTGACTTTGCTTGTACCTTCAGGAAAAAGCACTGTACAATGAAGTGACTGTGAAATATTAGCACATGTAGCTGATGGTAGCATGCATGCCCCTTGCTGGGGCAATGGCATTTGTGACTCATCTAATGGTGCTGGGTTCTTCTCTCCTCTGTTCATCCCGCTCTCCAAATTTTTGCTGGAACGCCTGGCCAGTGTGTAAGACTATCTGTGCAATGAAGGGGCTTATCCCAGTCAGCGCAGGCATCACGATATGAAGTTACACGGTGTCAGGAGAAACCCCATCTCAACTGGTCAGAGCTTCCCCTCATCTAAAGGAAGCCCCCAGAAAAGCCAGAGAAAACCATACCACACTTTGAGGAAGGTCTTATCCTTCCCCTTCCTGCTGTTCCCATGAGCAGGCAGTTTTGTTTTCCTGAAAGCATAACGCGCAGGAACATTTCCCTTTTTTTTTTTTTTTTTGCGTCTTCATTTGCCAAGACCAAGCTGCACCTCTCCTCCATTGCCACAGTTACACGTGATGCAAAGTTTCTCAAATGGGGGGATTCCTGGGGAGGATCCTGCCCTCTCTGGCCTCTGACAGTGTCAATGTGATGATGGTGCGTGTGCTGGCAGTTTGATTCACCCAGGCTGGCGAAGCACTTGAGGAGCAGCACTGAGCCATGCATGCAAGTCAGCAGCACTGCAAGCTGCTCAGACCTGCCTGGACTTTTCCATGTGGGCTCACCTCCTCCATTTCCCCCAGTTGCTGCATTCCCAGGCACAGCCCCATCTCTTTGTAGGGTGCTTCTCCCATGGTAGCAGCTTTCTGCTGAAGAATAACTTTGGAAATCTTATTGTCCCAAGCTCAGAAGCAGTCCTGCTCCCTTCCCCACAGGTGACTTCCCGCTGCAGAATAACCTCCCTGACTTCCAAGGCATTGAGGAAAGCAGGCGCTGTACCAAAATAGCCACAGCCTTGTGACCAGGCATGTGTGGTCCCACTTCAGCAAGGGCACCAACCCCTAAGCAGCCCCTGGGTCGGCAAGGGCAGGAGAGGCACCGCCGTGCTTTCAGCTTGGCCTGCTCCATCCAGCGTGCACAGTGAGACCCCAGGACTGCCCCGCTGCAGGTGGCTGAGGCCTTCTCTGTCCAGACAGCATGGCAGTTCAGTTGAGGTGCTCTCCTAATACAGGCTTTAGGATTTAAAATATCATGCTGAACAAATAAAGTTTTAAGGGCAGGTCTTGGGTTTGACCAACTAGCTGGGTGTCTCCTAGGCACTCCTTTCTTAAACTGCAGTTGTTTCCTGCTCCTATATCTAGAACAATTTTACAATTTCATCCCAGGATACACCCTGCATTTCTTCCATTCTTATAATAAATTCAGAGCCTTGCTAAATACAGTGGTTACTCATATCATTTGCAGAAATAAGTACTTCTTAGAAAGATAGGAATGAGCAGATTTGCCTGCAGTTAGAAATTGTTGTTGTTTTCTTTGAGGAGGTAGTAAATGGTAGTGTAACAGATGAAAACTTCTTTAAAAAATGTCACTGCAGTCCCATGTGGAATTTAACTTTGCTTGAAATTTTCAAAGTGCTCTGAGTATTTCAGGCTCAGGTTACAAGACAAAACATAGACTCAGATACAACTCTTCCTATTATAAAACTAGACATTTATATATTTCCATGTGTTAGATAAATCCCAAAGAGATTAACTGGTGTGCCTACATGTCTAGTGATGCACAATAAACTCTATTGTACTATGGAAGAAAATGGCTAATTAGTGAAAGAAGTGTGTCTTTTTGTGGAGACGAGGAAGTTGCCTACAGTGGTCAGAGCAAGGAGTTTTATCAAGGGTCATCTAGGGCATAAACATATTCAAATAATCATATTAGAACATTATTTAGAAAGAGTTCTCAGGGAGGGCTTTTATCTACTGGTAACTGCAAACGCTTTTCATGCAAACACAAACATAACCTTATGTCATTCTCCTGTTTGTGCAAAAATAGCAAGGCTCCACACAGTAAATGACGGGAAATCTTGAACTGCCTTTGTTTCTGTGAAAACTATGTTGCTGTGTTGCTAAGCTAGAGCAATGTGCCACATCCTGCAGCTTTAGCTTGTTTCTTTTCTCTGGCTGACAGACGTGAAGGTTCTCAAGCTTGCGTTCTATTCTTCTCAAAGGAAATGTACTGCTTGGAAATGGATTATTTTTACCTGTGTTAATTGTTGCTTTAACAATTAGTGGTGATCTCTTTTTGGAGTGCATTCTGGTACTTGGATGATGATTATATTGTCTGGTTTTTGCATCAATTTGTTTTTTGGTAACAGATTTATTGCAATGTCATAACAGCTTCCTTCTCAAAAACTTACCCATTCAGGAAGAGCTGCCTCTAGTGTTTAGATCTGTCAAAACAGTCCCATATCAGGTTTCACACTTCTAAGAGGAAAGGGATACTTGTAAGTGTCAGAATAATTCCTCAAGGATGTCTCTAGAGGCTCCGGTGGTGGGTGGGACACTCGCAGTCATGCTGGTCTGCTCCAAGGTGCAATCTGCTTTCCTGAATTCTGCAGACAGCCCAGACCTGTTGTGGCGAGTCCCTGTATGAAAGCTTTTCAGACTACAAGCAATGTGTATCAAGACTCAAACTGAGAGAATAATTGATGTAATTATTCATAATTATGCAATGAATTAATGACATCTGATAATAGAATTATTGACAATAAAAATGAGAACTCTCAGTATTCATAAGATGGCCTAGCCCCTCAGATGAAACTGCAAGTTTGCCTTTGATGGGTCCATCATCTCTGGATCAAAACTGTGGCTTCTGCCTAACAAATGTTTGCTAGCAGCTTTTTTTCCAGAGCAGATTAGGCTGGGAGTTTTCCTCTATAATAATTTTTCTGATAAAAAAATCTTCCTTCTCACAGAAATAAAATTCTCCAAGAGAAGATTAAAATTTTGCCCTAAGAAAAATCAGTTTCCTGCTAGGAAAGCTGAACAGATAGAGCTCCACTACCTGTCTGGAAGGCTCCTGCCAGTCTTGCTTTGCAAGAGTAAATAGGCTTGACAAGGCGTTCGGCTAGCAAAATGTCCGCGCTCCAAGTATGCCCAAATGGAACACATTCAAAGTTTCTTTCCTTCCATTTGCTTACTTCTTTCCACACAGCAGAAACTGCATTTTCCAGTAAGCTCAGTCATTGAGCCCTTACTCCAGTTCTGGCAATGAGCTTCTCTGACACAGGTCATGCCGCTTTGCTTTGCTCCTCCAAAGAGAGGTGAACAGCTGTGGCCTCCAGATCATCATGACTGGTGTCGGTGGCAAACTTCCAGGCTGAAGAGTCAGAAAAGCCAAAATCCACTGGCCACTGGTGACCAGGGCGTCTCCTCTGGGAGAGCTAACCAAGCCGAACCTTTCCTGCAGCCTAGGCTAGCCTGCTGTCGCAGCCCCGCTCCAAGGTGCAGCAGATGGTTTTCAGCTGCCACCTTGCTGCAGGGCAGTCCCGCAGCTTGATTCATCTCTCAGAGGGCTAGTACCTCCCCTTCGCACTTCAGCGTCAGCCTATACGCTTGCTCCTGGGCAGCCTGATAAGGAGTTTCCTGTAGCAATTATTGAGCCTGTGCCTAATGATTCATCTGAAGGTACCACATCCCTGCCCGGCCCTCGTGCCTGGGCACGGGCTGATGAGATGGAGCACTCTGGTGCTGCTGGGCAATTGCTTTAGTTAAGGGGGGAAGGAGAAGGGAGGCTTTTCTTTTTTGCCATGCTAAGGATCCTAAACTGTGCTGCAGCATATTTTGCCTTCTGTATTATCTGTCAAAATCGTTATGAAGCCCTTGGATTTTCTGATGGTGGCTAAAAGGTCCAAACACATAAATAAATTATGAATTACCTACACAGAAAGGGAGCAAGCGCATTCTTCCCAAGGATTAGCTGGGAGGGAGCCCAGTGCTCAGTTCCTAGAGTCAGTATGCTACCGAGTGGCTAACAAACCGCCCTGAAATCCAACAGTCTTGCACAGACCAAGGGAATGCCATGCCTCGTGTTGCCTGGGGAAGAACTTTCCCTCGATTTGCAGCAGTTTAGGATAGGACGAAGCGGGCCCTTAAATGAGAAACACTGCCTCAGAGATCAGAAGAGAACTTGTGGCTCGTGAGATCCGCATTCGGCTTCAGTTTCACTTGCCCGTATTTGTGTGAGAGCAAAATGTGGTTTTAGAAGTTCAAAATGCTTTGTGAAAACACACAGCTGTTCCCTTCATTTATAAGTGAAAGACAGCTTGAAAAAAAACCTGCTGTAATTCTAGCAGTGGTGGCTCTGCGTCTCGCAATGAGTTACAGCTGGCCAGGCACTCGAATTTCCTGCAAAGCTCCGGTCTGAACCCAGAACCGCGGGGCAGCGCCGCATGAAGGGATTGCCATAGCAACCATTATTTGTAGCATGAAAACCCGACTGACTGTTTTCAGGGGAAATTACATAGAAATGTGATGCTCTCTGGTTTAGGTAAAAATAGCGCTCCCTTGATGAATCAAAGTTACAGGAGACTCGTGACACTTATTTTTTGTTTTGATTTGAAGGTTTCTGGGTGTGATTTAGTCCATAGTTCTTTAGAAAGTTTTTTAATTTGCAATCACTAAAGCTAACGGCTGATCATTGACTGTGTCTTTTTGCTTCTCATTCAGAGCTCAGATTCATGATCTCCACATTGATTCATTCTTCCCCATTCACATTTTTCTGGTGTAAGATTTCCATGGCTTGAAGCCACAGAAATATGAGTAGTATATACCACAAAGCTGTCGAAGGAAGTGGTACTATTAAAAAATCTAATTGGATGTGACCTTATTTAATTTTGCTGAACTTAAGCCATAAAAGAATGTGTAAAGCTGTCAGGCTGGCTTGAAGAAGGTCATAACTGTAATGCTGGGCATGGGACAGCTCATCTGTATGGCAGGGGTACTTCAAGCTTTACATTTGGAAAGAGTACAGATGAATGCAACTTCTTAACATCTAATCTTTATGACAACTTTGTATCTACTATCAAACACACCCCATCAAGGCTTTGCAGGAACTACCAGCAATAGGTCTCCAGGTAGAAACTTTCAAGTTTTTTTGATTTCACCAATGGAGTGATAGTTCTCAAGTTCCAATACATTTCTCATGCTCTGGGCATTTCATGGCATTAGAGGATTGAAAACCAAAAAGATTCAGGGTCACAAGCCATAAAACAGGCCATGAAATATTACCATAGAACTATTCTTGCAATTTGCCCCTAACTTCTGGCTGAACTACATCCAATTTATTTTTTATTAAAAAAAGACATTCAAACTTGACAGTCATCTTGAGGATTTGAAACCACTTGAGTAGATTGCCAGCCCCCAACTATGTCTTAAATCAACAACGAGGTTTCTGAAAGTTCTGCAAGACCAACATCTTGAACAGAAAAGCTGAGGGCTTAATTACTGATTACCATATGTGAGTGCTAGAAAACGTGCAAAATAAGTAGCTAGCATGGTTAATCAATATTTACTGTAATATCATCCTTCCATATTGTTGGTATTCAATGTAGGAGAATCATTAGTGGAATCAGAGAGATATGGAAAAGAGATTTGAATAGAGAGCAAAGATAAATAAACCTTGGTTGTCTTTCTAGAGATCATAGATTTGATTCTTTGCATGGGGAGAATTTTATGGTGATGGCTTCAGAACAGAGGAAAGTTTTTGTTGAAATTCTGAAAGGAAACGTGCCAAAAATTCACAATGAGAATGTTCAGACATAGTTTCTGTGCCAGTAATTTGCTGGGTTGTGTTAGGAAGATGTGCTCTTTTGTGAGACAGAAGATCGGATGAGCAGTGGCAAAGGGGTAAAAAAGCATGAGGGTTCCTGTTGTTCTAAACTTTCAGAATCATAGTGCTATGATCATCATTTAGCTATGTCTAACTAATACCAGTTTTGCAAAAATTATACACCTTTCCCCCTGAATAATGACACTGAGCATTGCAATACTTGGTGAAGAACATACATGCATATTTAGTGTGATTTACTGAATATGAAAAAAGTCACAAGACTAGGATGAGAAAGAGCCCTTAAACCTGTTTGGAGACAACTGATGTAAAGAGGCTCAAAAGCTTGGAGCACCCACTATCACTCCATCAAAACATGTCTTAAGTGTTTTTATTTAAATGTGAGTATCTGACTAACTTCAGATTTCAAGATTTAAATACAGGAATATTTCCTTATCATTTTCTTTGTTCTCTCTCTCTCTTTTTTTTTTTTTTTTAGAGTGTTAATGTTTTAAGAGTAGGGTGGAGGAATTCTCTTCCGTGTTTGGGGAACAGAAAGATTTTCAGATTTTCAGGCTGGCTACATCTGTCAACACTCTGACTGTCAAAACACTGTCACGTAGAATATGACTTGGAGATAAAACATAAAGTGTTTCTATGTGCAAAAGTTCAGACATCATGACTCCACTTCTCCTCCAAAGCAGGATCCTAGTGTAAGATCATGACACAATAAATAAACGCATGTGAAGTTTGCCTTGTGGTTTTTGAGGATTCGTTTTGCTTTTTGTTTTCAGTTTGTCATCATTACACTGTGAGGCTCTGGTGATGCTGACTCCTTGGTTTACTCCATCATAAGTTCAGTCAGTCCTGAAATCACCTGAGTGCAGTCTCAAAGAAGTGAACACACAATCTGAGTTATCACCTCAGGGTTTGGAGGCACTGAGCATGTTAGATGCATGGTCAAATCAGACCCACGACATCCTCTTTTTCTTTCTATTTCAGTTCATTGCCATTTGCCCCTTATCTTCTTCCCCAGCAACCCCCAATACATACCAAAACAGAAACAGCAAAACCTTCTGACTCCACACAATGTGCAGCCAGGTTTTAAGACATATTGCAGTTACATTTGGTCATCATTTCATCCAAATCTTTCCACACTCCCCATAGGTCATATTACTGTGTTAAGGTGGCAGTGTGAGAAGCTTCGCTGCTTTTTTTGACATCCTATACAAAACACTAAGAACTGAGGGTCTGCTTTTTACCTACTGGGATATTCTTTGTTTCATTTCAGCTCTATGATGGGCCTGATGTACAATCCAACCTGATAGGCACTTTCTGTGGACAGTCTATTCCGCTGGCAGGGAGCACCACAGGGACAAGCCTTCACGTGGCATTTTATTCTGATGGACTGAATGCTAGAAGTGGGTTCCAGATGCTGTGGCATGTTAATGGTAAGTTAACCAGGTTTCTTCTGGGAAAGTATGTTTTCTTCTTCTCTGTACACATAGTATAGTCCCAGCTTATGCCACCCCAGTGTCAGCTAAGTAGAAATAACCCGTTAGAGCACTGAAAACATTGCATTTCCTCATAATTGCTCAAATACTTTCCCAGTGAATGTTTCTGCACATGCACACCTTTGAAGATTATCTGATCACAGGCTGTTAGCAAAATACCCTTTCATCTGCAGGAGTAGGCACAGGGATGAGGGGCATCTGCAGAATTTCTGTGCTGAAAAGAATATATACACTATTAAAGGGTGACTTGGACTTTCTAAAAGGAAACACTCAGCTCTCAGTTTGCCTGATTCCTGTAGACTTGTTTTGTTGTGTGCAGGCATCTCTCTAGTTTTCTTTGGTGGTGATTGTTTTCTTGGATAGTGCCTTCACTTCCAACCTTCCAGCCCTCCCTGCCCCCCGACCCCCTCCTTTCTCTGCATGAAATAACATTGGCCAGGATGTGCTTTGGGTGTTTTTTTTTCTCTCATGCTTGCGTGTCACAAAGAGTGTCACAGGCCTTGTTAAATAGGCAAGCATGCATGCCAATTATAGACCAATCTGTTAATGATTGTACACTTCATAAGTGAGGCTACAAATGCAACTTCTTCACTCTACTTATTAGACAGCAATATTAGACTGCAACAAGATTAAACCATATGCCATTGTACATCCCATCAAAGAGGATCCAACCTTCAAAATAATTAAATAGCCACAGTTGCCCTGTCTGTCTAATCAGTTCACACCATTCAGCTTTGACAGCATTGTAAAGCAGCTGAAATCGGCTGCAGGGGCCCCACTGCGTGTTGCTGAGGTGTACGGCATGCTATACATTGTTTGAATAGGAGCTCCTCTGTGCTACCATGGACTGCTGGCGTTCACGGGCTCCCAAAAGGCTCTCTTCGACTAGACAGTGCTGTTTTGCATTCAGTGGAGGTCAAGGAGCATTTCTGGGCAAAGGAGGGACATGAGCGGGAGGAGTGAGTTGTGTGGCAGGAGCCAGCATGGGAAGTGCTGCAGCACAAAGGTACGTTCTTGTGCTTCGAGGTGATGTCATTCTGGGACTGCACAAAAGAAGAAAAAGTGGAGGCTTTTATGCACTGAGCCAGATGACATCAGCTCCACACAGTAGCCATGGTTCTGGGTTAACTTGCCTTTCTAAAGCTCTCAAAGCTTTCCAAAATCTGCCTGCGTGGTAAGCACTCTTGTGCTTTCCCTCCAGCTCCCCCCAGGCAGTCATTTCCCGGACTCTCCAGCCCTCTCCCACCCCCCCGCACTCCTTTTCTGTGCTGACACACTCACTTCTCTGTCAGCCAGCACTGCCCCTCTGTTAGTTCCTGGACTTGAAACTGCATGTTGCACAGGGCCCAGACTGCTAACGTGGGGCCATGTCTGAGCAGCAGAGCAGGATGTGTGGGTTCAGATAGGGCTGGCTCCTAGGGAAGTCATTGCTGGCTCTGAATGTCACAGCTGCGACTCCTGACAGCCTGTATGAGTGCAAGTTCCTCCAGAGCTGACTACAGTCATCTTCGTTTTGTATGTTGCAGGCACTTCCTGTTTTTTCTTGATTGGTGACATGCACTAATATGGGTAGCCCTCTTATCCTTGGTAGCTACGTTGTCTGGGTATATACTGCTGCCCTAGACTGGATAAAATTAGATATGGTGCTGTGGTCCGGGTGCTATGTTCACTTCTGCCTTCTGAAAATCTTTTAAATGCACAAAAAAAAGCTCAGTGAAGAAAGTCCCCTCGTATAGGGGAACTCAGCAGGAGATGCTGCTTTTGGGTTGGGAATTTCAGAGTGAAGCATTCAGGTCCCCTCTTCCCTGAGGGCAAATCCCTAAGAGAAACTGAACCTGGATCTGGTAACATCTCACCTGACAAGAAAATAACAAGGCTATATATATTTGCTGAGAGAAGAGATTTTACTTCTACTGAAGTGACAAATGTGTGCTCTAGAGTTCAAGCTCCTGTGAACTATTTCTCAGGCTGTTCATGTGCCTCTTAACTGGCAGTTGGGAAGCATCTATGAGGTATGTATCAACGACATTCACATGCTTTGGTAATCAAAGAGAGAAGCACTTAGGTTTGTCACCATGTACCTGATACAGTTCACTTCAGACACTCCTTCTGGCAGCTTTGCTAGCAGTTATGAGATGATCACAAAAAGCTGAAAGCTTACCTCATTGATAACTGACACGAGGAGACCCAGCAGACACACGCGACACATATTTGAAGTGTTTTGAATTGAAACATTTGCATCTGTTCTTTCCACTTGCTGAGCTGCTGCTTTTCAGTTGCTTACTTGGGTTGCTGAAGGAAACCCAGTCTTTAGGCTTTCCCAAAGGGAAAATTAGTAACCGATCTTGTGGAAATGCTGTTATTTATGCTTAAAAGTGTCTTATATCATTTTAGCTTGGATAGAAAGCTGTAGTGCAAAGAATGCAGTTTAAAAGTGGTTTTGGTTCTGAAATAACACTGTTCATCTAAGGGGCTTTCATTGATCAGGCTGAATTTAGAATTGATTTAGCTAGAATTGATAGTGTTTTCTTCTGCAGCCAGGGCCTCAAGAGTCTTATTCACCAGATGAAAGCTTGACTCTGCCAGGTGCTCATTCCACTTCTGTTGTTTATTAGGAAGCTTAATACAAGCAAATATATCTGGGGACATACATTGGCCCTTTGAGAAAGAACAAACCCTTGTAACAGTCTGGGTGTTGCAAAGATGGCATGCTAGCTGAATTGCTTTCCTAAAAAAAAAAAAGTCAGAAGGCCAAAAGGCCAAAGGTCTCTCAGTGCAAAATTACACCAGTGACAACTGTCACTATCTGAGAAGACACATATTTCCTAGACCTGTCACTTACCGTATTAAGCAATGTGTGAGTAGGAGCTAGCCGCTTTATATATATAGATAGATCTGTTTCGTTGGAAGCTTGCTCATTAGGCTGCTTCATTGCCAGTAGAGCTTATAAATTTAATTGGCTCTTCCCAGCATAGTCAAAGTTTGTGTCTGCTATTCTGTTTTCTGTAACACATTAACTTTCCCTTTAAAAAAGAAGCAGAGCACACTGCTGAGAAATGAATAATGTAGCCCTAAAGTATTGCTCTTTTCCTTTGCCATCATCTTCTTTCTGTTGGATTTCCCTAGGGAATCATGATTGATGGACAGGATGTGGAGAAATCCCACTTGGTTCATGAGAAGAGCAGTTTTCATTACACTGAGTCCATATTTTCAGAAGATGAAAGCTATTAAAAGGCATACAATAACTAAAGACTGTTTTTCAGTATATTTGCAGGTAAAATGTGAAATAGTTTGTTAGTTCTTCAGGGGAGCATAACAGAAACATACTAGATTACAATGCAGAAGCCATTCACTGCAGATATTTGCCAGATATCCATTAGGATTGCTGGAGAGAATATTGCACTGCAGGTAGATCAAGGAGCTGAGGCCCAGATTTCCTAAGCCTGAATCCTAACTCTGTTGTTGATTTCTTGTGCAGCCTTGGACAAATCACCTTCAGTTCAGTTTTCAAAAATGACTATTCTTTTTCAGTGGCTTTTTGTCACATTAAGTCTGAGATGCACAAGGTTGATCTTTTCAAGTCCTGAGCAGTTTTTTTGAATTGTGGGTGTACCAGGTTCAGTCAGTTTTTTGTATTGCAGTCTAGCTATTAAAAAACGACATGTTCTCTATGAGACATGATGATGAATTAATTTCTGTTTCTTCAGCAGGTTGACCCCCCTGACCCTGACTAGTATATAAGAATAAAGACCAGAATTTTCTTACAATGCTTGTTGCTAAATTGTTCAATCAATGTCTGAGAGCCAGAAAATAGCCCTTTTTTTTAACCATTGAACCCTGGCAGCTGCTACAGGAACTGTGGCCGTTCAGTATCTTGAAGGATTCAGCTCCTGTTTAAATGCCTAAATGTGCCTTTAAGTCTCTGGGTTCCCATAGTCTACCTTTATCTAATATCCATCTTGCTGCTGTCAGATTGGAACATATAGAAGAAAATACCAGAACTCAGGAGACTGATAAAACAATAATAATGAAAGCTATAGAAGTAATTAACAAATCAGAAAGGAGAAAACAAAACAACAACAACAACAAAAACACATTTTCTCACTTGATTTTTTATTCTCTTGCATAAACCTTCATCATAAAAATTATCCCACTTGCCCCATTGGGTAATATTCTATGAAATAAATCTACTCAAGAGAGCAAAAGATTTCAGAATCAAATTTAAGTCATGCTTCATGCAAGTATTAGTGTAGTACAGGCAAATGCCTGTACTAAGTGCTCCTTGCAGCTAGAGTCAGTTAATGTTTACTGAAATATTTCAGTATGAGCACAACAAATGGAACAACCCTGAAACCTTTCATTTCCCTAACTCTGATTTTACAGGAACAGTGCTAATTCACTTTAAGCTTTATTGAAGGGACTTTTCTAGTGTGTGGCTAAAACACAGCCATGAATAAATCTGAAAACCTTGCAAATAATAGAAGTTTCCACAGATTACTACTTCTGTATTCAGCTATAATTATTTATGAGAATAGGGATTCTTGTTTGGTTAATGAACACCATCTGCTAACCAGACAGGCAGTAATATGGAAAGACAGCTATAAATCATCCCTTGCTCAATCTTCAATGACTACTAAGATTTTAGCCAGAGGAAAGCAAAAACATCAAATATATGTTTCCTGAGCTTTCTATTTGTTGTCTGATGTCCTAGCAACTAACACCAGGTCAGGTAGTTGTTTTAAGCATTTTTCAAGGGAATTCCAAGACCTTTACACTTCTAAAATAATATTTCCTCTCCCTTTTTTTCTCAGTTTAACTGCAAGGCAGAGGTTTCTAGAATGACTGCAAGGAAGTCTGCACAAACTGAGCATGTGCCATATGCAGTTCAGCTGCAAGAAACTTTTCCACAGTGCAGCTGTCCATATAGCTGTCCAGATACAGCAAGGCCATGCATTTCTGTGCTGTGAAAAACTTTTAAAGATGTTCCACTTGGATCAGAATAGTTTCAAATTCACTGTTGTTTCACTGAGACCTGAAGTTATACAGCAATTTAGAAGTTCTGCCTCCTCATTTTTGTTCATCTCTAAACACCAAATCTTTTTTTCCTTTGTTGCCATATACAGCAAAAAATCCATTTATTTGAATAGAAGCAAAGTATAATGTGATGCTGGCAGACAAATATAAACACTAGGAGAAGGTTTGTGTTCATTTAATGGTGATGCCAGAGATGGAATAAGCTAAATTAGCTATGATGATTACATCATAATTTAAACTTTTCCTATTTCAGTATCTAAGTAGGCAGGCCACTTTTCTATACAAGCTACATACTAGGTCAAATAAAAACCTATTTCTTTGCTTGCTCAAAAAATAGAAGGATAGGGTACATAAAACTGTGTGCTTCAAAATACAGGACTGACATTTCTCCTGAAGTTTTCCTCTTAATTGCAAAATCCAAACATATAAAAACATATATTTATATATGTGTAAATATATATGCATATACATATACATGTATATATTCAGCCTGAACACCTTTCAAACGAATGTCATTTGTTCAATATCTTTTCTGATAATTTGAGCTATCAGACAAGGCAGGTTTCAAAGCTTAATATAAACGTCTTAAGGAAGGGAATTTGTCTTCATAGGTAATGCAAAAATAGTATGAAAAATACTTACAGTTTAGTTTTCCTTCATTGCTTGTATCTGTGGTGAAATCAAAGAAAGGGATAATGCTACAAGAACTTTGTGACTAATGAAAATGGGGAAGATATTGAATAAATCAGGGATCAAATTCTAAATTCACTTTTAAAAAAATTTGATCTCGCAAATATTTCTGTAAGTATTTTGTTAAAATCATCTAGCATCTATATTTTTCAAAAAAAACACAACAGAACTGATTCTTATCTCATCCATATGAGCAGAAACATAATATAGAGCCTTTCTACCAGCTGGCCAGAGAGCTCAGGTATTACATTTCTTCTCTGATACAGAGGTTTCTGCCCTCATATGCAGGTCGGTCAAAATAGTACAGGTGTGAAGGTCACATATTTACAAAGAGCAGTGAGTCCTTTTTTCAGGTGTTATTCAATGAATACTTAGGCATAAACTCAAGCAATTTCTGTTTGCAAACAATTAGTAAAAGATTGGCAACATGAGCTCTGCACATTCATTGTAAGAAAGGAATCACAGAGATCTAAGCTTTACCTCTGCTTTTCCTTTTCTTTTTTTCTTTTTTTTTTTTTTTTAAGAAAATCTTTTCTGGCAGCATTTGTAGTTGGAAGAAAAGAAATGGCATGGTAACAACAGTTTGACGTTCACATTTATGTGCTTCACGTGCCTCATCCAGACAATACTGATTGAGCTCAGTGAAAATATAAACCATTCTTGGAGGGAGCATGACTAATCTGAATGCTACCTGCAAGGGCTGCAGAAAAAGAAGGTTCTGTGCCTCAGACTGCAGCACACAAGCTTTCCACTCCTCTGAGCCATTTGGTGTTTAAATAAAAATAAAAATAATAAAAAAAAAAAAACATGCCTTTGTGGCTATCAGGAAACTCTTAGTAGGAGAAGCTGAGTCATAACTGCCTGTTTAGTTTTAAAATGTTCCCAGCTTTCTTCAGGCTGAGATAAATAGCAACTGGCTTTGTTCTTGCCTGCTGAAACTCCCCTGCCTCCCTGTCCGCACCCCCTCAGGAGCCCAGCCGTGCAAGTCTGTTTGTTGAGAAATCTTTCTGTTTCCCAAGCTGCCCAGGCAGCTTTCTCTCCTGGTCTGTCCTCAGCAGCCGTGTCATTCCTGCTGCTGAGGGACAGAGAGGGTAACTCACTCTGCAAATTCACTTGTAGGACTCCCCACACACACACCTTTTTTTCCAGTTTTAAAAAGAACAACCACCCGGTTTCCTTTGAAGAAAATTAAGCCATCTTTTGAAGGCACTGGGGAAAAATGGGGTCATGAGTTACCTTCTTCCTCTCCCTCTCAGAGGCTTAGCAGGTACCCCCTGGTGCCAGCAGGCCTCAGGGAAACAAGTGTACAACCTTTTTCTGTTGTTTTTTTCTCTCCAGAGGGATAGAAGGCAGGATTGGTTTCAAATACACTTAAAGGCTTCTTTTACTCCTTGGCTGAGACTTCTGTAGCTTGACAACATGGCTGCAGGGCAAACCTCAGAGTTACAGAACGTCGCGTGCAGCAAGGTGGGGAAAAGGATAGAAAAGAACTAAGCCAATTCACCTAGAGGGTCACCCTCAGCCATGTAAAGGCCTTTCTGGGCTATAGATAAAGATTGTTCAATTGTGGGTATTCTTGTGTTTAAAAGGCAGTTTTCCCATGAGTACTGGATAATGGAGTGACAGAGATCCGTGTTACATAGCTGGCATGCCTAGAGACATCTTCCTCACATCTGCAGTTAGATGGCTCTTTTCTAGTTTAAAACAGCCTCTTATTGCTTTCCTCCTTTTCAGAACTACTGCTCTTTCCTCTCATAGATTTGCATTTTGCAGTCCTAGGAGGCATCAGAGCCAACTGTGGCAGAGCCAAACTCAAGTTTTTAGTGAGGAGCTGGAAGACCCCACAGTAGAGGTGATGGCACATGCTGCCAGGGCTTAGCAGCCACCCTTTAACAACTGCAATTTTATCACAGAAAGTGTTAAGAAAAGTATTTGCATTTAATTGAAGATCTTGATTTATAGCTTCCTCAAGAAAAAAAAAAAAAAAAAAAAAAAAAAAAAAAAAGTGTTAAGGAGAGTCAAGATAGCTTGTTCAAGTAGCAAATTATTCATAGACTTAGTAGAGATTAGGGGAGTCTTGCACTTCTGTGTGGATTAGTTGAGTGGATGAGAGGGGTAGTTTATTGGGTTTATGTTATAAAATGTCTCCTCTAACTAAAAGCTCTGATACAGATGCTATCTATCACTTCTGACATACCACAATATTTGCCTCTGGGGATATACAGCTCATGGTTTGTTAGTTGGTTTCATTAAGTATTTCGGGGCTTTTTTTGCTGTGTGACAGAACCTTCCCTCTGGAGATGAAGCCAGAGAGATTGATGGAGTGTAGGCTTTACTTACAAAGCTCGAGTGACCCTGTAAAAGCTGTGTTAGCAAAAGATTAGCTAGTGCCTAAATGAAGCATTGGGGCCTTATGATGTGGAGAGGAACAAAATGCTGCTGCAAGACAGAGTGACATACACATAAAATCAGATCAAACACAAAACTACTTTGCTTTCTGCATGTGATGAATACACAACCATTCCATTGGCTTCTGCAAAGGTGATGTTTCATGATGAATGTAGCTGACCTAGGTTTGCCCTGACACGGGAAAGGGCTGTTGTGCCTTCCCAGCCTGCTGACACCCGTACCTAGGGACTGGGTCAGTGAGAGCATCTTCCCAGGAAACCAAACCAAAGGAGGCAAGTACCTGCAATGATAAAACTGCAGCCTCAGGTATTCATCTACTCTGTGCTGTCAAGTTAGGGCCTGCATGTGATCCATCGTTTTGCATATATATATATATATATATATATATATATTATTCTAGCTCATAATATGCAAGGATTTAATCACCCAAGGGGCTGGGGAGTGGGGCTGGGACAATAATTTCTTATCTGAAAATACATAACTTTTAAAGAATGGCATGTCTTACAATTGCACAGTTACAATTCAATAAAAATGAACATTAAACCCACCAAATGTCAGGAAGGCAGTTCATCCACTGTGACTTGGCAGCTTGTAATCATGTTCAGTGGGCTGAGGGAAATTACATTGTCTTTAATTTTATGATTTCTCAGTCAGTGGGAAATGGCATTTTTACAACAATAGGAAGCTCTCCCCATGATAACTTAGTTTGTGTATTAGTTGAGGTCAGTAACAGCAAGGGATGGATCTGATTCAGCTTTTTAGAACCAATGAAACGAAGATAGAGGCCAATACAAAAAATGTCACGTTTTTTGCTTTGTGCCTCAGTTTCTTCAGCTGTCAAAGCAGATGCTTTAGGTGAGAAGCACAGCAAAACGGAGGGTGAAGTGCTTACCTCACAGGCAGTGCCATCAGGTCCAGCCTGCAGTTCCTGAGTTTCTCCTCCCTGCTAGACCTCAGTTCCTGCTGACAGAGAGGACCATCAAGCCCAGTATACACACTTGTGCATGAAATTGATGCTAATGCCTATTACAGAGTTGTCAGTGAGCTTTTCCAGAGCCCCTCACTGACAAGCTGTTTTGCTGTGTTATCAGGTTGTGGAGGAGAACTCTCTGGCCCTTCCGGATCATTTCACAGCCCTGGCTACCCCAACAGATATCCAAGCAATAGGGAATGCATCTGGTACATTCACACAGCGCCTGGTAGCAGCATTCAACTCACCATTCAGGAATTCGACATTGAATATCACCCAGACTGTGACTATGATGTTTTGGAGGTAAGAGTATTAGATTTAGTCCTCAAAAATACACAAGTTATATGCTTTTCTGATCTGCAGATTCATCCCAAGAACTGCAGAAGCAGAAGAAACAGTCTACTGCAATTTCTTATTTCTGCTATGGTTAGGGTTATGTTCAACAGACATCACAGAAGCCACAGTGCTCTTACTGCTTTTTACTTTTATGCCTTTGGTGTCTGTATACCTTAATAATGATACTAGCCACTGTACACTTCGTAACACGAGACAAAACTGCTTTGAAAAACTCCCTCTTAAAAACTTCACCTTTTACAAAGAACAGGGTGAGGGTGTTGTATCATGGATATAAAATTTCTTGATGTAAAGGAAGATAATGGATCACAGAGGGGATAGCTAAGGTGAGACCTTGTATAGGAAATGAGGAGGTTTATAACCCTGGGCACTGAAAACTATGGAGAACCTTTGTACTCTGAAAAAAAAAGAATAGAACTAGAGATAGTGTTCTAGTCAGCTTGGGGTGGTAGAACAAGGAGAAAAGGGACCTCTCTAGGGGTTTACTGACCTTTAAGAGACCCAGACAACTGGATGGCCCTTTTATGGTCCTTGTGCTCCTGTTGGGAAGCAGCTAGGTGACCAATTCCTAGCTAATAGATTTGAATAGACTTCCAGTGTAGGAAGAAGGGACATAATTTCAGGAAGAAATTCTTCAGATGATGGATCTTCTAGATGGCTCTCACTAGAGACATTTGAGATCACTAATAGAATTGTTGGGTGTTTTGCTGTTAATACCTGGATGAAGTTTGAATCTTTTTGGAATGGGCCCAAAAGATTGATAAAGAGTTCTTGTACCACTCCACCTTTCTTCTCTTCTGCTGGGTAATGTGATGTGAGGCTAGCATACAGCTAGGGCTAGGCAGCACCTGTCTATACTCACTGCTGCCTATTCTTACCTTTATAACATCAATTTCTTCAGCCTATGGTCCTTAGTGCACATTCATCAGCAACATTCATGGAAGACTTAACTCACATCCCAGACCAGGTCTTAAGTACCCAATGGCAAGACTGATGATTGCTAAACATTTGTATGAGTAGAAGAGATGTCTATCTTAACTCCAGCTTTCTGGCCCTAAAACAGGCTTCCCCAGCTTATCAGTGAAGCTGAAGTCTTGATCAAATGGACACTCTACTTTGACTGTCCTACTAACTTTGGGGCTTCTGTGGGATCTGGGTGTAAGGAAGTTGTTCCATGAATTCTTCTTCAGTAGTACTGGCAAGTATGACTGTGTGTCACATTGTTGACACCAATGTCTGCAAGTAGGTGACCTGTGTTGGCTGTTTTGGGTATTGATGAAGTCTGTTGCAGTGCTCTCTCACCCAGAGAAATCCATTAAATAGCCACAAAATCTAAGTCTACTGTAGTTGACCATTTCTTGAACAGTACAAGGACAATGCCTACACCTACAGTGGTCACCCAGGAGCTATCAGGATCTGGTAAGGGTACAGATGGCTGGCAACCATGTGCTTAACAGCTTTTTGACTAGTGGAGGTGCTGGCCTAAAGTCTAACGAGCGGGTCACCTGACACAATCGCTTAAACGGTGTTTAAGAGGACCCCACAGTTTGCTGCTTCATGACCTTAGTTTTGGGGTTTTCTTTCTTTACCATTTCAGATTTAGTTGCTATGAGTTACTTCTTTCCAACCCTCCGCATTCACAGGTGTCCACCTTGCTGTTTGAACTTCCCTGCCTTCCTGCTCTCAGAATTGGCATGCCTCTGGGTTATTTGTCTCCTGACTTTGGCTCATCCAGTTCCCAACACCTGTCTCTGCTCTGCTGAGAGATAAACTAAAGTAAATCAAATTCTTGAGGAAGATTGGTTCATGTCTTAGTGCAAGATGAAAGGTTCTGTCTGGCAGTGAACAGCTTCCTCTGCCAAACTGCAGGCATTTGGTAGAGGTTTATGTAACTTGCCACATATATTTTCTTGCTTTTGTTATAAAATTACATATTCACAGCATGACTGATATAGTCTGTACAGAACAAACAGTGACTCAGATTTAGTGGGGAGAAAAAGAATGTGGTTAACTATTTTAAGTAGATGCTCTATCTTGTAATCTTCTTTTCTGTAGTTATCTACACATGTCCAGTCTGAAAAGCACACACACAACAGTTTGGTAAGTGCTAGGAAGAACAAGGTTCCTGGTATGTCTTTGACACACACTGTGTTCCAAATTCCTTTCACCCTCACGCTTATCTTCCCAAGAGTATCCTGTCTACCAGTTCTTTGGGTTTAAAAGTCTACTTTGTCTCATAGTTATTATCCTGATTTCACTTCTTCCTTATCTATGAATAGTGAGTTCTACTGCTTCCTATTTGTTTTCAAGCCAAATAACTTTCCAGTTTTAATAGGAAGTCAAAATCAGAACTAAAGTAGCTCTGCCCTGCTGTCCCTCCCTGTCCAGTTAACTCTCTCTACTCTCTGAAACAAGAAGCTGGTTTTAGAACATTGCAATAAATTGTGTTCTTTTCTGTTGCTCTTCCAAAACATTATCTTGCAAGGAAAATGCCCCAGTAATCGCAAGGTTTGGTCACCTAGATGCTTTTAGCTTTTGCTCAGAAACACCTTCTCCCCTTCCGGCTGGAAGAGAATTGTAGGAAAATTCCAAGAGATCTTTCCCATCACAGCACCTTTCCTGCTGACTTTATTTTCATAGCATAGTTTTATGAATGTTTCTCTCTTGCACATTTTTCTGAGGTATATTCGTTCTTGTAAAATGTAGCCACTGTCTCCCTTCTCTTCACTTTGCCAATGCCTCCTAAACAAGTTGTCCCTTTTGTGTCAGTATCCCTTTCCTAACATATGTTTCACCAAGACAAGTTATGGAAAAATTTTGTGTATGAAATCCTCAATTCTCCCCATGACTTCTGCATGCTCAAGTGTTTGACAGGTTGCCCTAATCCTCCTTCATGTTTCTTTTATGAAATGGTACAGTGTGTCTTTCATAGAATCATAGAATCATAGAATGGCCTGGGTTGAAAAGGACCTTAAAGATCATATAGTTTCAACCCCACTGCTCTGAGCAGGGTTGCCAACCACTAGAGCAGGTTGCCCAGAGCCACATCCAGCCTGGTCTTGAATGCCTCCAGAGATGGGGCATCCACAACCTCTCTGGGCAACCTGTTCCAGTGCCTTTCTTCCCTGTCAGATTCTACTCCTTTCACAAACATTTAGAAGCAATTTTTAAGTTGTTTTTAAATGTTTTCTAGAAACGTTTTATGGAAATAGAAGCCATCATTTTGGACATAATGAAAGAGTTAAAATATTTTTAAAGGGCTTCTATTGAAAATGCATATAGAGAAAAATGACCGTGTCTGCGTTGTTAAATTATGATATCTTGTTCTTAACATTGACCAGGTTTTTGTAAACTTTAAATATATGCAGGACAAGGGGCAATGGTTTTAAACTAAAAGAGGATAGATTTAGATTAGACATTAGGAATAAATTCTTCACTGTGAGGGTGGTGAGGCACTGGAACAGGTTCCCCAGAGAAGCTGTGGATGCCTCATCCCTGGAGGTGTTCAAGGCCAGGTTGGATGGGGCTTTGGGCAACATGGTCTAGTGGGTGGCAT
The DNA here is from genome assembly GCA_013399115.1 of Anseranas semipalmata. Classification (NCBI taxonomy): domain Eukaryota; kingdom Metazoa; phylum Chordata; class Aves; order Anseriformes; family Anseranatidae; genus Anseranas; species Anseranas semipalmata. Next base: position 368,733 of record VXAA01002594.1, read on the forward strand.
CCCTGCCTATGGCAGGGGGGTTGGAACCAGATGATCTTTAAGGTCCCTTCCAACCCAAACCTTTCTGTGATTCTATGATTCTCTGCTGCCACAGCAAGATGTAGCAGTGAGCTGAAAAGGAAAGAACTCTGTCAACCTACTGCACTTCCAGGTCTTTACCAGATGCTTTGGTCTTCTCAAATATAGAGAGCCATCAAGTATTAACGTAAGTGTTGATTCTCTGTCAAAGCTGGGCTCTCTCTTTGCTGGCAGTTATATCTGAATAGGGATCAGTTTTATTCCCAGAAAATCTGTGTCATGAGGGTGACCAACCACATAAAAACAGCTTTCTGTTGCTCATAACTCTGGAATGCTGACTGCTAACAATAAATGGAGCTAACAGGGCAGAAGCAAATGATAAGAACAGATTAAAACCGTGGGTTTTATGGCAGTATCCTGCATCCCTGCTATGCCATCCAACGTTATTTTATCTCTGGATCAGGTGCTCTGATCTGACTAAATGTTTTTATTTTTATTTTCATTTTCATTTTTATCTGTTTGCAGCTCAGATCTTCTGTGACTCTTTGTGAACCACACCCTGGAATTCATTCTTTCCATCAATCCTCTTTTCCCTCTTTTATTTTTTTTCATGTGGTAACTATTGGTTTTCCTCTTTGTAGCCAAAAGTAATATTTTATTGTTTTTTGTCATGGAAACACTCTAACTTGTTTTTGCTTCAGCCCTTGTGAAAGCATCTGATTAATTGAACCAGCATAAAGGAGAAAAGAAATACTCTCCTAAGCGTAAGGAACATGCTTTTTACTAGTGCTTTTTATTTTGAAACTGTGCAGAAGGCTGTTGCCGAACAGCCAACAATGTAAAGGAAACCCACAAAACTCAGATTCCCATCCATATTTCCTCCCCATTCTTAATTCTCTTTTAACAGCCCAGTTTTAACTGTAAGTGTTCAGCTTGGGCCAAGTTCATTTCTGAGGTAATACTAGAAATCAGCAGGGTTTATGTCAGAGCTGGGTTTGGTCTCCTTGCCTGTGGTGTGCAGATGGCCCCAGGGAGCACAAAGGGTGATGTGAGAAGCTGATCCATGATGCATATTAGATGCATATTAGAAACTCCTGCTGTTTCCTCTGCCACATAGCTTCTCTGGGCAGGTTTAGATGATTAAGAACATGTGTTCCTGCTAGGTCCCATGCTGTTACTCTGACTCAGAGAGATATACCACAAACATTTTAAAATACACATTTTGTACAGACTTCTGACAAATGCAGTTGTCATTGGGCCTCACAAGCAGCCCAGCAGTGACATTTTACTGAAGACACTGAGCTTCCAGCGGACAAGCATGCTTCTTCCCAGGACTGTGACTGCTTCCTTACAGCCTTAATCTGAGCTGTGATCTCATCCATTCTGACTTCTGAATGCCTTGAGAAGATCAATTGGAGAGAGGAACCATTATCCATTCAAGCTGTGCAGACTCACTGCAGAAAGCAAAAAATTGCTGGTCTCAGTCAAAATTAAAATATTTAAGCTATTAAGCCTGTGTAATCAGCCACTAGAACAAAATACAATTTTCTGAACATCTAAGAGACCATGAAGAAATTCATTCCTTGTTTCTTCTGGGGATAGAAGCTTCAGCTTCTGAAGTGCCACATTACCCCGGAGTCATTCAATATTTTTTTCCAGTGAAAATTTCTTTGTACCTCTAATGGCAGAGCAGAGTCAGGCACTGTGAGCAGCTAGTGTGCACACAATCAATGAAATTACATAGCAATCCACTACACTTATCCCTGGAGGTGGTGGGACTAGTTCAGCTATTTGTAAGACTTGCTCAGATATTTAGCTTGGACAGAACACAAACTTCTGAAGTTAAAAAGTGTCTGGCCAGAGCTTATTAAAATACTGAGTTTGCTCTCATCTAGAAGGGATCAGAGACAAAAGGGCCATGTAGAAGGCTGGTTCTTATAGCACTGCTGCTGTCTGAGAGGGATTCATGGGTTGGCTTTTTTGGCCTTTTTCATGTTTGGAGACTAAGAAAATATTGGAGCAGACTTAGGATGCTACTAGTGGGAAAATCTTGATGTGATCTGTTGACCCATCTTCCTGTTCCCTGGTTTTGTTGTTGGAACTTGCCATTCTATAGTTTAGCTTTAGGATTTATTACATAATATATGCTGATACAATCAGAATATCTGTTATTATTCTACCTATTGATAGTCCAGTTGCTGAAGGACACTAGCACACTCTTATTTGATGTCTCTGTTTAAGAATTTTCACATTTGAGGTTACTGTCAAGCTGTCTCTTGCAGCTGATGTCTCATGAAGGACATCCCAATGGAAGGTGGAGACCATAGTCTCAGGTAGCATTTCATTAGCATGCGAGAAGCCACTGGGCACCAAAATCATGTCTGGTTTTGAAAATTGTGCTGAGCGTGTGTGTTTTCTTCAGCTGTGAGAGGGAAGACTGAGGAAGTCGAGCCAGTTCCACCAGGTATAAATGGGCTCAAATTAAAATCCCACATCCCTTTTGGAAAGCAAAAAACAGGATTAACAAGGCTCCAGTGCAGCCATCTAATTCATTTGAACTGGTGTAAAATACAATATAAAGTACTCCTGTGGCAAATATATGATATATATCCTTGTTTCCGTTGAGTATTATTAGAATGTAGTTTACTTGACCAAAATTCTGTGGCCTGGATTTTGATTCTGCCATTGAAGTCAATAAAACTGCAAAATTTTTTGTTTTATTAGCAGCGATGAAATCTAGCCCCAATTAAAAAAAAATCAGTTTTAACTGTTGTTTTAAATATAAAGGGTACAAAACATCAGCACAAGTTCTTACAAATATTTACAGTTTGTTTACACGAGCACCAAAAGAATATGTTTTTATTCTCCCCACAGAAACAAGGTGCTAACTGTGGAGGAATGGAGGAAGAAGAATGTAGCAAAGTCCCCAAAGCAGAAAAATTCTTATTTAATGCAAGGCTGTTTTGAAATCATCTAGAATTTTGTACTTGTTTCAGATGGTCCAGATACCAAGTAAACTTCCACAGAAAATAAGTTTAATAGCCACTTTACATTTACGAATGTGGAATCACTTTAAGTACTTAAAAGAGAGTTTTTTTCTCCTACCTAAATATTTATCTCATACTCTGTGTGGCAGATAGCCTCTTTGAAAAATGTTGACTGTTTTTTCCATTTCTAGGTCTATGGTGGCCCCGATTTCCTCTCTCCTAGACTAGCCCGGCTGTGTATTTCAAGATCAGCACAGAACCCCCTGCGAGTCTCTAGTACTGGCAATTCAGCTGTTGTCCGTTTCAAGACAGATGCGGCAGTGACTGGGAAAGGTTTCAATGCCTCCTGGCAAGAAAATCCGGGTGGTGAGTGTACTGATTAATACCATGAGAAATTCAGGAAGTCTGAGAATTGAGGATCAGCCACGCAAGCATGTAACGTAGTTAAACAGCATAGAATTAAAAGCTAAAGGTGAATTTGGGTGTTACTGGATTTGGTCACACTACGAGATACTGAAAAACAGCCAGAGGAAAAAAATGAGAAAGAAATAATCTAACTAGCTCAAATCTAGGCCTACTAATATATCTTGTTACAGTCTACCTTGTTGGGGGTTTCTTCTGTACAACATTAATCAAGACATTGCTGTAACAGAAAAGAACTTTTGCATAATAGTGATTTTCCCCTGCCCCCCGCTACCCTCACACATGGAGTCCTGAATGATGCTTTTGTTTTTAAATTATAAAGTGAAAAATACCTGAAAATATGGCTTAATTTGGAGAACTCAGTGAACTCCACAAATATTTGGAGTGATTACTAAATACTTGAACTCTGTAAGGTTCATCCATCCCCCATGTGTTATTTGTTCAAAGCCTTACTGGTAATCAGTGAAAGGAGAGACATGCTTAAACTATCCAACCACATGTCTCTACATGGGAGTTCTTATGAAAAGGCTAATTATCGATAACTAATTGCAGTGAAAAGTGAGGAGAGGCAGATTTGCTCGATTAAGCACACTGATTCATTCGTTTGTCAAGGTTTATACTTTTCCATTCTCACAAGTTTTGTGAGAAAGGCACAAGATTTTTTTTTTTAATAAAGAGGCAGTTTACAACAGTCCTTTGAATTAATCCCCTTCCGAGATCTGGCGGCTTATTTTTTCTACTTAGGCCCCCTGAAGCTTTCTCATCTCTTTACAGCATCTTGCCTGTTGTACTCCAGCCCCCCTCTAGTCTCTGAAATACCCTCTCACCAGAATGCAATAACACTGTAGTTTTCATCCTTCCAGCAGGCTGTCTCCATCTCCAGCCGTCCCTATGTATTTCTCTCACCCTCCTCCATCCCTTTACAACATATAAAAGTCTACTTGTTTGTGTTAGTCCTTTTGAAAGCCCTGGCACTTCCAACACAGGATCCATCATTCCTGGCTGTTCAGATATTCATGAGCACTGGAGCTGTTTTGGTCAGAAATACCTGGGCATCAACTGGAGTCCTCAGGAAGCCCTCAGCTGCATGGATAGAGAAGTAGAAACTTGAAGCTTGCAATTTTTTTACTGCTCATGGGGAAAGTGGAACTCCTAGCTGTCTTTATGTTTTCAGAAATGTTTTTTTCACCCCAATACTCAGCTAGGCCTACTCATTGCTTTCTCAGTGTGCTAGGTTAGCCACTGTCACCTATGCGTAAAAGGTCTGTGGCATTCATATGAGTGCTATTTTTAATTGCTTTTTTGATATCTCGGATAAAGAAATACCAGCACTAATGTTTCAGACTTTAGGACATCTACTGTCCAGCCTAGGGCTAGAAAGGAACATTACTCAGAAGCATTCTTATTTCATATTCACCAATAATAATTAAGGTTATACTTTCCTGATAGTCATTTGCCATTGATTTTGGTTGCAGACAGGGCCCTGCAATAGTTGGAACACTCATTTTACACAAGTTTAATGCAGAAAATATGAAGGTGTTCTTCCCTTAGTTTAAAAATAGAGGTGGAATCTCACTAAGGGTAAAAGAGCTCTTGTGATAAAAACTGATTATGTCTTTTTCAGGCTGTGGTGGTGTTTTCCAAGCTACCAGTGGGGAAATCCATTCTCCAAACTATCCTGAGCCTTATAATAACAACACAGACTGCTCTTGGATTATCCAAGTTGACTACAGCCACAGAGTCCTATTGAACTTCACGGATTTTGACATTGAAGATCACCATTCATGTAACTATGACAATGTTGCAGTAAGTAACAATAGAAATTTCAAAAATTTCCTTAATGAGTCTGGTGAAATGCTTGCAAAAGAGGAAGCTTACTGTGCAATTTAGGCTGCAGTTAGTTTCAGGCTGTTAGTTGCACAGTCATGTTCTGTATTTATTCACTGATGAGTTAAGGCTTAAATTTAAAGTTAAGTAGTTATGATTTCCCTTTGTTTCACTAAAGAAACAGACTTCACAAAAGTATATTTGCATTATTCCAGCTTCCCTCTTATATCTGGAAGAATCTTTTCTTGAAAGCTATGCATGCTGCATCCTAGCACCACATTTTTCTTTTAGGGGGTGTGTTCTAGGTAGCGCTGAAGGAGTAACCCTATATATAGATAGCTGTTATGACACCCTTTCCCATTTTAATGATAGTGCAGTTTTCCACAGCTTGCTCCAAACTGTAGCATGGATTGCCCACATATACAGGGCAGATTGACCACACTCTGTTCTCAGAGAGAGGGAGGTCTACATCCAGATGGAAATTGGGCTGGCTTGTTTTCTTTATGTTTACCCTGTGTGTTCAGGTGCCCCTTAGCTGTCTGTTTAATTGCTTCATTAGAGACACTGCTCTCTTAAAAGCTTCACATTGTTACTGGTTTGTGAGCTTTTGTTGATGTCACAAAAATTCAAGTTGCTGCACAATCAGGGCACAACAACTAAGAACTCTCCACATCTCCACTTGGCCTTTTGGGAGCAGGGACATGAAATCCTGACCTTAGATGTCAGATTGCACTTCACTCAGTACAAAGGCGTGTGTGATCGGTAGCAGTCAGATAAAGCACAGTGGCTGTAGCCCAAAATCCAGCTTTCCTCTCCTTGATAAAATGTCATTCACAGGGAACTGAATTTGGCAGGAACTGAGACTCTTTTGAAAACAGCACCAGTTTTAACAGCATTGCCTCAAAAAGCTTATTTGTACTGAATCAGAAAAAAGGAAATGTGTCCCCATTTTCCTGACCAGAACTGGAGATTTCATTTAGCCACAAAGCATCTTTGTACGATGAAAGTTGATTTTTTCTGATTCTGAAGCACAGGGACGCATGTTTATGTCATTTTATTTAATCATGTAACTACCTCGGGGGGATTACTGGAAGGGAAAATCTATTGGAAAAATATCCCAGTCTTCTGTGATATCACACCGAAGTAGAAAATCAGATTGCCTGACAAAAATATGAACTGTCTGAAATGCCAGCTCTGGTAAAAATGCAAAAAGAAAAAAAAAAAAAAGGAAGGCAAAAAAAAACCATAAAAAGCAAATTAAGGGCTAAATTCTGAAAAGACCTGATATGCAATCTTAACTATTTTATACCTGATGCCAAATGGTGTAGCTCTCTATCTATACACTTTGTAGAGTACTCAGCTTTGTGAGCTCCTTGCAGTTACAGACACAACTCCCATTGCCCTTATAGGCTGGATGTGGGCCCTGGATTTCTAGTCACTGAAAGGCACAAGTCCTTCAGCAGGCAGAGGAGATGGCTTTGCATGAGGCAGAGATTGCAGCACAGGGATATCTTTTTTCTTCTACTGCCATACGAGTACCTGTTATTTGCTCCTGCTTTTTGTTTTGCTGGGGGGATGATGGAGGAGGAAGTTGCTGACCAGCCCCATGTGTACAAACACAACTGAAGCAGCAATGTGAACAGGGAAGATGTAAGTTTAATGCAGGCATCAACCACTGCTCACCAAGTGGAGGGTGGTTTGAGAATCAATGTGGGAGAATGCTGATTTGAAGCCAAGAGATAATGAAGGGCTCTGAGGCTCTGGTGTATGAGGTAGGCAATAGCTCTTCAGCCCCAACGTAGGGGCATCAGCAGGGCAAGAAAGGAGTGGATGGGATTTCTTTCTCTTCCTGGTATGCCAATAAGCTGAAAATCACTTGTTTCCAACAGCTGGATGTGATTTGTGTTAATTTCATTACAAGCCTTGCTATATGCTTTGCGTGATTATGGGAGAAGAGTTAGGGTACAGAGATTGTCTGAAAGTACGTAAGTAGATACATGACTGTGAATGGTTAAGGAATTGCATTCCAGCAGAAGCATAAATGGAAAATATGGGCAACTAAGGAAGCTGGTGGGCTGTTTTTCTCTCTCTAATATAGGAACAATTACGGCGTATGAGTAACACAGTGGTTCCACCCTTTTTATTTCTGATTTTTTTACTTATTGTCATGGATTTTATTTGCTTTGTGAGTTCTCCTGGGGCTCCCCTCCACCCTTGAGTGTACCAATGTCCTTTTCCTTCATCCTTCCCCTTGTAGACCCACTTATTTTTCCTTGTGTTATGACTTGAGATGTCATGCATAGCTGCAGTATCGTTTGCCTGCTCTTTGATAAACTTCTTCCTCTGGTTTCTGCCCTTATTTATTACTTTTTCTTGAGTATTTCTGCTGTAAATTCTTTTCTGTGGGAAACACATGAAAATCTATTTTTCCTGTAATATTTTCCATTGCACAGTTATTACGTGAGCAAAATGGAGGGGGCAAATACTCATGTCTACTGCTTCTCAGCTGTGCTGCAATTCCAAAAAGCCCGGTGCATTTTTCAGTTCTGCTCTATGATTTCACATGTGAATATGAGCAGAAGAGATGTAGCATCAGCCAAATTAATTTTAATCCCATAACTGTAACCCATGGTGTAACTGCTCTGAGCTCCCTCTAGAGTAAATGGATGGAGTGCACAGAGAGTAGTCCAGGCCACCAAAAGGCATGTTCACCACCCACTCCCTGAATTTAGGTGGTTCCTGTTTCTGTGCCTCAATTCTGTACTTTATCTGTTCTCAGAACAGATGAACAGCTCTTCATCTGTTAAATGTGGATTTATAGATTTTTCTTCGTCTGGTCTCATATATACCTAGATTATATTCTGTGGAAAGCATAAGCTCTTTGATAAGATGTTTTGGTGTCACCATACATAAGGAAGAAATATTTGATTTCTCTTGTGTAACAGTCTTTCTGTCTGGAGAGTGTGTCTTACATCAAACAAATTTGTTTCTTTGAAGGAAAATAGAAGAAAAGAAATTCCTGTATTTTTTACCCTCATATTTAAGCAGTATTATAGCTGACGCTATACCAGGAGTGCAGGTTGGCAAGAGTTTCAACTATTTAGAGACTCTGTGAAGATATGGTTCAAAAAACAGCACTTACAGCACAAGGCACCGTAAAGGGGTGTGAGACATAGTTTGTTGTTTTCGGTGCCTTGATTAAATAAAAATTATTTTTCTTTCCTGTTGCAGTATAAAAAGTAGCACACAGGAATGTAGAAAAGTATGCCTCTGGGAGCTACAGAGGAGGTTATGACTTCTTTTATTCCAGGTACTGGCAGAAAGGATCTTCCAAGAGAGGACAGCTAGAAATATCTGGGATTCTTATGGCTGAGAAGACAAAAAATTGTCTTCTTTTTGTCATGTGCTTTTGCAAAATGCCGGACACATTTCAGCAAGCAGGCAATGAATCACGCAGTTATGTTCATTGTGTAAAGGGAAGAGAAGAGCAAATTGCAGCTACACACAATACAATGGAAAACTTGGCTTTTAAGTCAGTAGATGCATCATTTTCCTTTACTCGCACAGCCACAGAAATGCATTTCTCAGATGTTTTCGAAATAACTTTAAGAAGCTGCAGAGAGACACAACTTTCCTGAACTAGTGTGTGAATTTGTGGTTTCTGATCTAGACTCAAGACTGAAATCCTCCCTACAAAATAGTTTAAGCTAATAAATAGATGAGCAAAAATGATGCAGCATGGATAAAATATCCCTGTGCAACTGCTCCTGCTTAACTTGTAGCTGCCATAACTCGTAAGAGCTGCTGCTGTATCTTGCTTGAGTCAGATTTTTAGCAAGTGTAAAGGCTAGGAATCATTTCTATTCTTTTTTTGAAGGAGGAGACAGTACTGTTCTTCAAGCAAGCTGCCCAGAAACAGCAAATACACTTGATTTAGAAAACATTCCTCTGAATTCATGCTCTTCTCCCAGTATAACCACAGAAAGACTTCTTTCTTCCAGAAAGCTCTTGGAATGAAATGTCTACTTAGTCTCTGACGTTGCTCATTCTTAATATCCTCCCTAGTGAGAAAGCTTAACTACTAGAGTCTCATAATGGTCCATGTGTCAATGATCAGATCCTCAGCTGTGCAGAGTGGCACAGATCACCAAAACCAACAGCTTGCATGAACTGTAGTGAGGCCCTCTGTCTGCTCTCTGTCAGAGAGCAATGCTTATTCTCAGCTCTAGCATTCAGATAAAATCCTCTGACTAATGTCCAGGGAAAGACACTACCTTAATTCCTAAGGGTTACTTCCTTAGTCATTACTTTTTTTCACATTCCATGGCTTGTGGTTTTAACTCCAGGCAATCTGGTTTATATACAAAACATATGTACAGCGGAAGAATAAACATTGCACAGTATGTATTAAAGAGCTGACTGTGGCAGGATGCAAAGAGAGAAGGTTGAATGGATGGATATCATGGTTCTCTTTACAAGGTAATCACTTGTATAGACACTGCAGTACACTTAATACTCTGTGACAAGGTCCCCACACAGCTAGCTAGTGTTATATGCCCGAGGGCAAATGTTTAATTCATGAATACTGCACTGGCTAAGTAGGATATGCCAGTGGATTAAACAGGAGTTTTGTCCTTTGTTGCTTAGCTCTGAGGTTTATTTGAGGCAGGTCACCTTTTTCTCAGCTAATGTTTTTGTACATTATTTTCACTAATGTGCTCAGGGTCCTTTGAGTACTAGAGGCAGAAACATTGCATTGTGTTATAGAGTCTAGTTGGAAATTTTTAATTCATTTTTGCTGCATTGCACAGGCTTGCTGGGATTTGAGGCATTTGAAAGCAAAGGAAGAAAATATTAATAAAAAGTAGATTTCTTCTAACCCAATGGTAGTATTTTGCTCTAAGTGGGGTTTCATATAGCTTTTAACATCCTAGCACCTGAATATCTTTCAGTAGCCTCCCTGTCCCATATTTTTCTCCATATTGCTATAGGAAGCTGAGTCACAGGTTATACCAAATGGCGTGCCTGCAGTCATGTAGGACATTAATGCTGAAACAGGAATTGAAGTCAACGCTTGCTGCTGCCCAGTAGCCCAAAGGCTTTTCCTCTGGGGCATGCAACTGTGCCGATGCCTCCAGTGCTCATCACTTCTGAAACCAGGCACAAGGGCTGTGAGGGAGGCCCATGGCTCCAAACACAATGAATCATGTCTGCTGGAGTGCTACGAAAGATTAGTGGGACACTCTGAGACTATGGCCATTTTTCCCTTTCAGTGTTTTTTTTCTTTTCTTTTGTTTGTTTGTTTTTTATAATTTTGATGTCGCTTCAGATAAAACTCATTGGTTTTAACTTCACTATCCTTGTCTTCCTGATTTTGAAACAAAGAGGAAGGAAACAAAATTATCAGCTGTAAGGGAAAAAAGAGAAGGAAGGCATTTGTGGTAAAATTAAAAGTGAAGTTTTATAAAAACATCTTTGCTGTCTTCCTCCCTTTTTTTAACTGTTCTCTACCCTCTGCCTAAGTAGCACCTCATGTCCATGTGTGTAACTCAGCACGCTGAACCCATTATAAAGCATAGATATATGGACTCGTACTTAATGCTGGGTACAGGTATCTAAAAACCGTAACCCCAGTGTCTGCTCTTTTCACATGCAGTCATTGCTCCTACTGTTGCATTAGTTGCGTGTCAGAGCCATTTTGGAGGTCTTTACGGAGGCCAGATTTAGGGTATAACTGAATAAAAACTACACAGGAACTCATTAGGCATTAACAGATAAAAATAAGTGTATGGGATTATCTGAATTGTTAAAGGAGGGTTGCCTTCATAGCAGATCCACACAGAGAAAAATGGTTACTTGATGCATTTGTGTTATAAAGGTTACAGTAGCTTCAGCCTGAAATACCTGGATTTTTTGGAAATGGCCACAGAGTAAAGACCAGTATCAAAGTGTATGAAACATAAGACAGAGAATGAAATAAAAGTATTCTCAAAATGCCTATTGAAACCCAGTACTTAATTTAACATTTTCAAAACAGGTATTTGATGGTCCTAGCAATGAAGCACCCCTTCTTAGAAAACTCTGTGGGACACAGCATCCTACTCCTATCACATCCTCCAAGAATCTGATGTACATCCGGCTGCACTCTGATACAACCATCCAGCATAGGGGCTTCAGTGCTCACTTTACTGAAGGTAGTTTCTTAATTTATGTAAACACATATTTAACCAATCGCCAGTTACTTTGCATTAGAGACAATCTTAGCATAGCTGATACCAGAAGAGTTGCTTCTATACATGCAGCATATCAGTGTGTATCTTTAACAGGACTCAATTTTTTAAATTATAGACTAAGGAATTTGAAATCTAAGGATCATCTTAGATTCTCTGACTGGGAAAAATTGCTTTTATAGAAAGCCATCTAGCACATGTCCGCTGCTTCTTATTCCTCCTCCCTTGAGGGCTAGCTAGCCATAACTATCCCGAGAAAAAAGTGCAACTGGCAGTTTCCACAGACCTGCTGGCAAAATAACATTTTATATGTCTATCCATGCGCATGAATCTGAAAAGGTATAAAGCAATTTTGTGTGGTGCTGTTGATGAAGTCCATGGATTCAGGCCTGCAAAACCTGCCAAACATCATCTATCCAATTTGTGGAGGACTAAATGGCATTTTCCATGGTTTCTATTTTAATGAAAAAAACTCTAACTTGGCAGAATCTTCCACAAAATTACATATTACTTGGTGATTGATGTTTTTTTCTTTTTTTTTTTAATAATAACTTTGAAAGCATGTTTTCCTCAAGATATAACTATTTAGTTTTTTTCAGAGAAAATCCATTTCTCTTATTTTCTTCTTATGATTTTGTTTAATTATATGTTAGTACCTTGGTACCTAACTCTCCCCTCTGCAGTATAAAGCAGCTGTGTGTTAAACACAGAACTGTGGGGTTAATGATGAGTCAGTATGCTTAGAAATTAGGCATGGCAGCATTCAGTACTTAGCAAAAGTTATGCAGTCAGTCAAGCTCTTGCATATGTGCAACATTTCACACAAATGCTGGTTTGTTGATGCATCTCACAAGAGGATAATGCCAAAGGAATGTGATGCTGTCCTTGGACATTGGAAATTTCTGGAGAGTTTCTTATGAATTTTTTTCTGCCTAGTTGCCAACACAGGCAAATGATCAGAGAAATGGGTGTATGACTGGGCTACCCTGAAAACAAGTTATTTTGGCCCCAAGATTGCTCTTCTTGGCTATGAGGAACTGATAAAGATGAGGTTTGCTCCCAAGTCATTCTGGACTCTCAGATGGGCAGCCAGGTGCAGCATCACCTGTGGACCTAGGTCAAGAAAGTACACCGGGTTCTGGGAGCTAGTCCTTAAGTCTCTTTTTCTATAAATTGCTGTCATGAATTTTATCCTTATTTCAAATTGCTGTCGAATGTTACATTTTATCCATTTTTTGCTACGAAATCTAAGATATGTTTTGTATATACAAATAATTATCTATGTGTATGTGTGTGTATGTGTTTCATTCTAAAGCATGCGGAAGTTTCATAGAGTCAGATTCAGTTGGGGCAGCAATTTCCTCTCCTCTGTATCCTGCCAAATACCCAAACAATCAGAACTGCAGCTGGATCATTCAGGCTCAGGAACCATGTAAGTAAAAACATCTTTTATAGTTAGCTTGGATGACTAACATCCTCGTCTTCTTTTCTGTAGTAACAATACAAAATTCCTCCTTTATTTCTCTAGGAAGTTCTGTATCCTGATAGTTGGAGAGAGCATAGCTCTCCTAATCTGTTCTAAATCAGATTTTACTGTAAAAGGTTTAGGGCATTGTGAGATAAACAGCTGACAACTTTGTCATTGTAGCTGATTTACTGTGACCCAAGTGTTGAAATTATAAATGTAGTGTTGAATATTATGTGAAGTTGGATTCATCCGGGAGAAAATCTAAGGGTTTACATATAATTAAAGCACTTGTATTTAGCTGAGATTATTTTGGTCTGGATTTTTCATGCTAGAGTTGTGTTACATCAAATATGTGCTGTTAACAACAACAACAACAAAGAATTTTTAATTAAATAATGAGAAAAGGTATGGAGGAATTTCAATTTAAAATACAAATCAAAAACAATGTAAACAAACTGGTTTCATGTGCATAGATATACCTTCAGATGTCCCTGTCTGATTTTAAACAATTTGTGACTGATGCTAAAACACCAAGAATTTTCCATCAGATACTAGTATTACCTTTCATACTTAGTATTACCTTTACATTGTATAAGATTCCTTAAAAATATGTACAATTGGGTTAGAGTATTCTGATAACATGATTTAAAAGTGAATGTTTATTTTTAATAGCAACTACTGAACTTCAGTTGTGCATCTGATATCTAGCCATTGTTATTAAAACCGTAGAAAGTTCCAACCACATTTATAAGTTTATTTTATTTAGTTATAAAATGAAGATCAATTTGCCAAAGAAAACTCTAAACCAAAAATCAGGCAATAAACAATACTTTTTTAAGCGTAGTTTCTTATACAAAACACGAAAAGGACATCATCAAAACTGTTCCTCACCTATATAACATTTATTATTAAAGACAATCTTTTCCTGGATCCAGGTTGAAAACTCATACATAACTGTTGTCTTCTGATTTACGTCAGTATGAGAGATCAGAAAAATCCTTCATAAGAAGTAGTCTATATATATAGTGACTTTCTCCATGTGTCAGCAGGACCAGTACATACCACATGCTATAGGTACACGTGGCGCTGTTATGCCAGTCACAGTGTTACAGGTCACAGACATATAAAATAGATTTAGTCAATGGCAAACCAGAGCAGAGAGTTCTTGCTCTGCTTTTACTGAGAACGCCAACAAGTCTCCTGCTTTTGCCCCCCACTGTGTTTTTACTTTTTATTTTGTGTCCTGAGGACCTGCATTGATAGCTGTAATTGATTGACCGGACTGGAACACAGAAGAGTGCCCAACACGCAGATTATGTGGTTGAATGCCAGTCCGTGGCACCCTGCTGAATACAGCGCCTGGGTCCATGTCTGTCATCTCAGCTTATTCTAGCTAATTAATTGTAGCCCAGTGAGAAGCAAAATATTTGTGTCAAATTCAAACTTGCTCAATGTGGGAGAAAGCTTAGTTATCATCTCAATCATGAGCCCCTCTTTCTGACCCGCTTGAACTGCACAGGTGCTCTGAGGCCAGGACTAACTATTGTTACAAACTGGCATTGAGAAAAGCCACTATTCTTCCAGTTGTGCCTTCACCTTCATTGCTATTGGACAAGCAAAAGCAATATGAGAGTCAAAAATACCCTGAGTCAGAAATCCTCTTTTTCAGGATGTAGCCTGCAGTCTGAGGGTGTGGAAAATCCAATTCCATACAAATATAGCTGAGGGTAGTTAATGATCCTTTAACCAGTCCAATTGATGTATGTGGAACGTTACAAAACGATGAAAGGTCCAGCTCTTTCTAAGCCTGGAGCAGGGCAGCGTCAGTTCACATTTTGTCTGAATCTATTGTATAGATCACAAAGGGACAGAGGGTCACAGATGTGTAGAAATAAGTTTTATTTTTCAATGTGTGTAAATTTTCCATGCTGTATTTGAGGACATTTTCAGTATATAATGAAGCTGTTTGATGTTAAGAAATTTAGGTTCGTGTTTATCTGTTAAATCCCACACTTCTAATGTTAATTCTATTAGAAAGTACTGAAATATGAAGAGATTTGCCACGACCTTTGCAGTAAGGATTAATGCACTTCCATGAAATTCACTCCACATATCAAGGATTAAACTAGTTCAGATGTTATGCTTCATGGGGGCTGACTGACTTAAGGGGAGAAAAGAAAAGACAGTACATGAAAAGACACTACATGAAAAGACACTACATGTAAATATTTGTCTGTGAAATGCCAAACTCCTTCTTAAGTTTTTACTCTTTGCTGTTGCCAGTCAACCACATCACACTCTCCTTCACTGATTTTGATATTGAAAACAATAGACAAAACTGTACAACGGATTTTGTGGAGATTTTGGATGGGAATAACTATGAGGCTCCTCTTCAAGGTACTGTACCTTTGCCTTGTTTATTTCATATGTAGGACTACACCCAAGGCAAGCAGGTTTTTGTGAGTGTCTTTCTGCTTCATGGATTTTTTTTTCTGATAGAAGAAGTTCCTGTGGCCAGTGTAGTCAGAGGAGAGCATGGGTGGAGGGATAAGTCTTAGTTATGAACAGTATGGTTCTCCCAGACTCTGACTGTACCCCTCTGCTAACTTGCAGTCTGGAGTTGACTCCCACTGCCTTTTGCTTCCTCTTCAGCAGAACAATATGGGGAACAACCAATTCAGTTTAAATTGAATTCCAAGTTAACTGTACAAGAACATAATGGATCGTTAGCCCAACTGGGCAACAAACAGGAGGAGTTGGAAGCCATTGTGCAGCAGGAAAACTATGACATAGCTGCCATCCCAGAAGCATGATGGGATGACTCGCACAACTGGAGTGCTGCAATGGATGGCTATAAAATCTTCAGAAGGGATCGGCTAGGAAGGAGAGGCGGTGGGGTAGCCCTGTATGTTAGGGAGTGTTTTGATTGTCACTCTCTACAACTACTGGATAGAGCAAATGCAAAAGAACTCAATGACAGGATAGCCAGTGCCTGGACTAGGGTGCCTGGAGTGCAGGAGGTCCAGGTTCAAATTCTTCCTCAGTTAAAAAAAAAAAAAAGTCCACCAGAGTTGAGTTCTCTGCTAATGAAATGAGTATTTCATTTTTATGTGGATTTAACTGACAACTGCAATTGTAAGCAAAAAAATGTCACTCTTGGCTGCTGTCAGGAATTAACCCCAAATGTTAGATTAGCAATGGTAATTACATGCGAACGCTGCTTTTTTCTCTCTGGATTGTTCTCTTTCAGGCCGTTACTGTGGCACTACCATGCCACATCCTATCACTTCTTTTGGTAATGCCTTGGTAGTCAACTTCATATCCAACAACAACATTACTGCCAGGGGCTTCCATGCCACCTATGCTGCGTCATCATCGTGTAAGTCCATATGACAGGTGTTGCTAGCTTATGCCTCTGATCTTTAAGAAAAAGACCAGATCCTGTACCTTTTTGGCTCTCTGACATTCCCTCTTTTAAAATCCCCTGTTGCCTTTCCTCTTTTTGGATAAGGTCTCGATAAGGGTATCAACAAGCTAAGGAACAACAAGACAAGGCAAAATGCTTTCTTGATTAGCAAATGCTCTGGTTCTATCAAGGTATTTTTTCTATGTCATCTTTCTCAAGCCTCTGCTGTCTCCTTCTTGTTGCAGCCTGCGGGGGTACTTTCCACATGGACAGAGGAGCTTTCAACAGCCCTGGCTATCCTGAGCCATATCCGCTCAACACCGAGTGTGTCTGGACAATTCTCAGCTCCCCTGGCAACCGGCTACAGCTGTCCTTCATGTAAATGCATTGCCAAGGGTTATTATTCAGCCCTTTAGCAGAGCTGAAGGAAGGATGCTCTGTGTTTATCAGGAAATGTAATTACCAGATGATAAAGCTGAAACATGCTTTTACAGTCACTTGGAAAGAAAACATAGCAGTGGTTGGTGGCAGCTTGCAGTCAGTGTTCTCCCATCTTAGTCATTGCTTATTACATTAAGGCATATATGGAGTTATATAAATAGGTTGTTTATTGTTTGAACAACATGGGATGCTGGAGAAGCCAGTTTTCACTCACATATAAACAAGAAGAGGAAATTTAGCATTATTCTACCTTTTCTTTACAAAGGAAATTCCTTCTATTTCCTTACTACCATATTCATTGTAGTATTTGTTATACAGCTAAGTCATATAAAGGGCCCAAATACTCCACAGATTGTAGGGTTAGAACTGATATTAAAGTCTTCAAAATTTCTCCAACCATAGGGACAATTATAGCAGTGGAGGTACAACAGGGAGCACAATAGTATCTTAAGGAACTTTTCCCTTCAGTAAAGTAACTTTCCTTTGAAGACTTCAGACAGGAAAGTCATGCGTGATCCACAGAACGTGGAGTCCTCTACCAGAGTAGTTAATTTGTTCTTTGCCCATGATATGGCTTTCTGAGCCTCTGTTTCCCAGCATCAAAGAGTGGCTGATGCCAAGAAACAGAGCACTGACCCTATGCAAAGCTTATCAGGGATCAGCAGAAATAGAAAAGAAATTCTGAAACTTGCATTTACAGTTAATGAGGACAAAAGGAAAATTTACCCAATAACAAGCTGACTGTATAAGGTACAATTTGTTAGACACATACTCATTCACTAATGCAATGAAGAGGACATTATATTCTACCTTTACTTACTGAAGCAGAGAATAAGCACTACATCCTGGAAACATTTTCCAAAATATTTGCTACAAAATAATGAATAACAACTTTTCAGAACCAAAACAGAAATCTAGTGTGAAGCAGAAACTATCAGCAGAACATACGTTCAGATATATAAAGTGATACTTAGTAGATGTAGACTCTTTTTCTTCAGTTACACATAGCCAAAAAGCAAACTGAAAATACTGGAAAGCATGG
This sequence comes from Anseranas semipalmata, assembly GCA_013399115.1. Classification (NCBI taxonomy): domain Eukaryota; kingdom Metazoa; phylum Chordata; class Aves; order Anseriformes; family Anseranatidae; genus Anseranas; species Anseranas semipalmata. Next base: position 386,575 of record VXAA01002594.1, read on the forward strand.
AGTCATTGTGTTAGAAGGCAGTATTTATTTTATTTAAGTTAATATTGGGGTTTTATAAAGTTTTGTTGGCATGAGGTATTCATTTTCTTCAGCTCAGTCTGAACAGAAATGCCTGTCTTGCAATTTGAGGTTTAGCTTTAAATTAGTCCGAAGTATATCCAGATGAGTGGTTGGAACCATTTCACAGCATCTGTACCCTGAACACATATGGCTGTATTCAGGACTGAAGGGGAGGAGTTGTTACCAGAAAATCAGAAAGCACAAATATTTTGGAGCATTTGTTATAAGAGGCACTCTCTGGAATCTTTGCTATATATTCATAGCCAGCTTCTGGAAAGTATATTGGATTGAATCAAAGCATTTCACTTAGAATAATAGATAATGATTTTTAGAATGTATTTAGTATTCAGCTCAGTATAATAATTAAGAATTTAGAACTTGATTACTAAGTCCCATTCCTTTTCTAAGGTAAATATTGGTTTAGAAGAATTTAGAGTAATTCTTATTATTATTTTGCAGAACCAGCTATGTGAAACACAGAGAAGCCGTAGAAGTGGTGATACTTCATAATTCTGGAGAAAATGCTAAGGGACTTTGGGGCTTTGAGGTGTTAACTACGTATGAATCTAGGCCTCTGGAAACTTTCCTCACCAGAGAGTGAGGAATATAACACACACATGTAGGAGCTGCAAACTGATTTTCAGGCTAAAAGTATTTTCTGCACCCAATGGATGTTAAAATCTGACCTGGGCTTATATTAAAAATCTGTTTTATATATCAGGGGCTTTCTGTGTTTCATGGTTGTTGGAGAACCAACAAATATTAAAAAGGTTTCAGAACTCTTTAAAAATTTTAACTTTGCAAACTGAAGCTCTGTCATAAAATAAGGGGCCAGAAAGGAGCAAGCCCTGTATCAGCAGCAACACAAGGTAATGAGCAGTAACGTCTGGGTTCTGGAGGGCTGCTATGCTCTTAGCTGTTACGGCAGGATAACAACTACAGGGGGATTTGTAGCCTGGCAGGGGAAACTCTGAAGTATGTTTCAGTCATATGTCTGCTAATGCTCTTCTACTGCTATTGAAACAGAGCATTTCAGGTGGAATCTAGTAGTGGCTGCACCAAAGATTACCTGGAAATTCGTGAATGGAATGCTACAGGCACGCTGGCAGGGCGATTCTGTGGAGACTCCTTACCTTCAAATTATACATCTACTGTTGGACATATCCTGTGGGTTAAATTTGTCTCAGACAGCTCAGGCACTGATGTTGGCTTCAGGGCCACATTCTCTCACTGTAAGTAAATGCTGTTTAATTGAAAACTATTGTTCTTTCGTAACACTTCCAAAATGATTCAAAAAAATGAATGTTTGGCCCTGTATTAGAAAATGATTGTTGACGTGCATTCAATTCAAATGCTTGTTGACATGCAAGGGTGTGAATTCGCTTAAAAATATGTTGTAAAATGTCTACTAAGTTTGTGTGTATGTAAGTATAAGTATATTTACATATAAGTATATATATATAATTAAGTATAACATAATCAGAAGAATTAGACATGAAATTCTATCTTTTTAAGTTATTATAATGGACAATATTTGTTTCAAATTGATCATATTATCCTTCCAGAAACAAAAAACTCCATGGATCAAGAAAATAAAATGTTCTCTATTTCACTGACTGCTTTCTAACAGTTTATCACCTGGTTTTCACATTCTTCCTTCAGCAGTATTGGGCTGTGAAGATATAAATAAGAGCTATATGCTAAAAAATTACTGGTAGCCCAAGTTTACCAGTAGCCTGTTAGAGTCTAAAATATCTGACCACATATCTGTGCTACCTGAGAGCAAGCAATCATAGTTAATGTTTATGTTGCTTATCTATTAAGCAATTAACAAATTAAGAAAAAAGCATTTCTTTCCCAGCTTTCCATTTTGCTTTTCAAGTACAACAGTGTCCATCTTCTGATTTGTATCTAGATAACATTAAACAAGGAGCAGAATTAGAAGAAAAGGAAATGATGCCAGTTCATAGATTCAAAGCTGCAAGGGCCCCTTGCAAACATCAGACCAACTTGCTGCATGAACAGGCTGCTGAAGCCAGACATCCACAGCAATCCTGACCAAGCCAGCTAAACTTCTAACCATCTTCCTTACTTTATGACTTTTACTACTCATTTTCAAAAGGAATTATCATTAGGTCAGAGCTCAGTCAAATCAAAACCATTTTTCACCAGAACACACAAAGGCATTAAAAACCCCAACATTTTCTTATTTAATGTTTCTTGGGAAGAAATGAGCATGAAGTAGGCAGGATGAGGAGGGAATTTAGCTATGCCACGTTCCCATCTTTCCTACATATAGAGCCATACGTCTCAAATGGGTGATTTCCTTCAGATAAGGGCACACTACATCCCTCACAGCAAGAAACTAATAAGGTGTGTGTCCTAGGACTAAAACAGAAATCTATGCCTCACAGCACTGTCTAGCCATAAGTAAATTAAGTCAGAAGGGCTGAAATGAAAGCTTTATTCCAGTCTGAGCCCCAATGCTTCTTTTAATCTATGCGAAGAAGAGATTTGTTGTCTCTTTCTTGTTTTTCAGTGTATGGAAATGACATTGTGGGAAACAGAGGACAAATAGCTTCACCACAGTGGCCCAGAAGCTACCCTCACAATTCCAATTACCAGTGGCGGATAAGTGCCAATGCTTCACAAGTTATCCATGGCCATATCCTGGAGATGGATATTGAAAATCATCATGGATGCTATTATGACAAGCTAAAGGTAATTTTGTTATAAGACATTTTTTAATTTCAGTTAACTTTGATAAAAATGATGAATAGAGAAACCTACAAGATGAATTTCCAAGGATCTGGTTGGGACTCATTAGTTTTGACATGTCATCTTTTCAACAATTATGAGGTATAGGAAGGGATACATACTCTTTGGCTCCCTTACAGTTATTTCCAAGCTGTAAGTTTGAAATTTATTAAAAATAAGTCCATAATGGACATCTCGATACCTATAAAATAAGGTTATTTTAAAAGCCTGTAAGGAACAATCCTTTACCTGCACCTGTTTTGCTCTCTGGATCAATAATTTGCTGTTGGCAATAGGAAGTTACCCCTTTCTTCCTGTTTATTGTTTTTCTATACCTCCTATAACATAGATAACTTTTATCAGGCTGAAAAACACAGTAAGCATGGTGCTAGGCAAAGTGGAGCAGTAGAGGTAACAATTCTTTCTAAACTTAAGCGTAACTACTTAGTTAAATAAGGTAAACCTCTTTTAGTCTTTTTTTTTTTTTAGCAGCTGACTCAACAATTATCCTTTTCTTTCACCTTTTGGAACAAGAAAGTTAATACTAGTTCAATATATTTAATATACTCAATTTGTTGTTAATCCACTGATATCCAAATTTAATATTAGTTCAAAAAAGAAATGTAACTTTTTCCTTCATCTCATGTCAGATTTTAATGGCATCTTCTTTCTTCTAATTCAGCCTGGCTTTTTGTCTGTCCATCTGAGAACGAAATGAGTTTCTTACATTGGCTAGACATCCAGTGGGTGACTCAAGGATCTAACTCAAGGATCAGATCTTCAATGTTATGTTAATGTTTATTTATATTTCACAGCTTTCTCTAGTGGGCATTTTTTATTGGGAGGAAGAGAACAAGAACAAAAACAGATTTGAAATGTAGCAAAAGAGAAGCATCTTTTAACTAGCCAAGAATTTGCTTATTAATACATAAAATGGAAATACATTATTACATATTTATTTGATCGAATTTAAAATATAAGTGTTCCTTGAGGTGGGGGGGGAGAAAATAAAAGAAAAACAATACCTTTTTATCTGTAGATCATGTTGCTTTTTCCTCAGCAAGGAACAAGATTGTACCAGTGGACTTTTTTTCACATGGGAGGCCACTCAGTGTCCCCAAAGAGCAATCCTGTGATGGAGAATGAGCTGAGTTTGATGGCTTCCATTCAGATCCTTCTTCCATGAAAGCTTCATAATTAACAGTATATAATGGAAGGGGAGATTTTGTTCTCTTTTTGTAAAAGGGGTTTCTCTCTAACTGGGATTTGCTGAAAGATCATCCAAGTCCTTCTCACTCATTTAAAGAGGGTAATTTTCTCCTTGGACACTTGCTGGGTATGGGGAGGATGAAAATCTGCCTCTGTGAGGAATGACATCTTCACTGTCTTTTTCTCATTGCAGGTTTATGATGGGTCCACCATTCATTCTCGTCCTATTGCAACATACTGTGGTGCAGATCCCGCTTCTTTTGCATCCTCTGGCAGCTCGATGACAATCCAGTTCCAGTCAGATTCATCTGTGACTGGAAAAGGCTTTCTTTTGGAATGGTATGCCGTGGATGCTTCTGCTGCTACACGCACAATTGCCAGAGGTGGGTCTTCAGTGGGTTGTGTTGTTAAAAGTGATATAGCCAGTGATATGCTGAGCTTTCCTTAAAACAAACAAACAAACAAACAACCTTTTAACCAATCCTCCCCACAAGAGGAAGCTCTAGCTATTAACTGAGGAAAGCTTTCATTGGCATTCTAATTAAATATTTTATTAGTTGTATTAAACAATTTCTGTGAACTCTCAGATACACTATTTTACAGTGTTTTAACAATAAGCATGTTGGTAGAAGGTAATTTTTCTTAACACTGCTATTTCATAAAAGCTAAACATTTTAAATGTTTTAAAGAAAAAGTATCCCTCTTGAAATACCATTCTTAAATCACTGGCCATTATGATTTGAAACCTTACACTAGACTGCATCTTGTATCCATAAATAGAGAGATGTGTGTTCAGTATGATCATGTATCTCTTTGAGAAATAGCTCCTGGAAGGAGAGGGAGTGTGTTTATTGTACCATTGGTTTTCTCTGAGCAAGCTCAACAGGAGAAAGTTAAGACTGTCTGGGACATAGTGCAACGTCTTCTTTCTAAATCTAAAGGCAAATTCCTAGGGACAGAAGGACTACTGATCCCTGGAGCTCTGCAGCATAGTGGCAATATGGAATGTTTAATTTAAAAAGAGGATGCTTTCATTTTTGTCTTTGTAGGTGCATGTGGAGGGACTGTAACTACGGAAGAAACACCTTCATTCCTCTTCTCACCGGGCTGGCCCATGAATTACAGAAATTTTGCTGACTGTGTGTGGCTTATCAGAGCTCCTGGATCCACTGTGGAGTTTAACATCCTGGATATGGACATAGAATCTCACAGTTCATGCAGCTATGACAAACTTATTATCCGAGATGGTGAGAAGCCAATCTTGCCCTACCCCCATAGCATGAAATAGACACCCAATGTCCCATCATCATGAAGTCTTTTGTCCATTGAGCTTAAGTAATCTAGATAGCAATGGGAACAACATCTACACCAGTATTCTTCCTCTATGTTGAGACATTCTGCTGGTTAAAACAAAACTAGCAAAGTCTAGCAAAATATTTGGTTGTCTGTAAAAATATTTCTCAGTCTGTGAGGGATTAAGAGTCTTGAAAAGTACCTGCCTGAAAGTATGAGAGCCTCAGCAAGCAACAGGCAAAGTGAAGGGATTTGATTTTAGTATTAACATTTCTCCTTTTGATCTCAGGAGACACTAGTCTTTCTCCAGTGCTGGCTACTCTGTGTGGACGAGAACCTCCTGGGCCAATAAGATCAACTGGAGAGACAATGTTCATCCATTTCATGTCAGATGCCAGTGTCACTGGAGCTGGGTTTAATGCCTCATATCACAAAAGTAAGATTTGTTTCTCTTCTCCCCCAGGTAAACGTCTACCTTGCTGGTTATAACTGGGTAAGGAAAGAAAAGACTCATAATGGCTCAAATTAATAACTCAAATTTTTAACAGCTGTCTACAATCTGTGCAATTAATCACACAGATCAGTTATCCAGGTCTCACAAATATGCATTAAAAATCTCTGACTCTCCAAAGGTAAAATTTGCTATATGCCCAGCAATGTAATGCAGTAAAGCATGATTCAACCAGACTAGTTACTTTTCAGAAGTAAAAAAAGTATATGCAAAAGGTTATAACAGCTCAGCTGAAGGGCGAAAGAGAAAGAATGCCCAACTAAGAGAGATAAGTAAATAAAGCACAAAACAAGAGATACAGATGCCGAGGGCTGTGTAAGTTCCTGCAGGAATGTCAACAATTTGCAGTGGCACTCCTCCCACATGCACCCAGGGCTGGTAACAGGTTCCTGAATGGGCTGAGTCACCAAGGAAGGTGTTAGGATAACAATGGACAGCCAGGGGAAATTTTTCTTACTGGCAGCTTGAGTAGGTGACAGTGTTTTAGTCCATGGCTAGAAGCAATGAACTCAAACATCATAAGGATATGCTCATGCCATGGGAGGTCCCTGGCATAAAGGCCTTCTTACTTGTCTGTTAGGTCTGAGAACTGAATTTCAGTGTCAAGATGTTTGGTGTGTGTTATCTTGCAATCTACTAGCTTGTCTTTGGGAGATCATTCATTATGTGCATTGCTCTATGGCCTTCAGCTCTTCATTTGCTTTTACCTTTTTACTTTTTACTCTTCCCTTTAGGAGACTTTTTTTTTTTCTGAATGAATATTTGAATTGTTGACACTAATATTTTCCTGTTTGCTTCAACTTCTTTTTCTCAGGTTGTGGAGGCTATTTGCATGTAGGCAGGGGTGTGATCACATCCCCCAACTACCCTCAAGACTATGCTCCTAATCTGAATTGTTCCTGGCATGTATTGGTAACCTCTGGATTTATCATTGCTGTCCATTTTGAACAGCCTTTCCAGGTTAAGAGTGAGGACGCTTTCTGCAACCATGGAGATTATGTAGAGGTGAGGTTATTGGCTAGGTCTCCAAATCCTCAAAGGTATTAAAGCTTCTTAATCTTAAAGATTTTAGTGTCAGTGAAACAGCCCAGGTTCTCGGGAGGTGGAAATACCAAACTGAAATACCACTGATATTATTATTTCTCTGTCTCTATTTTTTTTATTGCTGTGCATTAATTAATCACTAGGTTATTGTTTTCCCCCACGGCTGGGAGCATTGAGATGGAGTCTACTCAAGGCTTGCATGACCTTACTGATTTTTCTTCTTCTAGCTGAAGAATGGGTTAGATGCTGCTGCCCCACCTTTGGTGTCTGGAAGTGGGAATGGACGCTTTTGTGGAAGCAGCCACATCTCTACCATGTATACCACAGACAATCAGCTATTTGTGCGCTTCATTTCTGACAGCAGGAATGAGGGTCAAGGATTCAAACTGAAATACGAGGCTAATAGTCTAGGTAAGTCTAGGAAATAAACATAAGTTCTGCAACTCTGCAATTTGTCCTCTTAAAGGAGGTTCTTGTTATAAATCCCAGCCCAAAGAGAATGTAAGCTGGTAAAATCAAATGTCTGCAAAAGTGTCCTGTTTTTTTTTTTTCTTTAGTGTGTGACTTCTGATCCTACTCTCAAATTTCTCCTTTTTAAAGACAGTCAGATCCAGCTCATAGAAACTGGTGATATTAAAGTAACAAATATCTTATGGCAGTGAAACCTTTGGTGGGGAAGTAGCATCTGAAATTAAGGAGAGCTCTTCATAATTCATGCAGGAAAGAAAAAAAAAGCCTGGAAACAAGAATATTATTTTGAACATACACTACCCTGTGCAAGTGCTAAGTTATGTCAGGAATGATTTAGGCTAGTTTGTCTAGAAAGGTGATAACATTTCTCACAAGTTTTTCTCTCAGCTGGGAAAATAACATTCCCTGCCAGAGGTAACATTTTTCAAAGAATGTAATAAAAAAGAAGGCTCAGGTCCCAGGGGTAAATCAGGAATTTGACATTTGCAGTTATTCCACTGTATTCATGACACATGCCGCCTGGGACACCAAGAGGCCTCCTATTAAACAGTGTAAATAAACACAACTAAGGCAACCTGTCAATCTACTCACATTTTTAAGTGCCGTTTTCTTGTTTTTTTTCTTGTTTTTTTCTACTTTTCCCCGTTGCCACAAAGAATCATTGTTAGCATTTCAGTAGAGTATTCATAAAGGGAATGGGTGAAGCTGTATAATAGTGTTTCTACCACTTCAGTTTAGAAAGCTTGACTAAAATCCTATATTTACCAGTGTTGTTAGAACATTTTTTTTTTGACAGAAAGTTTCTGATCAAAATGAAGATATTTTTCTAGGATAAAGGATCTGAACTAATCCTTATGTTTGATTTGACTGGCATTTCTCATGCATTCATTATTGTCTCAAACAGTCATTTCAATCATTTCAACTTTTAGAAAACAGAAGTAGGGAATGAATCACAGAAGCATTGATGGGTTTGATCTGTTGGCTTTCTAGCTTTGAGAAATGGGATAGGAACAAGGCAAGAAACATATTTCCTGCTTGGCTTAGAAGCAATCCAAGGAAGACCTAATAGCAGTTTAATTCAGGGACTAGAACGGTTGGAAACAGTGAGGGCTAGGTAAATAGGAGCGCAGGAACATAGGAGTCTACTGTATTAAAATGATTTCCCACAGTAAGTAGTAACATTTGTTTTTGATGTAGCTATATGACACTGAAAGGAACCTGTGTTGGAACATAATGATGACTCATATTTTTGATGCCTCACCCACTTCCTTAACATGTTGTTTTTTATTGGCAATCTTTTCTTTCCCAGATTGTGGAGGGAATATTTATATCAATGATTTCAACCCCAGTGGATATACAACTTCCCCCAACTATCCGAACAATTATCCCCCTCATGTTGACTGTGTCTGGACCATAACTGCTCCTAATGGACATGCAGTAGAGCTGCAATTTGAAGATCAGTTTTACATTGAACCTTCACCAAAGTATACATCCACATTATTTTCCCTGTGGTTCTTCAGAGGCTCCATTCTGATTTTTCTTTTCCTGTTACTTTCTCTAATTCCTCTCAGAGCACACTTCCAGATTTACAATCAGAAGGGATTAGAAAATTTTTGGGAGAGATCACTGAAGCTATCAAGTCACTGGTATATACTCCTAGAACTCTGCAGTGCATGATAGAGATAAATGTAACAGACAGAGAGGAAGCATCCATGGTAGAAATGTGTTTTGTGTAAAAATCTGTGCCCTCTAGTCCTTTCATATTCAGATTTTCATCGTGACTGTCAACTAGTTTTAAATCCAATGGATTACCACCACAAATATTTGCCTCCCTCCTCCATTGCCTGCCTGCTGATTTGCAATGGGTCTGAATGTTTTGCACCCCACTCCCTGAAGCATAAAACAAGGCCTAGTTTTCAGGTGATGTAACTTCATTGATTTGGGTCTGGACTAGTATACACTAGAGACAACCCTCACCTGTGAAGCCATGTCCAGAAAAAATAGTGCAGGAGTGAAAGTCCCAAAGGTGTCCTTTCTCCCTGACTTCCCAGGATGTCTTCTGCAGGCTGCTGCATCATTCTGAAGGCAAAGTTGTTGGTTAAGATGTTTTGAGTCTTTCTATGCCCACCTAAGTAGGCCCCCAGATTTGAATTTTTATTCCTTTCATTTGTCTTATATCTGTTCCTTAATTCATCAGTCATCAAAAAGACTTAATATGGAATAGCTGCTGAATCTGAATTCTGCCATAAAATGTATGTTAAAGATAGTCACAACTACTTTGCCAGGGCTGTTCATACTCCTCCCAAGGACACACTTCTGTCAGATCTGATCTGATTATATGGGCTTGGGATGAATCTTTGTCAAAGTTTCTAGCACTTCTATCCACTCAAATATTAGATGGCTATCACTGATCACAAAGTTGTTGATTCTGTCCTGGTCGCAGTGCATGGAAACTGATCTAATTCACTACAGCTTCATGGCTTTGTACACTTCTGGAAATGATTTAAAACGATTACTGATATACATTGACCAGAAAATTCTCTCCTCTTCTAGTTGCACTTCAAGTTACCTAGAGCTACGTAATGGTGCTGATGCCAGTGCTCCTGTCCTTGCCAAGTTTTGTGGAAGTTTTATCCCAGGCTCACAGAGATCCTCAGGAGCTGTCATGTACCTGAGGTTCAGGTCAGACAGCAGTACCACGCACGTGGGATTCAATGCTAAATACTTAATTGGTAATGCTTGCATTTATCAATTTCTCTCATTTTAGAAAAGATTTTGGTCTTGAGTACCAGGCTTTTGAAATGGGACTTAAGTCATGCATAAGAGGTAGACTGACAGACACTTGCCTCTTTCAATTAACGTTAGTGCTAAGGCATCAGAATCATCATATGTGTTAACATCAACATGTTCTCTATCTAGAGGGAGACAGAAATTATGGAAATGAGAACAGGAAACTATTCATATCTGCAGAAATGGAAAAAAAGACTGGGTAACCTCTTGTCAAAGACAATTATCAAAGGGGCAGTAGCAAAAAGGTCAAGGTGGATAAAGTCATGTAACATGATTTAACTTTCAGTATGCAAAATTAGTCACTTGCATGAGCAGGAACCTGAAGGTGAATGCAAAGATTAACAGAGAGTTAGCAGAAGAAGAACAAATCAGGAGCTTCTCTATGCAAATATAAATTAATGTATAATAACAACAGTGCTAGACAAACAGGGGCAGTACAACAATAGAGTGGAAAAGGAATGAGTAGTAAGAATCGTCATCTGTAAGCTGGGAAAAGAAATACTTTAAAATTATGTGGTCTCAAGATGCAAAACCAGGATTAGAAAGCACTAGCAAAGATGTAAAATCAAATAAAAAATAGTCTTTGATCAGATTCAGAAATATGGTACTTTTTAGGTTTTGATAATGTTAATAATCTTCAAAGACCAGCAGATGTTATGTTAGTGTTGCTTATATAGGAAAGTCTAGGATGGTTAATTTCTCAAAGGCAAAGTAGTGGACTCTATTGCTTTATGCAGGATTTTGCTGATTTTGTTAGATCTCAAGCCCTTAAGCCAATATAGTGTCCTGTGATATTTCTGAACCTGAAAACTGAAGCGACTTGCAAGAAAATGTTGTTAGTATACTAAGCTGCAATTTATAATGCATTCATGTATCCATAAAAAATTTAAACTGTGATTTCAGCTGCATGCCAGTCATCCTGGAACAAAGCACCAATCACTCAAAGCAGACAGTATATACACCATTGTTATTGTCATGAAAAGATTATATCTACCAGACACACAGAATATACTGTAAAATCCAATATATTCCACCAGGGAATATTATTTGCTGTGAGCTGTAGTATTATGTGTTTGTATTTGCAGGAACCACAGATAAATGTGTTTTCAGAGAGTAAATTAAATATAAATAGTTGTTTCCTGAATTGTGCAATGGCTTCTTATGAAGGCATCACAAGGAGTGGTATACACTGACCATTAGATGTTCTTTTATCTTTTTCAGAAGCGCTGGATTTTCTGATAAATATGGATATGGGTAGAGATTAGATATAGGCCTGTGAGTCTATGAACTCTGTGAGTTTATTCAAATTAATGAGAGACAGGAGAGAGAGGAAGGGATACTTGCAGTGGAAGTGTGCATGTAACAACAACAACAAAAAAATAGGACTGGTTGAATTAAAAAGAAAATGTAGAATATTTCTAGTCAGAAAGCAATTCCCAATGTATTACCACAGTTACAGAACAAGTTGCTTGTGCCTTAGCTTTAAGTCTTGAGCTTCCTTCTACAAGACAGCTCATCTTTCTGAGGTCCTTCAAGCAACCAAACAATGTTCTTACTTTTGCAGCTCCCTGTGGCGGTACAGTGACAGGACAAACTGGCATCATTGAAAGTGTGGGGTATCCTGACCTTCATTATCAAGACAACCTGCTATGTGAATGGTTTCTGCAGGGGCCCAGGGGCCACTATCTTACCATCACACTAGAAGACCTAGATATTCAAAACTCCTCCGAGTGCGCAAATGATTTTGTGGAGATCCGAGAATACAATGCTTCTGGTCTGAGAATTGTTTCTTCCCTTCCCTAATAATGCTCAGAAACCTCACCAGAGGTTCCTGAAAGCATTCCCCATTGGGCATAAAGTGTCCCTTTTGAATATACATTTGCTCCTGTCTGCCTTGCTTGCTGAAAGAAAGGCAAACAAAACCCTTCTATTTCCCAGCAATAGCTTGATTTTGCTAGTTTACTCAAGCCTGTCTGGTTAAGCTGGAAAGTGATCCTTCAATATAAATGGAAATAGAAATGATATCTTTGATATCAAATTGTCTTTCTGTATTTGATTTTTGCAGGAAATTTGTTGGGCAGGTACTGTGGTAATACTCGCCCTGATGCTGTGGATACCTCTGACAGTTTTGCTTATGTCAAGTTTGTCACTGATGGATCGGTCAATGCCCGAGGATTCAGACTGCGCTTTGATTCCAGTGCTGAAGGTTGGACTTATAAGGTTGCAAGTTACTTTCAGGGAGGAAACATACCACACACCCTAATTGCACTAGAACAGCATACATTGTAGATCACTTATTGCTGGAGTGGTGTATATTTGCTCTTCAAATTTAACTCTAGGTGAAGTATGAATAGAGCTCTCTGATCTCTACTTAGCCAAAACTTTGAGAGGCAAGCAGTCTCTGTAATGGTAGGTTTCAAATAGCAAAGCACACTCTTCCACACCTCTTCTCTGCAGCAGTCACTCCAGGGATGCCTTGCCATAACCTCCCATCAATCTTGATGAGGAGGAAGGTAAAAAAATGCTGTGATTTTCCTTTATGTTATTCTATTCCTCTAAGGCTAGTGGTATTCTTAGATCTCCCTAAAACAAATAGTTTGGAGTTAATGCTTTGTTTAGGTTTGTTTTCTCATTTTAACAGGAATAATTTCTTTCTTCTCAAAATGAATGAGTTTGGGAAGGGAGGGAGAAAAGGAGTTGATCATGTAAAAACTGAGAGATTTATCCATCTCCTTTGGAGAGTTCTCTTCCATAAAAAATGGGTCACCGCAAACCACCTCTAGACTTGCAGAAGCACACTCACATAACACATTTTAGCATACCATATGGTTTTCCCCAGAGAGTTTGCCTTTCTCAAGAAAAAGGTCTTTCCAGGCTTAACATTAGTGATGATGACAGGATAAGCAGAATCACAAAACGGCAGAGACATTGAAGTTGGAAGGAACCTCTGGAGAGTCTGACCACCCTGCTCAAGCAGGGTCAGATAGAGCAGGTTGCCTAGGACTGTGGCCAGTTGAGTTTCGAATGTTTCAGGGGACAGACACTCCAAAACCTTTCTGGACAACTTATTCCATTGTTCACCAACCCTCACAGTTTTATATATATATGTGTGTGTGTGTGTGTGTGTATTTTATATACACTCAGATAAAATATTATGTGTTTCAGTTTGTGTCCATTGCCTCTTGTCCTAAGCACAATGACTTTAACAGCTGCTCTGATCAGGACTAAGGCCAAAGCTCTATTCCCACTTCTCACTTCTCTTATACATATTCTTGAGTGCCCAGGCAATGCTGGTCCTGGCAAAATCTGGCTACTTTTTAAGAAATTATTTGCAGTAGTGGTCTTGAAAAATCTCCTGCCAACCCTTTCTAACTCATTCCAGCTCATTTAAAAGTTCAGCTGAAAGCTTTCTTATCCTTCATCTTTGCTTCCGCAATAAAATAACAGAGGAGGAAACAAACTCCAAAGGAATGTTATTCCACTCCCAGGACCCTGTTATGCAATCACAGAAGATAAACTGTATTAGGAAAAATTAAGTGCAGATGGATACACAGATTAGACTATTCTGTAGGACTCTGTGAGGGTGAGGAAAGGGACTAACTCTCCCACTGCACTCCATTAAACTATATCTCTGTAGAAGAAACCAATTATAAATTCGTAAGCTTACACCATTAGTATCAGAAGAAAAATGCACTCTATATCCAAGGCCTTTAATGTTCTTTCATCAGAGTACAATTTGATATTCATAATAAAGATGGGAAAAACGCAAAATAACTGTACTGAAAAAGTGTTGCTTAAAGTCCCTGATGGCTTTTTCTCTACCTCTGTTAACCAGCAGAAGAAAAACACATCCTTCCATCATTACTCACTCTAAGACCCTGATTTGAAAGACAGAAATGTCTCAATCCTGCCACAGCAAGAGGCTTGTACTGCTTGACATCAAAGCCTGTGGGTCACTCAGGCTTCTAAAGTCTGGCATAAGCCCTTCAGACAAGGACGTATTAATAGTTGGAGCTGCTATGGTCTATTATCATTCAACTTCTTTTATGGCTGAATGGTAAAAGCTGTCAGGAGCTCAGCTGTTTAGACAACCATATGAATGGGACAGGCGTATCAAATCAAGCTCTTGGTATCTCTTTTTCTTGCATTATTATTATTAATTTTTCCTATTAACTCTATAAGCAATGCCTTACTCTAAGAGGTTTCCCAATATCTGGGTATTTCAGAATGCGGTGGGGATTTTACTGCCCCTGTTGGAACATTTACTTCACCCAACTATCCCAACCTATACCCACATAATCGAGTGTGTGAATGGAGGATCACAGTGGAAGAAGGGCGACGTGTCACCCTAACCTTTAATGACATGAAAACTGAAGAACACTGGAGGTGCTCATCGGATTATGTGGCTGTGAGTATTCTATGTGAAGGCAGAAAATGCTCTTCCTAATCACTTTATGGAGCATTAATGGACATAATACAGCTGAAATGTCATTTATGCCTACATCTGGTTTTAAAACAAATCGTAATTTCATCCAGGGGAAACAGATAAAAGAGAGAAAGTTAGCTCTGCAGGTTGTCTAGACTCATTTGCTTGTTTTAAAGTATGGACATTCTGGAATTCGTGGGCCAGCCAGAGCAGATGACTTGAAGGATCAGGCTTCAACTTCATTAATTTAACAGTAGGTTGAGGTGCCTCTAGCTCCTCCAGTGTCTCATGGACATCGAGATATGTCTACTACAGGATCTACAAGTTTCTCACGATACAGCCCTAACATGCTGACATTCCTCTCTGTCAGCCTTTAGCATCCAGGTCTCATGAATGCTTTTGTCCTCCCGTCTCCATAGAGGCAATATATACATATCTATCTATCTATCTATCTATCTATCTATCTATCTATCTATCTATCTATCTATCTATAAAAGGACCTTTTCCTATAAAAATCATTGGAATTGGCTCTTTATCAATTATGGAAAAAAGCTTTGGGGTTTTTTGAAAGCTTTCTATGTCCCTTCTCTGCGGACACACAGTCTGCCAGTCAGTTCCAGGTCTGTCTTGACTTTGAAGATTGTTATTGCTGTTGTTACTTACTGTTGTGAATTTTAAAAAATGGGGGTGGGGGTGGGCAAAGATTGCAAGAAATGGCTACTAATGTGTTGGTCCTTTTATATCCTGCAAGAAAGAAGATGGGGAAAGCCCAGGAAATTCTAACTTTTTATTACCCTCCATCTTCAAAAAGATATATTTTAGTTATTTTAGCATGGTTATTTTTGATTTTTATTTAGTGCAAAAAAAAAATTTCAAGCCTGACACACTGAACTGGACCTGGTGAGATGTATAAATGCCTTAGAAATATGATTTGTCTATGAAAACTGCAGGAATGGGAGACAGTACTGTGAAGTGTGATGCTCTGAAGACTAAGGCAAAAGTCAAAATGAGTCTATCTCCTCCCTAGCCCTTCTCCTCCAGCAAGGCAGAGAGTTCCCTAAATATTATCTGTATCCTGGGTCCTACCAGCAGATATTGTTTAGTTTTCCAGGTTATCAGTGCTGGAATTAGCTTTAGCATGATGAGAAGCTAGCTCATGTACAAGTGTGAAGGGGTGAAGTAGCTCTCCCTTGTGATTTGTAGGTGATGTTCCCCTTGTTTTCCTCCACAGATGCTTTAGATAAACCACAGGGAGCTGTTTTTTTATTGATTAATGAAGTAATGATCTCTTAAAGGAAGGTCTGTCCTGCCAGCTTTCGTGCCTTCAGCACTCTAACTTATTCCAAATCTCAGTACAAAATGTCTTTTGTGCTTTGGTTGCTGAGATTGTAGTAGAAAGAAGGAAATTAACTCCTAGGCTAAAGGCTGTGTGAAAGAAACTGTGCAAATTACATCTGGATCATCAAAAACTGAAATGTCTGAATTAATATAAAATGCCCACAAGCACTGAATATTTTGGAGGACATTTTTGATAAAGGTGATATTTGTTTTAAAACGAATATAAAGATGATATTTTGAAATGTAATTAATATGATCAGTAGCTGGCATTATTAAGTGCTTGAAGCTCTAAATATTCAGTTAAAATACTGTATTCTTTTCCAATCAAACTGTTTTAATTTCTGGATTAAAAAGAGAGAGGGGGGAATATGTTGTTTTTTTTTCAATGCAATGTATTTTTTCCAAGCAATGTATTTTTGATGTTTTACTTCAAAGCCTTATCTACTCAAGTCAATCAAAGGTTGTTGGTTTTGAGTAGATCTGGGAACTAACCTGCTGTGAAAGATGTTAATGAACCTTGTATTAAAGAGGTGAAGCAGTGTTATATGATACAGGAGATGCTCATAAGAATGTATTTTGATCTCAGAAGAATTATTTTGACCCAACAGGTTTACAATGGCCTCAGACAGAACTCTCCCCAGCTGGTCAAGCTGTGTGGTGAGGTAAATCCAGGCACCGAGGTGAAATCCTCTGGAAATACTATGAAAGTCATTTTGGTGACAGATATGTCCCATGCAACCCGAGGATTCAGTGTCTCATACACATCTAGTGAAGATGCAGGTAGTATACATGTTTGAATTAAATGATTGATCTTTGATGAGCCATTTCATGGCTAAAGTACTGGTGCATGTCAAAAAATGACCTTAAACAGCTAACAAATCTCTGATACTTTTTTCTCTCTCTTACATTGCTGGATGGGAGTATGTCACATCTTTTAATTAGTTGAAAGGACTTGAAAAAATGGCGAATCTCTTGGAGTTATGGGTTTCAAATGAAAAGAACAACCTCTGTTATGGATCACAGTCCTTACTCTCACTACTGATTTATTGTTTTGTACTTAGTCTTTAGTAAGAGATGGACTAAAGTGGGCTTATTCCATGAAGAGATCCAAAAGGCATAGAGTCATAGACAACTTGAATAATTCAAGTGTTTCCGTATTACTCAGGGGGGTAATTAATTTACTGCAGCTTGTGAAAGAGTGCCGCTAACCTACTTTTGCAAGCTCAACCTCCAGGGAGGAGATGGTTGGCAGAGCCGTACTACTACAGCCTTGAGTCTTTCCAACTTGATTCATCCCCCACACATGCATCCTACTGTAGCATGAGTGTACTACTCTTGAGGGTATGTTCCAGAAAAATCTTCTCTTGAATTTAGAATTAGGTAATGGGTAGGGCTGAGCAATATCTAAGTGGAGCTGGGATGGGATTTTTTTTCAAAAAGTTAAATAGTGCTTATTGTATTGATAGTGCTGTTCAAATATTTTGGTACTGTGAATAACTGTTGTTTCTTCATTTTACAAGTGTTTTTAAAGACCTGCCAATAATTTCCAGGATGCTAGGCAAGAATTCTCTTGTACACAGCAGTAAATTACAAAAAAGAAAGAAGGTAGAACAACTTTTGAACTAATGAATACATATGCTTCCTGATATGAGCATATCAAAATGAACAGGGACAGGAATTCATTCGTACAAGAATTTTTACTATCTTAAAATAAATTATATTGTTTCTGCAGTTTGTGGTGGAACTCTAATGGGATATACAGGTGGGAATTTCTCTTCTCCTGGTTATGATGGCATCAGGAATTACACAAGTAAACTGAACTGTGAATGGACCATTGAAAACCCCTCCCACCACAATTCATCCATATATGTCTCTTTTGAAAATTTCCACTTGGAACATCACCAGGATTGCCAGTACGACTACCTAGAGTTACGAATAGGTTTGTATGTTCAGCAGGGGAATGGATTAAGCTTATCAAGATTCTGGTTGTGCAACTGTGTTTGTGCCAAATCTTGTTCATATTTATTTGCAGAGACTGATTGTTGTAGGATCTGTACATTTGAAAGGGTGTTCATATGCATGCCTTCCATGTTGCCTCCTAGCCCAGGAGTGGGATTTCACTGACAGTGCAGTCAATGCATGGATCTGGACACTCTTCCAGGGAGAAAATGCAAAACTGGGATATAAATCTTTGGGGTATAAATTGTTCTGTGGTGGTTGCAATACATACCTGACTCTCTCTTTACAAGGGACAATATGAATTTCACCTCAAATCCCTTGAAAGAATGCAGTCAGGGAGAAGTCATAAAAACAATTTATTTCATCCACAGCCCATTCTCTCCCTGCTCCTTAGATATCTCCAGGGACAGCACGAGTGGATTAAAGAATGCTTTAATTATTCATAGGCTGTGGGCTGCATTCCCCACTTTTGTAGTCTATAAGATGATTCTCCGAAAAACAAATTCACATTTCCTGTGATACTGCATAATGAAAGACAGACTGAAGCATTTAAAAGGAAGAACAATCGCAGGATTAATGCACCAGTAATATTTCTGCATATTTGAGAATCTTTAGCTATCTGCAATAACAAGCAACTGGAAATGTCATATGAAAATTGCTCAGCTAATGCCAAGTGTAGTATGAAATCTCCAGCTGTCTTCTTCACTGAAAGGATGAATCTGAAAGTCCCAGTGAGAGCAGGTTCTAATTTACCAGGAAATTGTTTCTGAAAGGTGGGGGTTTGAAAGCAGGAATCTGTTACATCCTCATATGCATTCATTAGAACGAGAGCACTTGGTTGCATTGCATCGATTTGTCATGTGCAGAGCCAAAGCATGTGTTGCTGCATAGCCTAACAATTCCCTCCCAATATATGCACTGGAACTGGGAAATAATGGAAAGAAAACTCAGAAGATGTAATAAAATATATCTGATCAAATACTCAGCAGTTCCCACTACCTTCACTTTATTGTGAACCGTAGGCCTGCAGGCAATACAATCAAAGGGAAGAAGAAAAAACACATTCTTATTTTGCTCTACACAGTTTTGTCATCTAAATAGTAATGCACATTTTGGCCACACTAATGGATCTGCAGTTTCCCAAGAGCAGTCTCATGTCAAAGGCAGTGCCCTAATTCTGCTCTGTATGCTGACAAGTAACTTTCAATAAGCAATGAGATGCAGATGGTGCAGAATATCGGTAAACTCAGATAGATGCTGTTTGAGATTCCCAACACAGCAGATGTGAATTTGGGAAAAGGTCCAGTTCATCAGGAAGTCCCCTGGAGACCCCATATGAAGCTGAGGTGTGTAAAATTCTTTTTAGTTACCCATACAACACACTTAATGGTACTGCATGGAAAAAAAAAAGACGTAATTGACTTTGTGTATTCACTGACAAATATTAAAACCAAAAAGATAAATATTTCAAATTTCTTAGGGTAAAGCTTTATATGAAGTTAGATTATCAGCCACGTGTAGTTTGTGCATGGTACTACAGCTGAACATACTGCCACAGTTAAATATACACCTAACTTTTGGGTTCAAGAGAGAGTTTTTTGGCTTTTGTGGAAGACTTTTGATTTTGTCTTTCAGACCATTCCTTTCAGTTTGAAACAAATCATATGGCACAATTGGGTCTTCTGTTTACACTTTCTGTTTATCAGTTCTGACCAACTAGCTATTTGTGAAAGCAGTAATTGGTGTCCAGACTTTTCACACTGTAGAAACTTAATAACCTTGGTCACACTAGTCATACAGTCGATCACATCCCAAGAAGCAAAAAAGAAAAAGTATACTTCATGTTTTAATGCTCAAAGTAGTTATTACTATTTTTTTCCAAACCATATTTTACCATGAGTGTCTTCTGCTTGTACAGCTCAGTATCGTTTTTAGTGCATGTTAACGAGATAGGTTTCACCATTTCTCTGTGTACTTTTCTTCAGTAGACTTCCATTATATGTCATCTTTTATTCCCAGGGTTCAAGGCATTTCAAATGGTGGGTTGTGTCACTGAATATGACAGAAGGATTAAGCTACTACACCATGTTATTTGGAATAATCATGCTTGAGCTTTGTAGAGCACCCAAAATTTCTCCTTCCTGCACTCCTGTCTTCTTTGCAACAACAGCCTGCCACTCTGCATGGAGCTAGGAGTTGCTTTTGAATAGAGACATACTTTTAAGACTAGCACACTGCAGTTACTAGACAAGCAGATTTAGGAATGGCAGTGCCTGCATGTCTTGTGGAACACTATTACACTTACTTTCCTTCTCCTGAGCATATATCAGTAGTAAACAGAAACTGATACTTCTATCAATATGATGGAATAAGAGCTTACACCAACATGAGCAGGCATTCAGCACCATGGAAGTGCAACTCTGTGTGTCATGCTTTCCTTTTAGGTTTCAGTGATTTGAGCAAATGTCGGCATTTTTTTGCGATGCACAGAAGTGTGTGTGTACAGCTCACTGGGAAAGAGATGCCAACAATTAATATAGCAGTGACAGCTTGTTCATGGATGAAGCACATCTCTACATGGTAGAAAGCTCAAAATCCATGTTGACTTTAATGAGGATGCCGTGATCACATAGGCTCAATAGGCTTCCATGCGATTAGGTCTTTGGGCCATCTCTTCCCATCATTGTGCCCCAAAACTTCTGTAGATCAGTTGCTGTGTTTTCAGGTCTGATGGGTAATGTGAAACAAAGATGTGCAAGATGGCAGGAAGAGGAGAGAAGGAGCCCAAGGTATTAAAAGGATAATTAATACAGCTTTGGAGAGAACTCCCTCAATGAAGAGATTTAGATGCCACCAGTGAACTGCAGCACTCTGCCCATACACGTAACAAATAATCAGATAGTATTATTAAGTGTGATAAATACTTTTCTTTATTTTCTAGTTGAAATGAAATGCATGTTCCCCCTATGTATTCCTTTAGGTTACTGTAGCTGTTTTAGGATTCAAAAAGTGTATTTGTTTTCTTTCTTTGCTCAGGGGATGCTGATGGAGAGCTAATAGCCAGACTCTGTGGTCAGGCTGCACCATCAGTGCCACTAGTAATAGCTGCCCCTCGGATTTGGGTACACTTTGTAAGTGATGAAAACACGGAAGATAAAGGATTCTTGGCCCTTTACATGTTTGAAGGTAAATGGCTTGATAGACTATTGCCCTTGATGACTGAGGCACTTCTGGGGAATGCTGCCATTCATTTGGTGATACTGAGAATTCACACTATGGGATCAGCTCTCAGAGAGGTCCTCAGAAGTTACACAGTTCCTGTCACTATTTATATCCATCTAAAGCAAACATATGCTAGAGATTAACTTTCATATTTATTTTCTGCCTCTCTGTTCCCATTCCCTGAACCACATTTGAGTTTTTGCAATGCAATGCAACACTCAGAACAGCTGGTTGCTCTTGGGAATAGGGATGTAGCAGGTAACACCAGCCAAGTTTGACTTACTTCAGACAGGCCTCCAGACTGCTAGCATGGCTGAGATACATTCTGCTGCTTGAACCTTTGCACTCATTTTGAAATCCACTTAGATCCATATCAGTGCAAATTACACCACTTTGCCATTTACAGGCCAGCACAACTATTCTTCCTGTTACAGCTGAATTTAGCCTTGGTGCTTATCCAGACACATCAGCAACGTTTTACTTGATCATGTTGGTCCAAGAATGGTATCAGTTTGCTTGAGTCTGAGATAAATAAATGGAAGATCTGGCAGAAGAGGCAGCTCTAAGTGTTAATTGGCAAAGGTTTTGCAAAGCTATATTAAGTGCCAGAATAAATGTGAACTCTCAAGGTCATTCCATCCGTTCACTCAGTTATTCAATGGCAAAGGTTTTAAAACTTGGACTTTCCCTGATAATTTTTTCATCCTTGCCTATATCAGTCCAACTTAAATATATTTTAGTACTGTTTCAAGCTGAATAATATTCCAGTCGTTTGCTTATAGTGTTCATTTCCTGAAGTATATTGAAAGTTTACTTTTTCCTTCAGCCTGTGGTGGTATACAGTCAGGTGAAAGCGGAGTTATCTTGAGTCCTAACTACCCAGAGCCTTACGGCAACCTGAATCGCTGCTCCTGGTTGTTGGAAGCCCCTGAAGGTGCAACCATCACTGTGAGTAAAAATGCCATGATTGTGTGTGCAGCTGGAAATGTGAGAAGCACCCTCTGAATCATGAGGAAGAGGTTTCAGACAATTTGGAAAATAAGAAATGTGGAAGAATTAAAATCTCCCCATCAGCCTTATCTAAGGAAGAGGGTGAAACAAAGATAAAGCAACCAACCTGGATTGTCCTTTTCCGAAAATAGAAAGATCCTTATCTAGCTTAACCTCAAGCCATAACACTGATTTCTCCTTTAAAACAATGACTTTCTATGTATAGGAAAATTAAAATAACTCATGTTATTAGATGCACATAGATATTCTCACTATCATAAGAATAAACCCGAGGCATAATGTTTTTGCACCTCTGCAGAAAAGTTACAAGACACTGGAAAGTTACTTCTGGGTCTTAATGGCTAGTCTAGAAGATAATATGATTGCTGGTACAAATTACATCAATGAGACAGTACCCTTGTAACCTAATAACTATAAATGGGCTGCCTGAGGTGCCACTTCCTTGAGCCACACTACTGAGAGACCAATTTAAACACCTTTAAAGCAGTGCTAAACTTTGCTCACTGAATTATTTGACCAACCCTTTGGAGAACAGCTCCAGACAGTGACAGTTGAGGTCTAGGTCAGCAAAAAATATCTGAAAAGCAATTTTGTAAAAACACATTGCAAATTTTCATGTGCAATGGCTTTCACTAATTTCCCTCTCATTTTTTCTTTATTTACAACTACAAAAGCATTTCTTAGAAATGCAAACCCATTGTCCTAATTATTCTGTTGCATGATATTTTGATAATTGAATAGGTATTTTCTCGTTTATAGGGAATAGATCTTAGTAGAACACAAAAGTTCTATTTAATCCAGAAATTTGTTTAAAGCAGAACTGAACTTAAATTTCTGTTTTCAAAGGACTGAGTAGCAGTCCCCTCAGTGAAGGCAGACTAACTTTTTCTGGTATAAGCTGTCAGTTTCAGTTGCTGGTAAAGTTCCAAACTTGAACCATTTGAGCTAAATTTGTATTTGTTCTTTGCCTCAGACAGAGCTCGTTTGGAAATGAATAGACATAAAAGTTACAGGAAGAAGTAGTATGTATTTGCTAAACTTTTCCACAAAGATCCCAATCCTGGAACTGGCAAAAAAAAAGCCTTTTTGGAAGAAGGCCAGGCAGTCATTAGCGTGCATCAATATTGCAACATCAACAAATCCAGGAGTCTACTGGATTGGCAATCTAAATCTCTGAACTGGAAATCCCACCTGTGGTCATATCACTCCAAGGACAAATAGTATCAGTGTGGGAGGGAGACAGGGGCAGTAGCTGCCTGTCCAGCCCAGTCTATTTATGTGATGTGTTCAGGCCCACAGGAACCAACCATGCAACTGTTTTTCTCAGATTTAATAGAAACTAGCATTATTTTTAGCAACTGTTAAGTATTCTGGTTCAAAATAATAGGAAAAAAAAATCCTTATCTTTCTGCTTACATAGCTACTTCCATGATCAGAAGCCTTGAGAGCAGGAGTGTGGTTCAACACTTGTACATATTCAAGATAGTTCGGAAGCACACACTCAAGTTCAAACATATGGTTGAATCCCAATATTGCCAGTTTTGAACCTGAGTGTTCCTCTTTCATTTCTGTCTTCATGCTAAGTAGCTGCTGTTACTTATAGCAGCAAGACTCCAAGCAACACTTGCAGGAAAGCAGGAAAGTGAAGTCAGGGTCAGACCTCTGATCATACACAAAAATCAGTGTGCTAGGCTGGCTACGGGATCTGACTGGAATTGCTCTAACCCCTCCACCAGTGTGGCTGGTGTCAGGTCCTGAATGTTGCTTTTGTGTGTTGCAGCTTACTTTTACAGCCTTCCACGTTGAAAATCATTCACTTTGTAAGTGGGATTCTGTTACTATCCTGAATGGCGGCTCTCCTGGGTCTCCTGCCATAGGAAAATATTGTGGAAGCACATCCCCTGGGACCATTCGGTCTGGTTCCAGCAAGCTAGTTGTTATCTTTAACTCTGACCATTCAATTCAAGGAGGTGGCTTTTATGCAACATGGACAGCAGAATCTCTAGGTAAGAGAAAAACTATTATGTTTTTTCTGGTCTAACACAGCAGTACCTCCTATCTACCCAGTACTTTTCAACTACAAAACAGGATTCTTCCTCTTCAATTAAGTTTGCATTCCAGAACAAAAGGAATACCTGTTGAAATCTTCAGCATTCCTGAGAGAAGCCAGTGGTATAAAAATCAAGTATTAAACCAGTGTTGTCTGATCTCACACAATGAAATCAAATTTGGCAAGATTTTATACTTTTTAAGTCTTCTACTGGCAGTTTCTTGATGTCTATAAATTGATAGCATGCTTATTATCCTCCTAGCAGTGGTATCTATTGTCAGCAACTATGAGACATCTCATTTCTCAGATAATATTTGTTTCACAGTTGATTTGGTTTAAACACCTAAAACTAGAAAGAAATGAGTTTCAAAACAGAGGGGCAGGCAGAACTTCTCAGAGTGCATGTGACTCAGCAACCTTAAAACTCTTCTATTTTAGTGGTGATGTTGGTACACTTTTGAAGGTGGTATGCATGCAGGATTGAATTGGTACATTTCAAGATGCTACCTTCCCTCTGTTGAAATTATCATCGCTTTGGATTAAAAAAAATAATTAAGGTAGTTCACCATCTGCACGCTGTCCTTCAGGAGGTGGCTAACTGCAAGTGTAGATTTGCTGGCTGGTGGCAGGGCAGAATTCATTGCATCGTCCTACCTCAGCACAGAGCAGGCAGTGCATTCCCCAGTGTTACCTCCAGCTGCAATCCTTCTGGCTGGTGCTGGTCAGCTTTCCATCAGTCAATGATCTAGCAGTACACACAGTCAGTTAATACACCTGAACTGAATATTGGTGACTTCCTGGTGTGAATGAGTGTCTTCTTAAATGTATCAATAATTTGTGCTTGCATGAATTTACATTGTCACCTAAGCAGGTTTTGATGCTTTTCCATATTATCACTGGGATTTCATGTAAAAGGAAGGCCACTTTTCAATGATGTAATAGGCACTAGCATACGCACGCTATGTGCATAGTTGGTATTCTCTCTGAGATTTCCAAGATTTATTATTTTTTTAAATATAACTTGTTTCCTTTCCTCATCTTTGTTCTCATTTGTCCACTGAGAAACTCTGAGTTTACATTCTGGATGTGTGAGCAAAACTTGGCTTCATAACCTTCTAAACACAATTGCCACTATTTAATACAGAAGAATGAAAAATAAAATCTTTCTTTTAAAGCTAATATGTATTTTTTAATTGAGGATAAATGTAGAATATTATAAAGCTTTTTTTTTTTTTTTTTTTGCTCTTTATTTGTGCTTTTACTACATCATCTCTGAAATAATAAAGGGTTGCTTGTACTGTATGCATAGCCCTAGTAACTTATTCTTGGCAGGGTATCTGCAAGTATGTTTCAAATTAACTCAACTTATTATGTATAAGAACATGAGCTGCCACAGAGCCATGACCAGTTATTCCCCTTTATAAATGAATCTGTTAACAATTTTTAAAGGCATGTTTTTCAGCCCTCTCCATAATTCCACTGAGATCCACAAGGCTGCCTGGGCTGGGGGAGAAGTCACTATTTTGCCCTAGGTGAACGGATGTAGTTTGAGTAGATTCATATGTGGAACTGCAATATTTGCATGTTGTGGAATGAGAAAAAGAAGAATTCAGCAGTATAGTTCTTTTCCCCCGGGGTACTTCTCTGAATGTCTGTCAGTCATGATGTGAATGCTGTGTTGTGCAGTAAGGAACCATCGCAATCTCAGGAGAAGCTCCTCTTTAACGTATTTCTGACACTTATTCTTTATGTGACCAATACTCACTTATTGTGAGGGGCATTTGACCAGAGCAAAAGGATATGAAATGGGAGGGAGAAAGAACTTGTGAAGAAAAGAAAGTGAAGTACAAGGAGAGACCTTCTCTGGAGTGTAGTTCTCTCCCTGCTGCAGGGTTGGGAGAAGGGAAATTAAGCAAAAGAGGGGTCTGAATGGGTCCCAGGGCTTCTGCTCTCCGTCTTGGAGCCTCAGAAGCAAGCAACCATTCAAAGCTAAGTTCTCTGGGAGCACCAACAGGAAATATATGAACATTTCTCCCACCTGTTGCTCATTTTTCTAGGATGTGGCGGAATCATTCATTCAGATAGGGGTATGATCAAGTCTCCTCATTGGCCTCAAAACTTTCCCGTGAACACCAGATGCACATGGACCATCGTTACGCATGAAAGCAAACACTTCGAGATGAACTTTCACAATAACTTCCAGATCCCAGATAGTGATGGAAGCTGCCAGAGCAGTTATGTGAAGGTAAAATGATTGTTGGCATGAGCTCAGCAGAGCAGTGCTTTAAGAAGTCGTCATTCCAGAATTCTGTTTTACAATCATGTCATGGTTAAGATGTCAAGACAAAAAATCAAGAAATTTAAAGTGGAGTCCTTGTACCAATACAGTCAATTTCTTGTATGCTTTGAGAACAGGCTTGTATATGTTTTTAATTTTTAGCAGCATCTGAAGCTCCACCTCCAACAGGGTCCCTTCCTCTTACATGCTGTACCAAAAATGACAAATATGAGAAAAGTACATATGATTCAGAACCAGGAAATAATGAGAAAATTTATTGCAATGAAAAGACCTTTTCTATTATTCCAATGAGTAATAAAATGGGAATGTGACACTATACTTCTACAAAACTTCACAGCTGTCCAAATTGTACTAATTCTTATTTTTTTTTTTATTTCAAACAACAAAGATTGCATTCTTATCTTTCATAGGTTGTCAAGAGCCACTTGTTTTCAAAGCAATAGAATGGAGTGGACATGCTTTGAATTTTTCACACTGTCACTTTTTCTCAGGCATTTGGCATATGTTCAGTGTTTTTGTGCACATTTTCTCCACAGCAGTACAACTCCCACTTGCAATAAAGGGCAAATATAATTTGAAAACATGTAGGAAGACTTCAACAGCTTTACATCTGATCTACACCTAGGAACTTACAAACTTTGCTTGCACTCATTTTTGAAGGAAAAAAAAATATCAGATTTGTCTTTTCATAGCCTGCTCCACTGATTAATTGCTGTAATATATTAAAATAAAGTTTCAGTAATATAAAAGTCTTAATATTACCCAATAAAGGTGCTTTAAATTCAAATTTCTAAACTGTCCTGAATAACAATGGCAAAACTATATCAATTGGAGATTTTGTCCTTAGAGAAAAAACTGAAATTTTTGGTGATGTTCACCTCCATTTCTGAATGTCCCATTTGGGATGTATAAAGGTATCTGGATATGAAAAAGTGCTGAACTTTCTCATATTCATTCCAAGCTGAGCAGCCAAAAAAGAGAAATCCAAAATCAATAGTGACTTTGCAAAATCTTGAACAGGCCATGGACTGTTTATATTAATCCTTTAAGCATCCATTGCCTCAAACACCTGGCCAGATGAATTAAGGTATTCATATGCCTACACTTACAGACTAACCCTTGGCTAACCTTTCTTGAGATGGTCGCTTAAAGCAATCACAATTTCATATGGTTGTTCCAGTTCCACTCAGACTTATTTCAAAGGCATTAACTTAAAAATGAAATATTATTTATTTCTCATATATTTTTGATATTAAAAAAAAAAAACAATCAAAAAACATTTAAACACATTAATGGAAAATAAATATATTATTACAGTAAATCCCTTTTGCTTTTTTTTCTCAAAGCAGAAGTTTCAAATCCTTGGCAATAAACACACTGATTCAGGAAATGATTTAAGCACTCAGAAACATCAAACATTTATGCCTATGTTTCATTTTATGTGCATGCTGAAATTCAGTGCTTAAACTGTGAACCTCAAGTACATGTTTAAGTAATTACGTGAAGTGGGTTTCACTTAAATGACTACTTAAACATGCATGTGCTTCTTGAATGCATGGTTTGATTGAACACAAATTGGCTATTGATACAGCTGAACTAATATTTTAAAAAATGAATATTTTTCTTTATTATATTTTTGTGAATAATATTAATTTTAACCCTCTGTATCATTTGATACTTGTCATTGAACAAGCGAATGCAACATAACAAAAACTGGAATAATTTTTGACTAGCAAGACTAGATATTAAGGATCCATGTCTTCCAGTTTGGTGCTTCTAAATTACCTTTGGGTTTTTATTGACTTATGAATAACGTAAGGATTGCATCTAGTAATTCATTGTATATACTGATATTCATACTCATAGAGTGTGTGGAGATAAGTTAGCAGAGACAAAATGGAGGTAGGTAATGATGTGAACAAAATGTTTTTCTCCAGTTCCTGGGACCTGATCTAAGTTGGCCCTGCTCTCTGAAAGGGTTGGAGCAAATGACCTCCAGATGCCCTTCAGAGGTCCTTGGCAGCCTAAATTATTCTATGATTCACTCCTCGGAGAAGTCTTTTTTAGCTCCACTGACTGTAAAGTGAACGAAGAGTGAATAGCTCCAATGTAGACAACTAAGTTTCAGTGTGAGACGAAAGAGACCTTAAGTCTATGGGAAGAACAAGCATATATGGAATTCATGGTAATGGGTTCCCACAAACTACATGGGCTTTGAAAGCACTAAACCATTTCCAATCTGGGCTTGTCAGGTGTGGAGAGGAACTGATGAAGAAGAAGAAGCTTTGTTAACCACAGGATGTGGAAGTTCAGCTCCTGACCCTGTTGTTGCTCCAAACAATGTGATAACTACAGTTTTTCAGTCTCAGGATGCTCCCGGGCATGGTTTCTCTGCATCTTTCATAAGCAGTAAGTGGCATAAAATCTTCCATTTTGGATTAGTTTGATCTGTGTGTAGCAAGTCAGACCTCGGTCCAACAAGGTTTTGAAGCCTCTGCCTAGCTTTTGAACACAAGAATTCCCTTAGTGAACATAACGGAGGCACTGTCTGCCCCAGTTTTGGGACTTGCCAAAGATCCTCCATGCTGCTATAACTTTGTAGTTATTCTTAGCCACCTTTGCCTTTTCAGTGTGCGGAAAAGAAATGAATAGGCTTTAAGTAGTAAGAATTTGTTTCTCTTTAATTAAAGTACTTGGAAGCTAAAGCCATAGTCTTCTTAAAAAAAGGAAAAAGGATCTGATCCTCATTTAGAAATTTATCTCTAGTCTTCTTTTCAAAGCACATTGTGGTAATTTCTCCTGTGTATGGTGTAGCCCATGCTTTTCACATAAACTGCTCTCAGGAGAAGAGATGACTTCTCAGCATCTGCTCTGGCTTTTGCTTTGCTTTGTTGTATTTGGATTTCACATAGTTCAAGTGGCATTTCTGCGGCTGGCCTCTCATTGGCATGTGCTTTGTGAGGGTCAAACCCACTGGAAGTGTAGGAGCTAGTACTCAATTGCCACTGGTTGGTTAGTTGTTTTTTTTTGTTTGTTTGTTTGTTTGTTTTTTTGTAGGATGCTGCCAAAGGGAACCACTTTCCTTTCACTGGATTCGGATTAAAACATTGAGAAATTAAGTTCTTAAAGGAAGACACTATTGAAGTATACAGAATTCTAAACTGAAATGGCTTTTGTTTTTATAATGTCTGCACTAACATTGTTAGTAACAACTAACAGTGAAGTACAGCCTCTTAGTGGAGACACAGGTTTCATAGGCCTGTTTCTTAATCTTATACTGCATACTGTGCTCTTTTATTTTAAGCCTGTAGCTACAGGGTTAATATAATAATAATAACAATAAAGCTTAATAAAATAAATCTACAGGCTTAAAATAAAGAGAAACCCCTGGTGACATGTAACAGTTGTTTCGATCAGAAACATGAAAATGAACAGTTCTGTGTGCTTGAGAAGTTCTAGGTGGCAAACCTCTCCTGCCTCTTTGTACAGCAAAACTGCCCAGAGATGGCCCTACTACAGGCTGGATCCTTCTGGCTGTCAGCCATGAAGCAAGAATGCTACCACTTGGCCTAACACAGGCAGTTTCAAATGAGGTTACATTGCTGATGTGCCCCAATAACCACCCCACCCCTGCAGCCAGTTCAGCTACATTTGTATGTACCAAGGGACTGTGAAATGTGCAGGTTCCAAACCCGTAAGAACAGCAGCGTTGTGTTCTTCTGGTCAGTGGGCTAAGGGGCTACAGTCTGGTCTTATTCACAACCTACCAAGGCACTATGTGAGGATATAGGCAGGAAGACTCTGTGTTTCCCAAAAGCACTATTGTATGCTTGTGTAAGACCTACTTTTTCTGTCATGATCTGTATTACTCTCCCTGGCTTTTTGACCAGCCCTTTAGTGAGAGATGAGGTCCTTGGGTACATTATTGGGTTTGCTACCGCAAAACTGAAATGATGTTATCACCTGGATTTTAACTGTGTCTTATTTATTTCTGTTTGCAGGTTGTGGAATAAATTTCACCAGCCCTGCAGGTCGTATTGTCTCTCCTAACTACCCTAGTCAGTATGACAACAACCTGAACTGCAGCTACATCATAGATCAGGGACCACAGTCACTGGTGATCCTAGAGTTTGAGACTTTCCACTTGGAAGGTAACTGGTTCTTCGTAATTTCAGTATGTACCATGAAGTGTAACTTCTTACATGAAAACATTTAAGTCTTCCGTCATGGAAAATGGTTGATGGTTTAATTTGCTGGTCCATTCTGAAAACTATTTACAGACAAACATTTACAGAGAGAGTTTGAATGGGTTCAGTTTTGTGTCAGTGAAGGCCTCCAGATGAGTGAAGATAGAGTATCTCATGTGTTGAATATCTTGCAGCAATGAAGCTGGGAATTTGCCAGGTGGTTAGAGTATAGGAGGGACTGTGGCCAATTTGGGTGTGTGTTCCTGCCTTTTTTTTAGCATTGATTCTTATGATCTTTTTGATCTTAGGCCAGTTGTTTTGCTTTTCAGTGCTTCTGTTTCCCTAACTGATAACATGGATATAAATACACTTGGGTGTTATACAAGAATGTAGGAACATTTAAGAGTGAAATTAGGTGAAAAACTACAGTATCTGAAAAACTGTAAAAGTTGTTACCCTGTACTTTACCATGAACAAAAGTCCCTCTTGAGATTTTCAAGGTTGGTACCATCTAGCCAAGAAATAATAGATACAATATCTGGCCTTATTGGCACAGATGGTCAAACTTTCCCGACTTTGATAGGGTCAAATTTTTATGGACAGAGATGTCATGAAAACACAGAAGAATCAGTATGTCCAAACTATTTGGGTGGCATCGCATATTTTGAGGGTATCTTAATTTGGTTCCCTTGAAGTCACCTTGACAAAGAGACTTTTGACTAATTTGTTACTGAGCTGGGGTGCATAATTTGAATTTTTTTCTTCAGCCAAATCACAAAAAAATAGGTTTCTTTTATTTTCTTTTTTAAGTTTTCAAACTGCTTTGAATTCAAAAGTATTCTAGTCCAAACTTAATTTAGATCTGAGACAAAGATTTCATTACATTATGATTTTATCTGAAACATTTTGTTCATCTCCCAGTACAAGCTGCTACTTTGAGATTAAAAAACAAAACAAAACAAAACAAACTTGAAATGTAAACCACAGGAATCACATAATTTCTTCATATAGAAGACAATATTCTTCAGCAGACACACTAAAACATTAGGTTGAATCAGATGATGCTTATTTTGACATCTGTATGAGTAAATTACTTATCCGTATTCTGTCTGTACATTCAGTTAATTTATAAATGGACTTAAGCTTTTATTATTAAAAAGGTTAAAGCAAAGAAGCAAGTGATACAGACATGATAATAAACATAGACTTAAAATATATTAAAGGTATTCTATTTCTTGTAGGGCAATTTGCCCCTTTATTGTTACTGGCTTCCTTAGGCTACACAAAACAGAAGTCTTTAGTCACATGAAAGAAAATAACTTGGGTTATCAGCTAAAGGACAGCTGGTTATAAAAGAGGAAGTATGACACTCTCCAGTAAGTTGATTATTAATCTTTTTCCAAAAGCCTTAAAATATAGCCCCATAGCAAAGAGAAATTGCATGGGTTTAAATGGGAAAGAATATTGAAACCACCATCCTGCAAACTATCATGCAGAAGTGAAAATGTATTCAGCAGTCCCACTGAATCTGTTTAGCACATGTGCCTCAGGGTTTTCAGCATGAACTCCCTCAGTTCTTTTGCAAGGGCAGGACAATATTTTGCAGCATCTGTTAAAACCATTCCCAGTTATTCTATATGCAAGGAAACACTGCACCTGCTTAGATTGTTGCTGAGTGTGTCCTTTAAAACCTTCACCATACTAGTACAGATGTTCTGGATTGGGTTTTTAAAGTTTAGCTACATTTCCAATTAACGTAATTTACTACCTATTTGACCTCTGAAAAGAAATCCAATTGTTTTTTTCATGGTTGTTTAGTAATGAAATGAAGTATCTGAAATAATGCCTGTAAGGCATACATATCTCATTGACTTAACTCGTTGAGATACAATTTCCAGAAAGTTAGAAGGCAGAAGGTAATTGGCTATAGTGCAGTGACACATTGCTACACAATTGAATGACTTCATGGGTTAGTCACAGATTTCTGCTGTCGAGTAGTTATGTTTTCAATTATGATGAGACGCCCGTTCTGATTATAAAGAACGACTCCAAAGGAGGCCGCTAACCCACAGCAGTGCTACTATGTCAGTATCTGGGACCAAATGAACATGACATGCATGTATCTAATATTAAATATGTATTAAGCACTAAATATAGCAAGTAACAACTCAGAGTAAAAGCAAACTGGAGGAAACTGCATTTGTTGATTTTGTGATCAAAATTTAATCTAAATTGGCTGCCTCCTGGTAGGTAGGAAATTTATTTTTGTCTGACTTTGATGCCCTAAAAATAGACATCTATTTTAGATTTATCTAGATTTATCTTCTCCTATAGTGAAGTGCAAAAGATAGTGCTTCAAACTCAAGGACAAATGCGCTGTACAGGTGGATTGAATTGCTTTTCGAAGGCCTCTCTTTACCCATTGACTATTACAGGAAGCCATAGACAGTAGCTCACACATGACAGTTAAGATTTAGTCAGCAAAACATAGGCAAGATTAACCATGTGAAATGAGTTTGACTTAGTCTCTGTAATTTCCTTGCAGAGTGAAAAATGTCTTTTCCTGTGCCATACAATATGGTTACAGAACCTCTCTTTTGATTTGCCCACTCTGTGAAGCTGCACAGGTTGCTCTTTGCTTCTGAACCTCATACATTGTTGTGTTTGGTTATTTTACAAAGAAACAAACAAATGGGGGTGAGTTTGTTTTCTCAGTCCCATTTCTGTGACAGTGATAAACATC
This sequence comes from Anseranas semipalmata, assembly GCA_013399115.1. Lineage (NCBI taxonomy): Eukaryota > Metazoa > Chordata > Aves > Anseriformes > Anseranatidae > Anseranas > Anseranas semipalmata. Next base: position 419,945 of record VXAA01002594.1, read on the forward strand.
ATCTTACATCTGTCCTTACTCCTTGGATCAAAGATCTACGCAAATCTAACATATTAGAATTAGTCATAAAACTTTATCTATATTTAGTTGTATCTAGGAAGTAATTAATCACATCCTTCTGTTGTTTATAATCTTTATTCAGATGAAGTTCCCTACAAATATAACTCCAGGATAGGTAGTATATTATTAAATGGCTGTGATGCTCTTCTGGTATAACATCCAACAAAGTCTGAGTTCCAAATGTTGGAAAATTAAGGGAAATGGATGTGCGCCTCCTGCAATATCTGCTTTTAAGAATTCTGTAGTATTTATACTCCATCTGTACAAAACAACTACATTGTGTTGATACCATGTCAACCTGAAAAATGTTTTAATAACTTGTTTATTTTTCCTTTTTTTTTTTTTTAACATGCAGTTTTCAAAATAGTATCTTCTACTATGTAGCTGGTTAACATATTGCATAGGAGTATATATCTGTGTAATACTTCTCCTACATCAGTAATTACTATTTGTATTACCATAAACCCCAGATGCTACAGTTGTCAACCAATACCTCATTATTTTAAGTTTTATGAGCATTAAATAAAAAGACAGGTTCTGCCCCAGTGCAAAATGAAACAGAATCCATGACTTTAGACAGAAAGATTGGAAGAGGACATTGTTATTACTGATGAGAAAGTTAGGGGCCTAAATGCAGTCAAGGTTTTTGTGCTGGTATCATACCAAAGAAATGATTTTAGAGAGAATAATGAGACTGGTCTGAGGTTTTTACTAATAAATTCCTGCTAAATGGAAAGGAGAAAACACAAAGCCATATTTCAAAATGTAAGGACAACTGAAGCTCTTATCATGTGACCTTTGAATGCAAGAGTCAATGTATCAGTGCTGAGAGGTACCAAGAGATGATAAATAGAGAGGAGACAGACAGCAAAAGGCCTTGAAAGCAAGTAAGTGCAGAAATTTAAAGAAAGAGGGACATATTCACAACATCAGGCCAAGTAATTGATCTCTGCAGCAGTATTTGGAATAAATATTGTCAAGGGTAGTGAACAAATGGTACAGTAGCCATGCTGGAAAATTACTGTTTCTTGGGTGAGAGTCATAGGCATGCAGAAGGATAGGAAGGAGTGTATCTTTACGATAATAACTGGATGAATAATTTGACAATATTTACATCTAGCCTGGATGTGAAGACCAAGAGAGATCCAAATCATACGCACGGATCTAATCAGGGCAGGCAAAATAATGAGGTTGTCCAGAAAGAAGATGCAAGGGAAGTTGGGGGG
>VXAA01002594.1:421245-478967 GCA_013399115.1 Anseranas semipalmata
GTGTGGGGGGGGGGGGGGGGGGGTGCTCTCCTATTGAATGGTTTTGTTCAGAGACAAAAAACAAGATTTTAGTCTGAACAGAAAGAGGCCTGGAGGAAGGAAGTAGACCTATGTGGTCATAAGCATAGAAACAGTAGTTGCATTTGCCCATGCAAATGAGATTATGTGGAGATAAAGAGAGGACAACAGGATAGGAGATGTCTCATTGAATTCTCATGGATGGATTAGAAAAGAGAATACAGTAATACCAGAAGGATGAACAAAAGCCTTAGCAGACAAGGTTTTATGAAGAAGAACAGAGATGGCTATGTGGAAAGTGCCTGTCAGCTCAAAGAGGATGTGGGTCTGACATCTGGCTAAGAAAAGATCTCTGGAGACTCATGAAAACAGTTCCATTGTAATGCAAGGGGCAGAAATTGGTCTAGAAATGATCTAAGATAGAATTAGAAGAAATGAACCACAGAGAAGAATTGCTGATGATGTGTTGTGTATGTTTAGAGGCTGGGAGTATGACATGAGAAGATAGGATAGAGGAACCTGAGGGTGAGAATTATTTATGGAATAATGCATTTTAGTATGGTAAATTAAGGAAAAGTGTGAACAAGAGAATAGAGAACAGGATAGAGATCAAACAGTCATCAGTCCTGCCAGGATTCATAGGTCATAAGTGATATTGGCCCAAACAAGGAGGATTCAAAGCCAGAAATTAATCCTTTTGCCTCCTGTGTCAACCATCCTATTCTTTCCAGTGCAGCAACTCAAAATAACTTGTGATGGGTATTGTGGACCTTTACTTTGCTGAGAAATCCATTTCACTTCATGCCTTTCTCCAAAGTGTTTTCAGAAAGAGATCTGAGTTGTTTTCTCAAATCTTTCCCATTCTTAAATTATGCTTGTCTCTATTTCATTTTTTTCCATTTCTTTGTATTTTAAAATTGATTATGTTTTTTAATTATATCACATTATCAAGTGTTCTCATAGTAGGGCAGGATATGAAGAATATTTTTACTTACTTTCTAATTAATGATGTAATCAGCTATCTGATGCAGCTGGTTGTTTTTATCTTAGTAACTCTTATCAGAGTCAGACTAGTGCCATGTAGCACTTTCGGAATAATTCTAAAGCACATTAGAATATATCATCTTCATTGAGAGCAGAAAGAATTTTTAAATTAAAACTCCAGAGAGGATCTAAAATATATCTGGCTGCTTGGATCACTCTGTCATTCTTGTGAAACAGAATGATAACTCCATTCCTATTTGTCATCCTGTTCAATACAAGTCATCCTGTTTTTCACAGTGCTAGGAAGTAGCTTGTTTTTACTGAACAATCTGCAGGAATCACTCCTCTTCAAAAGTAGGCACAGCATCTCCTGATAAATTTAGATAATTCCTGATTAATCCTTTGCAGTTAAAGTAACTGCCTCATTGCTGCTGACAGATCACTAGACATGACAACTTAACTTCAATAAACACCTGACACCCCAGCTTCCATTGTGCTTGTAAATGATGAATAAAAAAAGGAAGAAAACACCCAGTTGTTCCGTAAGCCTACTGACTAATGAAGCTTGGTTTTCAGTAGATGTGCTGTGCTTCTCACTAACAACACTAATCCAGCTTCCTCGCATAACCCATGCGGCTCCTTGCTTGCTCCCACAGTACCTGGCTCCTCTAGCTCCCACCACACGTCCCTTAAGCCACGTTAGGTACCACCCATGGCCATGTCTCCCGGCACAGTGGGGAGGTGCTGATGTGATGCTGAGCTGCTAGGGTGCGGGTGGCTGGTGCTCGGCAGGTCCCTCCCCAGGCTGACAGCGCTTGGCACAGCTTGGCCTTCTTTGTGGGGATGTTCCTCTGGGACTCAACTCAGCCACTGACCTTCGTGAAACTTACAGGAACTTAATACATTTGAGACTTCTCATCTCAGTTGACTCTGGGTGCAAATGGTGAGGTGGCTAGAAGGTCAGGAAGGTAGGGCGGGGAGTCAGAGGATGGCTCATTCCTCCAGAAAGCTAACTGCAAATGAGAAACTAAAAAAAAAAGGGGGGGGGGGGGGGATGCTAGGATGATACCTTCCCCATTTCCATGTTTCTTAGTGCTTCTGAATTGTCAGATTTTCACTCACATTAATATCTCTACTGATTTGACCCCTGAAGTAGATTGCTCCTGAAAATCATAGTTTCTCTTCCTGTTGTTCAGTCATCTCCAAATCTCCACTGGCTGCCACAGTTACAGCATTTCACAGGCAAACTTCCAGATTAAATTTACATTTTTTTTTGTCTTGTGAGACAAGCTGAAGAATCTGGGTTTCGGTAGTCCAAAGTCTGAGGGAATTCAAGAGAGAAAGAACTCAGAGCTGAAACATTTTAGTATATGGACTTTTTTTTTCATTTTCCCAAATTCTTACTCTTAATCATATAAAATTCCCTGCACTGAGTACTGACTCCTACATCAGGGGAAATAAAGTACCAGGTAGTTGGTTGCCTGTACAAAAGATGTGTTGCTTTCATCTGCAGAGGAAATCCATACGTTTGTCAGGTCCTCTTATCTCCTCATAGACAGTATTCACTCAGTTGTGAACTCCCACGAACTAAAGGGGCCTGGAGCATTTTCCAGATGATAGGATGTGTTGAATGAGACCAATCCGATGCCTTATATACAAGGTCTCTTTGCCTTTTTCTCCCTCAGTTTTTCTGCATCTTAAAAATTGACATATGCTCTCTCAGCAAGCAAATGAGACCCTGAGATCCTGGAATGGAAAGTAATATAAAATTTGATTCTTATCCTGTGTGAGGTCTGTGTACTTGCAGCTCAATAAATCACAAGGCACATATGCTGCTAACACTTCTGTATCATATATCCATGCAGCCCCGGCACTCTTGAGCAGAATTTGTCTTTACGATGGAGTAAGCATCTTCAGCGGGACCCGGGTTACCTCACACCCCGTCATCACGCTCTGTGGTAATGCGCTCCCTGACCCGGTCAGTGTCTTTGGGCCTATGCTGCTCAACTTCTACACCGACTCACACATCGCAGGCTTTGGATTCCAGGCAAGATACAGAACAATTGGTAAGTAGCCAGTGCCCTGTGCTTAGCTGGTGGAGCTATTCAGGCTGGATGATGGTTCAGTGTAGGAAACATGGTGCCTTACTTTGGCAATACCTTGGATGGACATAGATTACTCACATTCCCTCAGCACTTGTTCAAAAGAGCACTCAGGACCAGGACGTGGGACTGATCAGTGCATTTTGTCACTGACTGATGTGTTATCTCACAGTCCTCATGTCAAGATAAAGATGGGACCAGAAAAGTCAGAAAAACTAAAACACTTTTCCTTTGCTGTAGAAAAGAAATGCAACCCATTTTGGCAGTTTTCTTTTCTTTTTTTTTTTTAATAATGTTTAAGGAGAAACACCACCAGTTCTTTCAACTGAGTTCATTTAAAAGATTCTATCACATATAGGAGGCTGGCCTGATTCTCAGTTCTGCTAAAACTAGATTATACAATGTGGGAACCAGAAAAGGATCTTTAAATGGAACCAGCTATATGCCTTTACTTGATAATCCCCTTACGGTGCCAGTTATTAATGTAAATATTTATAATATTTATAATTTAAAGATATTTGTATTTATACATTTAAACAATATATAATATAAAATTTAATATATTTAAAATTTATCATTTACAATGTAAATGTTTATAATATTTATAATTAATGTAAATAACAATTTGGATCTAGATATATTTTTCTTTTTGAAGAACTTTTTAACCAAACTTTTTTGTCTTTCACATGAGATCACCTTTTTTTAAACAAATGTGTATTAGAAAAAGAATTTTCCAGCTGAGTTTAGTATTTACATCTGTACAAATATAAATATCACAAGGGATAAAATTTATTTTCAAAACTAATCGTTATATTTTCTAGGTTTAATTTGTAGAGACACTACTTTGATTTTTGAAAGTCATTTTGTTTTCTAACTGCAGAGAAAAGGATGAGCTCTTAACTGTGGTATTTCCCTTAATGTATTCCTCATGCTTAAAGCCACAACAAAAACCGTAAGGTTAAATACTTTATATAAAATGAAGGGCCTGATACAGCTAAGACAGAGAGAATGGCACTGAAAGATGACAATGTGCAGTTATTCATGGAAAAGGCCTTCAAAGCGCACTAAAGTCAGTTGCTGCTATCTGACTTCTGACTTCTGACATTTGAGAAATATGACTGCAGCCTTATTAGCTTGTTGCTGCATACAAAACAGATTCTAGCAATTAACATTCCTCTTCCCTCTGGTTGTATTGTTTGCTGGGGAAAAAAATGGAAAAGGCTTCCCCCTCCTAGTGCAGAATAATGCTGATTCTTTATCCTCCCAGCTCCTGTCCTTTATCTGCCAGAGCTCCAGGCTGCCAGCCTGAGCGTGGCCGAGGAACCAGGGGCTCTGTATCCAGCAGCACCCCATATGGGACTGCCTTTGTTAAGATGGTGGCCTGGGCAATGGCATGTCCTTTAAAACATGAAAAGCTGTGTGTGGCTTTGAGCTATTTATCAACAGGACGCAGGAAAGCCTTTTTTTTTTCCAAGTTAAGATTATAAAATAGAGGGTGAAGCTAACAATGGAGATTAGAGTTGGTTTTATAATAGTTTTTGTTCCCTCAAGCACTGAAGCTGGAAACAAACATTAGCCCACATCCTGGCCTCATCAGCATCCATGGTGTGAAACCCTGAGAAGCCAAGCAGGGCCCTCGGTTCACAGCTGCAGAGTTTAGCTTACTCCTCAGGCAGAGAGCAAGCATGCAGTCCTCCATCTCAGCTGCCCCCACCGCTGGCAAGCCCCAGCACAAGGCGAGGTGGGGAACAGTCCCCAGGGTTAGTGGCACCTGGGGACTCCTCTCTGCCTTTCTGCACAGAACAGATGGCACAGTAATGCCCCAGCCCTGCAGGGAGGTGGAAGGATAATGAGACTGCGTACAGTTATTCCAGAGAAGTCAGGGACAGGGCAATGTGTGCAATTGTGGCTGCTTCTGCATCAATGACAAACCCTCAGAGGCTTCCATGGGGCCAGGATTTGAATGAGGGAATTTCTTTGCCCATATATCAGCCAGGTTTCTCTTCAAAAGCTAGAACGGGTGCAGAGGTCCTCCAAGATACACCTGATTTACCCAGCTGCATGGGGCACCCTCCCCAACCCACTGCTCTGTGGTCTTGCTGCAGCACAGTTGAAATCAGGCTCAGTCCTCAACTGCCCAAACACGCTCACTGACGTTTAGTATGGACTAACAGCAACCTGTAACTCTGATACTGACTCTAGTCTTCTGTTGAAGAGCATGGCTTTATAGGTATTGCTGCATGTAACATTTCTAGGCATGACAGCAAAGACTGCACCTAATTTGTTGTGGGCTTTTCCTTGCTTATGGCTAAAAGAGGACTAACAGAAGCTCCTGCAGGAACTATGAAAATTAGGACCAAGCTGGTATTAAGACACTGATCACTTTTTTTTTGTTGTTTCCCCTACAGCTTGTGGTGGCACTTTCAATGGCTCTGTTGGCATTATCAGCAGTCCGGCCCATGCAGTTCTAGATTATCACAACAACATGAACTGCTCATACGACATCACAGTTGGAAACAGCAAAGTAGTGGCCCTCAAGTATGTAATCAAAGTTTAGCTTGTCATCAAGGTGACAGGGTGGTCTCTGATTTCAATTAGAACCAGTAATTATTGACAATTTTCTCTCTGTCTTTCATTTTCCAAGGAGAAAGCTGAACTAAAGTGAGAAATGGCTTCTGAAGCCACCTTTATCAGGATCCCTTACATCCTTCTGTGTAACTTATGTGCAAAACATTGTCATAATTGTAGCTTCTCACTTTGGCTAGCAAGAGGACTAAGAAATTGCAAAAATACAGCTCATGCTCTTAGTTAAATTATGTCAGCCTTTAGCAGTTATGAGCCTGTTGTGAGTTTATACAAGAAAAATTTTAATTCTATTAGAAGGCTGGTACTCACTTTACATCCTAAGTAATAATACCCAGCCAGAAAAGGTATACTTCTGAGTGTGTGCTGTCCTGCCAAAACAGAGATGGGCTGCCACAAAATGTTGCTACTGAAAAGATAGGTACATTCTGCTGTCAGATGGATGCTGACTGTGAATTAAGAGACCATTTCCCAGCTAAGTGGTAGACCCAGCTGGTCTGCACTCTGAGCCTTCATTGTACATGCCTCTCACATGCTTGAGGAAATTGCAGGGTATGCAATTTGCAGAAGTAATAGAGGGTATGTTTGCACAGGGGAGATCTGCTCCTTCACAGAAAGCGAAGGTATGCTAACAGCTTGTCTTGCAAGAGGCCCAGTGGGTGAGGGTCACTATTCCTTTGAGGCTGGTTGGCTGGAGTGTTTTGCCATGCAGTTAATAGTTCTGACTGCTTGTTTTCTGAAGAGAAATGTCTTGTGGTAGCTCTTTATGTATGGCTTTGGCCATTGCTATTACTTGTACGTAAGCCCTAAAAACACATAACACAGGAATAGAAATGAAAGTGTGATATCTAATGCTCAAGTGTATTTTACAGATTCAACAACTTCCAGCTTGAAATATCTCCCTCCTGCTACAAAGATTATGTGGCTGTATATGATGGTTCAGACACCCATGCTCCTCTTCTTGGGAAATTTTGTGGGTCAGAACTGCCTCCGAATGTTAAGAGCTCCAGTAACAAATTGTTTCTGGTGTTTAACACGGACTTCTCTGGATCAGACAGGGGATGGAAAGCATCATTCAGGGAGACCTTAGGTAAGAATATTATCAGACTCATAACACCATGCTGGTAAGTAATTTCCTTTGGTGAGGAGCTGCTATGGTCTCACTCACTAAGGGTGCTGGANGGAGAAACACCACCAGTTCTTTCAACTGAGTTCATTTAAAAGATTCTATCACATATAGGAGGCTGGCCTGATTCTCAGTTCTGCTAAAACTAGATTATACAATGTGGGAACCAGAAAAGGATCTTTAAATGGAACCAGCTATATGCCTTTACTTGATAATCCCCTTACGGTGCCAGTTATTAATGTAAATATNGTTCAGACACCCATGCTCCTCTTCTTGGGAAATTTTGTGGGTCAGAACTGCCTCCGAATGTTAAGAGCTCCAGTAACAAATTGTTTCTGGTGTTTAACACGGACTTCTCTGGATCAGACAGGGGATGGAAAGCATCATTCAGGGAGACCTTAGGTAAGAATATTATCAGACTCATAACACCATGCTGGTAAGTAATTTCCTTTGGTGAGGAGCTGCTATGGTCTCACTCACTAAGGGTGCTGGAAGCAGAAAAATGTTTCTGAGTTTGTCCAAATGGAATGAACTAAGCAAAAGACTAGCATTATGGAATCCCTGCATTCCAGCCCTGGTTCTGAACTGATTCCTTTTACTTTTTGTTAACTTTTTCCTGCCTCGTTGATGGCACAAACATTTCTTGGGTGACTGAAGGCTTAGCAGCACCCAAAGTCCTCTCCTTTGGAGAAAATCTGGCAGTACTTGAGAACTCTCATTCTTTGATGTTGAAAGGTTGGTTGTGACCTAAAAATGCCTCCTTTTCATCTATCAATCATTTCCATTTCCTTGAAGTTCACTTCACAACTTTTTAAAAATTAAACTGTTAAGATCAGTTAAGATTGGGCTTCCCCCCAGGCACCACTGTGCTGACCTCTGCTGATTTTGGGGATCAGTCAGGTTAGCTGGCCCCCACATATATGGGATCATAGTGAGAAGGCATGGATGTTAAATGTTTTGATGGACACAAGAGTAAGAGGCAAAGGTTGATTATTTCCCAATAAAAGGTTTAAGCCCAGTGGTCTATTTTTAAGATCAAATTTTAAAAGGACTTTTTTACCTTCTTGTAACATCTGAATTGTTTAAAGACGATAAGCAACAAATTATTGTTACATGTAAATTGATTTCATGTCATCGCTTCTAGTTTCTTGTGTAATTAACTCAATGTTTTTGTGATTTAGAAAGAAGTAATTGTCTGGTTTGAAACGCTGGCACTCAGACAGTTCAGAATGAAAGGCCTTTGTAGCAGGACAAACATAGTCTTCTGCTGAGTCATTGAATCCCCTCCCAACCCCTAGCCAGTGATTTTCTCATTTGATACAGTCTGAGAAAGTATTTACAGATAAGGAAAATAACTGGTTCGGCAGTCTTTGCCAAAAGAAATATTCCCACAGAACTTCATGGTCATTACTATTATTAACTCTTCTTTGGCTTGACTTAGAGAAGTTGCTACAATAATCTTTAAGACCACTCTTGTGGACTCTTATTTCAAGTAACATAATGTTGCTTCATGTGTTGCTCTCTTTAAACCGTTAGGTATCAGTTGTCAGAGAATCTCCACAGCTTGGGTTTGTGCTTCCAGGGTGATGTCATCAGGAGCTCCCCAAGCTCTTGCTCTTCCTGTTGGAATATTGTCAATTTTTTTTTAGTCACTGACTTCAGATTTATTTGTATAACTTGCCAGAGGTTCTGCTTAAGCACACACCAGAACACAAGCCAAGCTCTCCAAGTCGATAACCACGCCTGATTATTTCCCAGAGTGAGGAGAAGGCTTTTATGATTAAACTTTGACATCTACTAGTCTAATTTTTGGAGGGACATTTTTGCAGGCTCCCAAGGAAAGGGAGGTTGTGATGTTGCAGGACTTACTCAGGAGCAATGGAGTTGCAAGCTGGAAAAAAAATGGCCATGTGGAGATGTGGGTTGTGTGACAAAGAGTCCATGGTGGTGAGGTACTTAATGTTAGGTCTTCTTTCTCCTCTGTGGGAAGCAAGCCACAGGGACTAAACCACACAGCCTGTAGGAAAGATCCTGGCAGTCCCATGCTAGTGTGGGGTGGCCGAAAAGAAGTAAAGTATATTATAATAGGAAAAAATGAATCACAGTCCTATAAACATTTGCAGTTTGACTTGTCTGAGAAATAGAGCCAGGAAAATTTGTGACACATCTTTGTACTATGAGTTCTGAGATTCTGCTTCAAATGAAAGCAAATAAAACCATGAAGATCGAAAAGCCTGTTGTTCTAAATGGTGCTCATCTCTGTCAAAAGATAAAACCCATGTGGTTTTGTAAGAGTACAAATGCAATCAGATGACAATTAATAATGATAAATCTCTTGGATAAGGAAGATGGTATCTGCAGAGAGACAACAAGCCTCATTCTCTGTTGGATGACAATGAGCACATTATTCTGTAGTTACCCTAGGGAAGCACAACAGGATAATGTAATTATTGCACTCTGCTTAATGTTGTGAGTGACCCTGATTACATATTGGAAAGACACAAGCAGAAGCAGTAAACCCATCTGTAGCAAACTGAACTATTTCCTTTGTTCACAAGCTCTTCCAGTTTCTTTCCTGATCAGGTTTCTCTCAAGGGTACTGCCAAAATTCAGGGCTAAGCATTGTTCATCTCTTGCAAATTTTATTACTAGGGAGTCAATCTGGTAGCTATTGTGATGGGAGGGAAGACAGAAGATGAAATAGGAAACTCAAAGAAGCTTAGCAAGACCTACAGTAACCAGGCATTCAAAGAGTTAAACTCTGACATTTGTGTAGGAAAACATTCTCTGCTTTAATTAAAGCAGTTTGTTTGCACCACTTATCCCGCACCCACTAGAATGCTGAAGGTCTCCCACTAGTCAGAAAAGGGAAACCAACAGAAAGTATGAAATAGTATTAATTTGGCTGTGTAGCAATATATCACCTTTTCTGTCAAGTGTCTTATCTTACAAATATACTTTCACCATGCTACTCCATATGCTGTGCAATATATTGCTGAATGCACATGTCACAACCAGCATTCTTTGCTATAACTGACTCTGTGACATGGTGCATTTGATGCCGGGGACTATATGGCCCTCGGTGCAATTCTGAGGGTCTGTAATTTCACCTTCTCTGTTGCTAAGTTTGGATGCTTACCAGCCTCACTTTTTGAACCGCTGGACGTGCTGTCAGGCTGAGCTGGTTAACTGGGCTGACTGGAGGATCCCAGACTGCTCCAAGTGTTAGATTTGTGGAAAGAAAGTCTTTCCTCCTCTTACCTTAGTTACCACTGACCTTTTTCTGCCTTTTTTTTTCAGTCTGTAAAATGAGAATTATAGCTCCTTTCCACAGTAAGTGTGTGCTCCTCCAGGCAATCAATAAAAGGATAAGAAGAGATAAATCAATACCAGCTTAAGGCATTTGGTTACATGAGATGTCTCTGTGAAGGAAGATGAGCTAAGATCTCTCCCCAGAGAACAAAGTTTGCGTGTACTAAGCTTGTGACTTGGCCAAAGATCTCCTGATTATCTCTCCAGCTCTAAGGGGCGACCTGATCTTTTTAGCTGACCCTGGCTTGCAGGGACAGAGCCTGCACATACCTCTGCCATGCCTGCTGTGATAGCAGGGACCTTGTGCTTTGGTGATAAATAGAGCTTCGGCCAAGTCCCATCCAGCAGTAGGGTGACCCTCTCACCCCAGTCTGTGATTCCTCAAAGGCTTATGATACCAAGGCTGAAAAGACATATAAGGGTTTGGGCTTTTTTCCTGTTTTTAGAGTCAGCAACCCCTTTCAGGAGATGTATCTGTGACCTTATTAACAGCACATCATTGCAGCTTGGCAGCTCTCCGTGCTTGTGTACATATCCCCATTGTCTCAGTCATGAAAAATATATCACATTCTAAACCATCAGAGAAGGGTCTAAGGGGTTTCTGAAAGGCAGGTCTGCTCACTGAGGCTGTTTGAGGAAGCCACATGAGTTTTCAAGAAGCAAAGCATGGTTAGATAAGTGGGCTGGGTCAGAAAGCTCTTCCTAAGCTTTCTTCACACAGGCAAAAGGAAAACGGGGCTGGGACTGGTGTGGAAGGTGGGATGGAGAAGGTCAGGAAGATGGCCTGCTTTGTCTCTGCAGCCCTAAATCCTGCTCGACTTCAAGCTGTAGCCAGCTCTTTCCCCTCCCCTTTTATATGCTCTCTCTTGGGAACATGCAGGAGCAATTCACATTTAAATTTTGTGAAAAAGCAGGACGGTGTACTGTATTAATACCAATGTCATCACTTGTTTGCATTACCTTGGGGCTTATGAGCTCATGGGCCATGATCCGACTGCACTGGGCACTGCACAGACAGAATAAACCAACAATCTGCTGTCAGAAAGAGCTTATGATTTAAATGCAAGACAAGGAAAAACAGATGGATATAGACAGGCAAGAAGAATAGGGTGGCAACAACGAGAAAACTAGTGTTGTAGGCTCTAGGGCAAAAGAAATGCCTCCAAAACCCTTGGCAACCATTAGGCTGTTGGAAAGCAAAGAAGTCCTTAAATACCCCATCATCTGCAAGGGAGCCTGGGAGCCTGCTCTTAATCTCATTGTCCTCAGTTTGCCCAGTTTTTCCCTCAAGGATCCCTCAGTCCTTTTTATTCAAATGAGTATTTATGAATATTAATAATTTTACACAGGAAAAAGATAATCACAAGCCAGTAGAGTGTAGAAGAAAAATAGCTGGAAAAAGAAATCTTCTCATTTCATATACTAGAAAAACGCATTAATAGGGAACTTACGTGAATTATCTAGTATGCATATTATGGAAATAGGTGATAATCTATATGCTTTTCTTCCTGACAAAGTGATCTGTAACTTACCTGATAAATTGCCCAGAGATATCTGTCTTCCTTTATTCTATTAGCTGTGTATTAAATTACTTGTTTCCTGTTTGGAATACAATACACTAAGTGTCTGTCACTAATGGATTTACAGTTATGCCTTCCCCTAATGAAATTAAAGTGTACTTTAAAAAAAAATGGATCTAGTGGATTTTTCACAGCATTTTAATGCTATTTTAGTCTATCAACAACAACAAAAAAATTCTTAATATAGGTCTAAGTCCATTTCTGCCTTGCAAACCAAAATCTTGGCTTGCTCTGTATTCAGTTTCTAGGTGCAGATTTCCAGCAGCGCTCAGCATGCAGAGTTCCCAGTCATTTTATTTGAATTGTTCAGAATTGCTAAAAAAAAAAAAATAGTTTTGAATGGGAAACAAAAGGTGTAAAATATTGGTTTGGTCATTTTCCTGCATAGGTGGGTGTTAGGTATTCTTTTGTGAGTCATTTTTAAACTTACACTACTAGTGGTAATTCATTGCACTGATTCATGTAAATAATTTTAGCACCTGCTGTCGGTGGCACCAGTGACCTGTAGTGACAACAGCAGTTACTGCCTGTCAGGTGGGAAAGCACCGTGCAGCCGACTCTCATGTTTATTGGGAATTTTTCTCCCTCCTACAAAAAAAAAAAATATTAGAAGAATGTGTCCTTGACTGTGGCATGTGAATGCTGTTGCTGAATTCAGTGTGTTTTCTCATGGCTTTGGAAAAGCAGCAGTGCCTGGCAGAGATTTCACAGCCCATTACAACTGATTTCCAGAGGTGTTTCTCAAGATATCCAGTCTGGCCCCAGACCCTGGTGCTGTGGAGGGCTAGTTGAGAAGCAAACTGCTTGAAATTCACAAGTCTTCTCACAAAGCTATCTTTGGGCTTTTGATTCACACAATATTTTACCAAATATATTACACATATATTACACAGTTCAGATTCATTACATTATCATGGCTTAACTATGATTAGCTTAGTATATTAAAATAATGACTCAGTTGTGGCTAATAATATCTTCTCTTGATCTTATTATAGTCTATGAAAAAAACAACATCCATAACAAGCTCAGAATATCTGTTTATAAGACAGTCACAATTCCTGGACCATTTCTAAATGTATTTTGTGGCTCAAATCTATGTTAAAAAATACAGATCAGTATGCATCAGCTTGAAATCTGACTAAATTGAGAAAGTATTTGCAGTCTCTTCAATATATCTGAAAAAATACATCTGTTGAGCTAAGGGACAGTCTACATATGCCTCTCAGAAACGTCAGTTATTTAATGTCTGTGACATTTCTTCTCCCAAAGCAAAATAAATAGAAGTGGTTCACATACTCAAACTGGACAGCCAAGAGAAAAGGTAGACATTTAAATAAGAAATTTCTGACTGATCTGAAAAATGAATATATATTTTCAGACACAGTGACTAAATGTAACTAACTGTGTAGTGACTAAACGGTTAAAAGATGATGGCATATTCAGATTAAAGGCACTTCACACAACTGTGGGCAAAAATCTCTGCTAGCATGAATTGTCTTAGTTGCACCGAAGTCCATGACTTCTTCAGCTGAAAATCTATACTCCGGTGCATACAAACAAAGGGCGAGGAGACGTTTCTGATTCACATTGCAAGAGAGATCTGCAGATGCCTGGGCAGCTGTGATGCCACCAAGTATGTTAATGCAATATTAGAAAATATCAGACTGCGGCCAGACTGCCTGTCTGCCTCTAGTCTCTTAGACAAGCATCGAGGAGATGGATAAGATGGTATATATATTAGAATTTTGCAGAACTAGGGTGGCTTCGCACAGAGCATGTGTGGACTTACGTGTGGGATCAGCTAAAAAGTCTAAAAACTTAAGAATATAAACTACAGCTGACTGCATTTGTGAAATCCTGCTGAAGCAGGAGATGTGGGCTTTGCAGTCCTAAATGTCACTGCTGGTAGCACTGCCATGCCATCAAATCAGTGAAAAAGCCTTTCTGTTTAAAGGCCAGGCTGAGGACTGAAAACAGCCCTCTGCCTTCAGGACTCCCCGACTGCTGCGGGCGCTGTGGTGAGGGCTGGGCCTGCTGTCAGGGCCCCGCTGCCTACACAAAGTCACGGTGTCTGTACAGCGAACAGGCCACAAAAGCTCAGCTTGTGAAGGTTTACCAACCCTCAGGATCAGCCATGAGACGAAGAATGACAGTACGATACCTCCTTCCAGCCCTATGTGGTTCTTACTGTTTGAAGCCATAATGCAAACAAGCTGTGAGCTAGTTACTACAGCCATGGTCCAGCCACTCTTCTGCACTGGAAATAAAACCCGTCAGGAATGAAACACTAATCTTGGCAGAGTTAATCCTTGCTTATTCTGATTTTTAATTCAGATCAGACAGAAGCCTAGAATTTCCAAGGATCCTTTTAGTTGAGATCAAAAGTGATTCAGAAACCTGGGAGAGGGATTCAAGCAGAACTACGAGGGTTCTTTGCACTTTGCTGTCTTCTGGTGCACATTTGTGGGGCTCATTTAGTAAGAGGAGAAGGACAGCAAAATTAGTTTGATTTGTTTTGAAATGTCATTGGTTTAGCTGTTTCCAGTAGGTTTAAAACTGCTCAGTAGGTTCCCTTTCATTGCATCTATACCTGTACAAATGAACCTTACCCCTGGCTGTGCTTCAAAGGCAGGCAGCTGCAAAGATCTATCTTCATCTTGGTTCTGTGTTTAGAGGATGTAACTCTTAACATGTGCTTGCTCTCTGCTGTAATTATTTTTATTTGCCATAGGGAACCTTCAGTCCCTTCTTTGCTGAATGGTCCCTCAGCCTTTTAGTTTCATTTATGCTTCCCAGCAAAAGCAATTAATGATGACAGTGTGTGCCCTAGTTCTGATAATTTGTGTTCTCTGGCAAGCTGTGTATGAGGAGGACAGGATTGCAATCTGATTTATGATGACCTTATGATTTTTATTTTAAATAAGAAACCAGAGACTGAAACAATGGTCATCCATCTACCTGCCAAAAATTGTTCTATAAGGTACATTTATCATGTTTAGCTTTTAATATCAAAGAGACTATTCTACCAATTAACAGACTTCTCAGTCTCAGATTTTGCCTAAATTTTCACTGTGTTTTTTTCTGGCCGTGTTAGCCAACGATGAATATCATTCCATCAATGATCACTAACAAACTGGATAGCTATTAGTTGGCCTTCTACTCAGAAGTGGTGATGATTGTTAAAATGATGAGGTGTATCCTAGCTAAAATGCAGTGTAATCGGGTTTCTCTCTTACAGTGAGTTTTCTCCTGCAAAGTAATTGGTTCTTCTTTTACTTGTGGGTGTTCCCCAGATCTGCAGACATTCACTGTTCTGTGACTTCTAGTGGCTGCAATCAGATGTAAAGTTGATTAGTAATGAAAAACACTATAACAGATTCTTCAACAAGGGCTGTTCTTTTTTTGGCTTGATGCAGGGCTACGTGATATCTGGTCAGCTTCCAGTCTAGCCGTTATTTATAATGTACCATCCTGTAACCATTTGACTCAGTCCTGGCTGAGCAGGCTAAGCATTGCGAAAGCTAATGATGAAAGCTCATTTTTATTAACTGTAAATCATACTTTTAGTTATTTATCTCCCCTTAGATGCTTTTACTGGCTATACTCGCTAGAATTAATTTTCTTATAATGAGGTTTTGGGGCATGTTTCTCTCTCTGTCAGGTCCCGTTTATGTGTTGTACACACATGGCTTACCCGCATCTGTATTTTTTGTCATTTGAACTGTCTTTATAGCCACACAGCTAGCTGTGAAGTGCACCACTGCAAACGTCCAGACATTTGATACCCAAAAAAAGGACAATCCAACAGCACTGACAGCTTTCCTGTTGCATTGCTCTGTGGCAATTCTCTGATTCCTGTTGCAATGTTCTGGCTGGCATGTTTGCAACTCTAACCATGAAAAGGGTGAAGGGCAGCTTTGTAAGACAGTCTGACCCATATATCACTAAAGATTCAATATTGTAGGGCTGGAGGGACAGACTATGATCTATGGCTAATGATTATATGCTTAAAGGTATGCTTAGGGGTTGGTGTCCAAAATGCTGAGCAGGAAGTGGCTCCAACAAGACTGATTCAGGAGGACTGAATAAATCATCCAGAAGGGTGAACCCAGAGAAAAATATAATGAAATTGCATTCTTAGGGCCCAGGCACCCTCCTGTCTGACATTTTGCTCCTTCGTAAGGATATTTGTAAGAACATGATTTATTGGTCACATTTCCCCCACTGTTGCTCTCAGCTTCTGCAGCAGCATTGGAATTAACATGAACACTTCTCTATTTCCGACTTCACTGCTAGAACAGACCACAAAACTGGACTGCAGTCTATTAATTCCTGACTTATTCACTTTGTAATAAGTTTCTTCTGTTCATTTTTAGCTATAGCAAAAGCTTAAATCTCATGTTATTAAGATTTTGGTTTTAAGCAAACTTCTTTTTAGGGTGGAGTCTTTCCGGCTTTGGTTAGTAGAGCAAGATGACATTTATCCTTAGTCACTCTGGTTTAACCATTGCAATCGTGCAAGATGGGGCTGTCTCTAACCCATGGTTACTGATGCAATCCTGATACTTGGATGCTGATTTTACACAAGGGGGATCTTTTGTAATATTGTAGCTCAAGCAGTGCGCAGTTTTAAATGACTGGAAATATATCAGTGGGTTGGGGTTAAGTCATACGTCAGCCAGACAGGCATTTTTTACACACACAGCTGAAATTCCCCAGCTGTGTTCGCCTTGCTGTATCTTCTTTTGATAATCTAATTCTTCCAAAAGGATTCACCACGGGAGACAACGTGCTGCTTGCAGTTACCACTTCGCCCCATGCAGTTTACAAACACTCTTTCTCAGACCCACAAGCAAGAGCAGGGACCATACTTTATTTGGATTCCTGAGATAAATAGGTGGCCAGGAAAGTGGCCACAGAGACTGGTGAAGGAAGCATAAAGTAAACAAACTGATCAGAGTTACTAACCCAGTTCTACCTCTGGAAATCAAACTACAAGAGAAAAAAAGTTGTTAAAATTCCTTCAGATAGTCTGTATTTTTTGCTTGTTTGTAATTAGATGCAATAAGAGGGTTCTGATCTTCTAATAACTGGTTTTGTCCAAAAGTCATTTCTTTCAGTGTGACTAAAAACATCATAGGGTTCAAATTTTCATAGTGAGGCGCTCTGGCCGGGACTTAGCTCTGTATGTGGTATCCAAATGAAAAGCAGCCTGCTTTTCAGGGGGGTTGTAAGTTCCCACAAAGTAAAACACTTCCTGAAATAAGTCACTTTTAGCGAGATTCCTGAATATGAGTCTGGGCCCCAGTGTTAGGCCGCCAAATTCAATCCCACCAGAACGAGGTTGTATAGCAAAAATAAGGAACTTAATTTTTAGACAGATTTTCAAAGTCAACAAGTCAGTGCCCCCTACTGTCCAAATGCTCTTACTAGTAGGTAGGAATTACATTAAAATGTCTTCTAACCACTATTCTTCTACTTAATTTCCGTCCTCTGTCTTCTTACAGTCCCTTTAAAAAAAATCTGTAGCTACATTTTCAAGGTGGATACTGCTTTTATATTCAGGAAAAGACATAAGCCCTTCTTAATTCACTCTACCCTAATTGTGATTCATATCCACCTAACCCTGTTTGTGTTGAAAGCCTTTTATAATGCAAATAGCCCTTGTGAGACAGGACAGTAAAATTCTGCATCACAGAAAAAGCTGCTATCTTGACATTAAAGTTCTGAAGATTAAATAAATGCCAGGGATTGCTTTTAAAAAGCTTCTGCTTCTTCAACAGGACCACAGAATGGCTGCGGTGGCTACTTGGCATATTCAGCTTATAGCTTTGGCTCTCCAATCTCCAACGTGAGCAGAAGATATGAGAGAAATCTGGACTGTGTATGGATCATAACTGCACCTGTAAACAAGCTGATCAACCTCACCTTCACCTCATTCGTGCTCGAAGCACAGTCTGCTCAGACTTGCCGATATGATTATGTCAAAGTAAGATAGCTGCGTGTTTTAACAAGAATCTGTCAGTGATATACGATCCATTATCCTCTCCATGAGGCTAAAACTTAATTAATAGAAAATTGCCTTATGAAGAAATTCAATTGCTTAATACAATTACAGTTTTTTTGGTAGGTTAGATTATGACTCCAGATGACATCCTGCTTTTTTAGAAACCAATAAGAATTTTAATGTTTTTATGGGTACAAGCTTCTGTTCTTAGACTACCTATATCAATGAATATTTATTTCACAGAATAACAAAATAGAAACAGAACAAAACTCAAGCATTTTGAAAGTAATCATGAACATTCATTATGATACCAAATTGCTTGAAAATACTTTAATTCATAAAATTTTGAATAAATAAGTTTTGATGCTAAATGCTCACCTGTGAAAGCTACTTTCCTAGAGATGAGTATATAAAACATAGGATAGATGGTAGAATGCTGCTGAACAAGATCCTCCAAGGGGTGTCACAGATCCTGTTGAGCATTAGAAATGCTCAGTGACATGAGGAATGAATTCTAGATTTTGGTGAATAAAATCAGCCTTTCTCATTGAAAAGTGCTTTGAGATTCCATCTAAGAAAGAACACAGAACCCCAAATTAAAATAGAATAAATTTTTGATTTGCTAAGTCAGGACCAGAATGTTCCATAATGAGATTTGCAGTATCCAGCAGAATCAGTTAATATGGCAGTGAATAATTGTAGTCATCAAGAACATCCTGTTAAAGCACAAGAGCACTTAATGTGCTTTCAAGTAAGAGAAATTGCAACGTCAAGAGGGGTCAGAAAATTTTATTTCTATTTATCCGTTTGTTGTGCCTAAACTATTAGGGGGGTTTATGCTTTTCTTATTTCAGCTTTATGATGGAGATAATGAAAATGCCAATTTAGTTGGCACATTCTGTGGATCTACAGTGCCAGCTCCTTTCCTTTCTACCAGTAATTCCTTGACTGTGAAATTTACCACAGACAATTCTGTGGAAAGGGAGGGTTTCAATGCTACCTACACCACAGTGGATCGTAAGTATACACATATACTTAAGCATATGTATATTGTTGTGACTCTTTTGTGGAAATATATGTTTAAATAATAAATCATTAACTTTTGCTCCAGATAGTGGGCCCAGGGAAGGGCAAAAACAGTCCTTAGTATAGAGCATCTATATGCAAGCTAAAGGCAGCACTGCTGGACCCCCGTGCAATTCTCTTTGGTCTTGGCTGGTTGTGAGGTGGCTGTCAGTCTGGAGTGTAAAACAGGAACACTCTATCATGGACTGTTAACAAATACACTGATATTGCAGGGAAAAAACATTTATTTGAGTTTTATGACATACATCGACACAGCATTAGAATGTGTTCTACTTTTTTTTTTTTCTTCTAGAGAGTCATAGGTAAATACAGAAGTATATTGTCCAGTGTAGTTTTGTTTAATAAATAAACATTCTTCTCCAGTTGGAAAGGTTTTCAGTCTATAATGCATTTATTACTATTTTAAATAGGACTGTGTGGAGGAACATATAATGCAACTCCTACCTCCATGTCCGCAACGTCTCCTGACTTCCCCAATGAATATCCACCATTTACTCTCTGTACTTGGGTCATTGATGCCCCTCCACAGCAGCATGTCAGGGTGGTGGTAGAGGCCTTCCACCTCCATTCCAGCCAGGACTGCTCTCAGAACTACCTAGAGCTCCAGGATTCACCAACGGTAAGTTGATACCATGGCCCATTCACATTCAGCTCTCCTCACTCTTTGGAAAGAGGGGAGAAACTGATTGGTAATAGATTAGTTGATGATTCTGTGTGAGGGGTACATCCAAGGCATAAAGCACTATGCCCCACTTAAGGTGTGTCAACTCGTACAGTGACTTCATGGAAGCACACTTATACACACATTGAATACGACCTGGTAAGCATTACACAGGTTTTCACGGTTGCACCAGCTAGCAGAGCTGCCAAACTTAACAATCAGAAAGTATTGCCCAACAGTAAGCTTTCATAAAACTAATTATACTTCCTCCCATCCAAGAACCATTAAAATGACTATTCATGCCAGGAAGTGTGTTTGTAGAAAGCACCAGGAAAACAACAACAACAACAACAACAAAACAGAAACAAAGAACAACAAAACAAACAACAAAAAAACACAACTGCTTATGTCCCTTGTATTACATTATTCTAATCCTTCTTTCATTGTTTCTTACTTTGTCATGAAAATACCTGTTACATTTGATTTGCTTCACACCATAATCAAACATAAAATGTTGAGACATTAATAAGTGATTTCCATGGGAGCTTTAAAACATGATTGCATAACTGGTATAGAAAGTGCTAAAAGATCTGTTTACCTAAAGTTTGGTAAGTAGAAAACCAAGTTGTATCCCTGTGTAGAAGTAATTTGTGACATGTATTGAATTCCAGCACAGCCGAGGATCCGCCCATAGATTCTGCGGCACTGAAACTTTTCCAGTCCCTGAATTTTATTCTCATGATCGCACTGCTATTGTGACTTTCAAATCAGATGAATATAGGATTAATAATGGAGTCAGATTTACCTATCAAGCTACAGGTAAGCTTGAAGAAATGTTGAAAAATTCTACCTACCATTCTCTTTGTTGATTCCGTACAATGAAAAGCAATACAAGGATCTGCAAGGTTTACATATTTTTGGTTTTCTTTCTCTAGGTTGCAGCAGAGAGTATAACCAACCATTTGGTTACCTGAAGAGCCCTGGCTGGCCTGGTCGTCACCCCAATAATATGGATTGTTCTATCGTTCTGCGAGCTCCCCTGAACCACACAATTTCTCTCTTTTTCCATGCTTTCAGTTTGGAGGACAGCATTCAGTGTTCACATGACTTCCTAGAGGTATTAAGCCAGTATATCTATTCTGTGGGCCTAAGTCAAAATCTGCTGAAGTCAAAGGACATTAACAGGCTTGCATCAAGTATGACCCGACCTGACATTAGGAACTACTATAGTGCTATAGTTTTATGGTGTAAGATACTCAGGTACTATAGTAAGAGGTTAAACAATACACACTATGCTAACTCTAAAACCAAAGAATAAATAGTTTTGCTATCAGGTAACTCATCTTTACCTAGCTCATGATGATGTTATCCAGTTACAGAGCAAACTGGGATTGTTTTCATCTGATATTAACATCTGTGCATGAACAGAAAGCCATAAATCTGAGTACTTTCATTCCAGCAGTAAATTCCATCTTCCTGTTATTTTTCTTAAAAAGATTTTTTTTCTCTCTCTCTCTTCTCAAAAAAAAAAAAAAAAAAAAAGAGAGCTATAGTAACGAGTGTAGGCTACTTGCAAAGGTACTTCTTGTTAATAAAAAGCATATCCTCCTGCCTCCTGCACAATCCTTACTCTGTCCTTTCACGCTTGTTGAAGGTTTCCCTATTCACTGGTCGGATTACAAAAATCAGATGTCTGTGGCAAAATCCTTGTTTAGTTCTCCTTTAATATCCTCTTTACTGTCTCAAGAAATGGATCTGAACTCCACCATTATTGGAGCTCAAAAAAAGCATCAGATTAAATCTGAGCTATGGAATATGAACTGTGTCTTAATGTAACCAGGGAAAAGAGTGGTCTGAGGGGTGAAGTATTAATCTTTTCATCTGAAATATTAACATTTCTTATGAAAAGTAAAGCATGGACTTGAATTTCAAAAACAGATCTTAGCTACTGGCCAAGTAATTTTTAATATTCAGGAGATGTACCACACCATAAGGTTTAGCTACCAGTTGCTGATGATACTTGTTCTGTACAATTGCTTACAAAGCTCAGACAGATTGGCTAATAGTCTCTTTTTCCTTCTATGTAAGAATATATAGTAGGAAAAATAAAAGTATTTAAATTACAATTATGCAAATCCATACATAGTCTGTGTTATGCTTGCATCGCTGCATAATTGTAGTTGTGTATAATTGGCATAGGGATTTAATGTTGACAATGTTTTTTTTGTCCCTTGAAGGTCAGAAATGGGAGCGATGTGCAATCACCACTGCTTGGCAGATTCTGTGGAAACACTGTGCCTTCTCCCATCTTCCCCCAAAATCATGTTGTCTACCTTCGTTTCAAGAGTGATATTTCAGGGGCTCATGATGGATATGAAATTACTTGGACCTCATCATCAAGTGGTAAGGCTATAATAACAAAGTAATTCCATTAAGCAATTGTATACAGAAGCGAAACACAGAAAGATGGAATTCAGCCTGCTCAGCTGGGGCCCTGACTTATCAACACCTAAGGCTTTCCCAAGCACCCCTACCTGACCCTATTCTCTAATGTTGACTTTAGCAACTTCAGAAGATGTGGTCCACTTAAGCTGGAGATCTACATCTTTCACTGAGAGGTCAGAAAACATCAGGAACATCTATCTTCGGACCACAGAGTAGTGGTGGTGATAGTGGTGGTGGTGGTGGTGACTCTGTCTTCTTCATTAGTAGTTCAGTTGTGATAGGCCCTAGGATCTAGGCACTGCTCAGCCTGAAGAGGACCGACATTTGCCCCATGAAAATAACCTAGCTATAACGCTGTATGGTGACAACGTAATACCTATTCATAAATGACTTATGGAATGGGACTGAATAGCTGGATGACATGGTTTGCTCTTGACACTAACTTACTGGAGAGAGCTTATGGCCAGCAGAAAAGCACTGCAGAATAACCTTACAGTATTGAGTGGCTTGGTGATGAACGGGCATATAAAGTTCAGTAGGAAAGTGTTAATGAAGCGCATGCAAAAAAAAAAAAAAAAAGACAATCTTAACTTCACCTACAAAAATATGGTCTCTGAGCTGATTTTTAGCTTTCAGAAACAAGATCTTGGGGGTAAAACAGTTCTACGAAAACAAGAGCTCACTGCTCAGTAATAGTCAAAAAGGCAAATAGAAAACAGGAATTCTTGGGAAAGGAAAAGAGAAAAAAATAGACAGCCACTGTTTAAATCCATAGTTCACCCACAAATTGAGTGATGTGCACAGTTCTGATATCCTCCTCTTGAAAAGAATCCAGTATAGCTGAAAAACTTTCAGGCAGAAGGGATAAGGACATCTTAGCATAAAAATGGCTTCTGTATGAGGTAGGCTGAGACTGTTAAATCTGTATAAGTAGCTACTGAGGTCTAAAAAATTACAAGTGATGTTTGGATGGTGAATAATGACCAATTGCTCATTGACTTTCCCATAGAAGAACTAGAGGTCTTCCTTCATATAAAGCCAGGAGGTGGTAGATTCAAACCAAACCAAACAGTTCTTCATACAATATCCACTTAAACTGTGGTGCTCCTTCCCGCGGGATTCTACAAATTTACATGGATTCAAGGACTAACTGAACAAGTCCATGGAAGACGTCTGATAAAGACCATTAAATACAAAGATGTTATCTCTGGAAGCTGTGACCTGTAATCTGGGGCATGATTTGCACATGCCTACTTTATATACTTGCATTTCTCCCAGGACATCTGTTTCTGCCCACTGTTAGAGATTGAATTTTAGTATAAATGGCCTTTGGTTGGTCTTAATATAACCATTTTCTCTGAGTTGTTCTCTCAATTTTTCTATTAGATGAGGATTCTTCACTACTTTTCATCCCAAAGAGCAGCCAAATTTGTCTCTAGTTAAGTAGTTGGGCACTCAACTGTGCAAAGTAGACTTTGGCTCCCGTTCCAAAGAGTTTTGGGGGTTTTGATTTTTAAATATCCAGTGATGGTCTGATGCCCATTCAGTATTCTTCTCAGGCTGCTGCAGCTAGAGCCTCAGTTTTGTCTCATTAGAATAATGCCCTTATCCAAATTCACTGTTCCAGCTCACAGTATCTCACTGTTTTTCAGTGCTACCACTAATACTGTACTAATGTACTACATTGTGTAGTATCTTGTGAAACTAAGTCTTCTAAGGTAATTAACTGTGTCCATTTCCAGGATGTGGAGGAACATTATACGGCAGCACAGGCACATTTGCTAGTCCCAGCTACCCTGCGACTTACCAGAACAACACTGATTGTGAGTGGGCCATTACTGTGCCCAAGGGACGAATTGTCACTGTGAACTTTGATTTCATCAGCATCGATGACCCAGGGGATTGCAGTAGCAACTATCTGATCCTTTACAATGGGCCAGATGCCAGCTATCCCCCAGCTGGGCCATACTGTGGGATGGTATGTATTGCCTACTCTCTGTGACCCTGTAATTGGTTAAAATGAATCTTTATTGTGTTATATTTAAGATTGTTTCCCTAATTTTGGCATGAATTCCATACAAATGAGTGGAGGTGAAAGCCTAAGTCTTCTCTGGCTTCTTAGAAGCCTTTCAATACAGACCTTGCAGTGACATCTAGTGGGTGGCATCATCAAGCCTTTTCTTCTCTGAATTTAGTTCCTGTGTTTGTGCTTTAAATATTTTTAACACCCTATGGGAGAAATGCAACAGCAGTATCTAGCACAGACCTGTTCCAATCTCTGATCAGATCTGTATCTCAGCTTTAACACTATGATTGGCTTTTCCAAAGAATCTTGTTGTCATATAAAGCTTTTCATTCTTCTTGTCTTTAATTTTAGGATACAAACATTGCTCCATTCACTGCTACATCTCATCAAGTCTATATAAAATTTCATGCTGAATATGTGACTTTACCGTCAGGATTCCAGTTGAGTTGGACGAGCTAGAACACCACATGAGAAATATATTACTGTTCATTGCTATACTGAGGAGACTTTAGATCATAAAATATGTTTGAAATCCAGATATGATAATTGCAACTGAAGGCCTTTTAAAAATTACTGTAAGTACAGCTGTTATGAATTTAAAAGTTCTGTCAGAAAAATGTAATCTCTTATTGTACTGAAAATAAACTATTATCTACCCAACTGTGAAAATGAGGTTTTGCTAGTTTTAAAACATATTTTTTATATTCTTCTATATCATTTCAAATGCTTTTGTAAATGTGCAAAAAGTTTTACAATTAATGTTAAAAAAAAGTTAATTAGCCAGGATAAAACTTAAACACAAAATACTCAATGTGAAATTATTAAGAGGAGGTAAGATACAAAGTTGTCTTTAATTAGTTCTACAGAGTTATGTGTTTTTGTCCCAAGCATCTTTGAAAATCATAGAATCATAGGATCATTTAGGTTGGAAAAGACCTTCAAGATCATCAAGTCCAACTGTGTTAGCTAAATGTTAGCTAGTTTTATTCGAACTAGAATAAAATCAGACATTGCTAAAAAATAGCCCGTCCTACAGCCATTTACACAGAGAATTTTGCTAAAGAACTTTCTCTTACACTGCACATTGGGTATAAGAACCTGACTGAATAAAGTACTCAGGCATTCACTAAACCTTAACACAGCAAAGACGTGCTGCAGTGCTAAATCTTAACCACATCAAGAAGTAATGTCAGAGCCTGTTCAACGCGCACAAATCTTCGTGATTATATTTACCGAGTTAGATCTTTAAGCTTCAAAATCTATTTTACAACTGAATTTATAAAAAAACTTGTGAGACTTTTAGCAACCATATCACCTTCCTAGACAACTTGTGGGCCACTTCCTAGGCATTTATAAAACAGAAATAATTTCAGAATAGGCCAGCTATAAAAATATCAATTGACTTTTACTACCATTAGTTTGCTCTTGCCCCAGGCTAGCACACATCATATGTAACAAATGTTGTTGGGTTGTACAGAGGACGCTGGTTCACACAGGGAAATTAAAGTGATTGTTGTAATAATTGATGATAAGTGACATAGTAAGTATTAATGGCAATTCTAACAAAATCTGGGAATTCTTTGAAGATTTCCCAGTGAATATCGAAAAAGGCAAAATTCCCCAAACCAACCAAACTTCATAGTTGCTGAGAAGCCATCCTGGTTCAAAGACAATGCAGAAAACACAAAACAGACAAAAAGGGCAAAAAGGCAGATGACACGATTTAAAATTCAAGATATTCAAAATTCAGAAATGATCTGGTAATGTTACAGAGAGACACCTGTGAACTCCCACTGGCCAAGCAAATTAGATGTAAGACAGCATTTTAGAATCTTCCAAGTACCAAAAAAAATCTATCTTAGGTACAGGCGATATGTCTACTAACATGCTAAAGTATAACATGGAAAAAGGAGAAATATCTGTACTTGGATCAAACTAGGAGACAGACACATTCCTCTTGAGCTGCAGGCAGAACAGAAAGTTACTCTAATAAGGGAAGACACAAAAGAACATGTTGTGGAATTAAACATTTTCACATCAGTGGCCCAGAAAACTTTTGCTCAAGACTCCAAGCCAAACTGATTTCATATTAGCAAGGGATAATGCAATCTTTGTCCATAAAGTTTATTAAAAACCCCATAAAAGGGATAGCAGGCAGTAAAGAAAATAAAGTCATCTGAACTGCGTGGAGATAAAACTGCAAAACAAGCTCTGAATATAGGAACTCGAAAGACAATGCAAATACAGTCAAGCACGGCTTCAGCTGTTTGCCTGCAGAGATCAGGAAGGAGTTTATTTTTCCTAGGGGATGGCTGCATCGTGGGACTTCATGTGCATCCATCGTGGTTTTGACCCTCCTATGAATCATCGTGGATGTGGTGCAGTTGGTGCAGGGCACAGTTCCTTCAAGTTCTAGTTGCTGTCTCTTGCTGCTAGGTGTATGGTCACAGAAGCATCAGATTTTAGGCGAGAATCATCCTGGTGAGAATACTGTCTTTTTTTGCATTTCACCAGCCTGCTGCTCAGCTCATCTGGAAGCCACAGCTGAAATGGAAGGGCATGCCTCACCCAAACAGCTCCCTGCTGCTGCAGGGCCAGCAGTGCTTTGCAGCACATTCCCTTCCCTTACGGACAATGCCTTCTCAGACAGGCTGAACCTTGGCCTTGCCAAGAGTACGACAGAGCATAAACTGACAAACATAACAGAAATCTGTATGTGGGTTTAATGAATGAAGTTCATTAGCGGCTTTTTGCGTCTGGTATCAGTTGCACGTCATACAGTTTATTTGACGCAAAGCTTGTTTCCCCAAGGAGACCGCTGTCCCCCCGGTCAGCCTGCCAAGGCTGGCCTGCCTGCTGTCTCTGCACAACATGCAGATTTGATCCGGTGCCCTGTGATGTGCGTGAGGCCAGTTCTGGCAATGCAACCTTTGGCCTCAAGCTCCACAGCGGGACCGCAGTTAAACTGATGAGCGTGTTGAAACCTGTAGTTCAAGAAGATTGGTTTCACTAGGAGAAAAATCACGTTTCACTTCAGAGTGGATGAAATGTTTTCAGACTGTTTCTTGATGCAGATAAATACTTGGCCTTGGTATGACTTTCGGTCATAATGCCAAACAAATGTTATAGAATTCCTGAACTTCTGCAGAAAAAAGAATGAAGAACACTGAATGAGAGGAAGAGAAATTTGTAAGATTAATTTTTAAAAAAAATCTAATAACCTTTATTAGCATCTTTAAATGCTACAACTACTCTATATCTCTGCATAATTTTATTTACATGTGAGTGAAATGCATGAGCTTCTTTAGAGAAAATGAAAGTCCAGCAGAGAATTCATGCCCACGAAGACTGTTGAATGAAGCTTCTGGTACAAGGTTCAATTGATCTGGCCCAACTGACTCTCGCCAAAAATAGTCAAAGTCTAAAATTAGAGTAAATTATCAAACCCATTCTTTAAAAAAACAGGAACAAAGTAACCCACTACTGTCCTCTAACATCTTATATGAGGAACCACGAGAGAAGTAACACTGCAGAACTATTAAAGTGAAGGTCCTTAAAGGAGAGAGCTGTTGCTAAGCCATGTTTCTGTCTTGGAAGGTAAGAAGTAATTTTAAACTCTTTAAAATGAATGCACAGCAAAAGCAAACAGGAACAACTAAACATAATTTAAAAAAAAAAAAAAAAAAAAAACTTCCAAAAAATGAATCTCTTGTTTGCAGTGTACAGTTCAAAAGACAACATCTATGTTTAATATGATTTATGGCTTTGTTTCACAATACTGCCAGGAATATTGTTGCTTTTATGTATTTGCACTTTGCTGTCTATTTTATAGATCAAGCCATAGTTGTGAATACTGCATATCTGTCTTATAATACCTGCATGGCTACAAACCTCTCCACCGTAAATGACACAGCACAGATAATGAATGTGCATGTTTTCACTTTCTAGAGCCTGCATTTTTTTAAACTTACCTGTAAATCTTCTGGATGTCAGTAATCTATTTATTCTTCCATAAAGATATCTTTTAGGAGACAGTTATATATGAATGGTAAGCACTCCAAAGACTAAGATTTGAAGAATAAGCACTAAAATGTCCATAACAGTATTTTTGAATTGCCCTTCCCATGTAGTGGGGCTATTCTTTATAAACAAGAAATTAGAAGTAATAACAGAATGAGATTGTTAGGGCTATAGTTACTTGAACTAAAGGAGAGAGAAGATAACAGCTACAATGCTAGAAAACATGGTGCTGCTCAATTTACAACATTAGCCAATTGTAGTTAAATTTACAAAGTATTTTGGCTGAAAAATTTTCAGTTGGCTCATAAAGCAAAGGAGGAGGTGTCTCAGTTTCC
Organism: Anseranas semipalmata; assembly: GCA_013399115.1. Lineage (NCBI taxonomy): Eukaryota > Metazoa > Chordata > Aves > Anseriformes > Anseranatidae > Anseranas > Anseranas semipalmata. The sequence goes on from VXAA01002594.1 coordinate 449,531, forward strand.
CACAGTAACTCAAGATATATGTCCTAGGCACCAGAATTGAGATATTTAGTGCAATTATTTTTCTGTCAGCTGCCAAACTAAAACCACAGAATTATTTGGCAGTCCTGATTAAGAGGAAATGTAATAAAAATTAATAGCATTGACTGCTATACAAAATAACAACAATAGCAACAATACAGGATTGCTAACAAATAAATGCTTAAAATTATAATATCTGATAATAAAAATAAAGGCCAAAGTCTAGAAGTTTGCTTTTATAAGGCAAAGATCAGCAAATAAATACTGTGTGCCAGTTATTACACATAATTATTCTAATTTTGGTGGATAAATTTCTAGCAGCAGCGCCTAGCAGTATACAACTGTTTTGGCAGGTGCACATCCCTGTTGTATTGTTTTGATTATATGCTAACCCTGCATTAAAATTGACTGTTACAACAGGGTTTTTTGGGAGGGAAAAAGAAGGATAACAATAGAATAGTAACGTAAAACCTCATTCCCTTGGTTAGAAGAACTACCCAGGGCAGTGCTGGAGCCTCTCCTCCCCTTGCTGCTCAACCCTCAGCACACACCTACCTTATACCCATGTTGAGCTCACGCTCACCTACTTTAACCAGCTGTCCTAAGGCATGTGCCAGTTTCTCCAAAGAATTCAGGCATTTGCTCTACTAACATTTAAACCAAGTGACAAATTTAGAACAAATCTGACAGATATCAAAGGTATTTTCTAGTTTTTTTTTTATAACTGGAAAGTACAGCGAGACACAAATAAGGTCATAGTGGAGAAGCCTGCACTGTGAGCTCAACAGCCATGCATTTGGGAAGGCCTCCAGCTGACCAGCCTGTAGCTAGGGGTACAGAGGAAGCTGAGGATATTTGGGGTCAAAGGGGTTAAGGAAGAATTGGATGCACTGAGGTGACAGGAGAAAAGAGAGGGGAAAGAGGCTTACTGCAGGGGCATAGTCTCTCTTCCGGAAATTTGCCTTCATGGGTACTACTGCTAATGGGAAAACCTGAAAATTAAGCTTTCAATATCAGGGAATGACCAGCCACTTGGCCAGCATGTCATGCATACTTACTTCCCCACTCTTTCTCATCCAATTGATACTTAGTGCTTCATGAGGAGCTGAAAGTCTTTACGATGAAGGCTGGAAAGCATCTCCTCTTTGCCAAATCCAATGTAGACCTCACTAGGGTATTGATTAGTGTGTTTGCTCACATGGGAGGTTTGCTGAAGTAGTAACCAAAGCAGACCTCATAGAAGATGCGAGTGATAGACGAACTGTTTACAAAGAAGATGTTAATGAAATTATGTGGACTGTAAAAAACAAAAGAAAAAAACAGTCCTGATGAAAGGGAGTAAGGGAAATATGTTTATTAAAGAGGGAGTAATTAAATTCTTCTATGATAGGGACAAAATGTGGACATCCAGGTCACATGCAATGCAATATGCAATTGTTTTGTGTGCTGCACAAATGGGGCAGTGTGAAGCCAGGTGAGCTTCTCATTAGCCATAAAGACATGGCTTGTGAGTGTCTTGTCACAGGCACGCATGCTTGATCTGCTTGTTGAGGTAAGCAAGGTAGGACCATATCTTACTGATAACAAATCTGGCTAAGCCTTTGCTACTAAATGAAGCCTGTGATCGTCCTTTATGAAGGAAGAATAGTAAATATGCTGGCACTTAGCTCTGAGAGAACTTACTGGTGGCAATCAGGGCATTTGCTTAGGCAGGAAAGTGGTACAGGTTGGTGTTCCTGCAGATAAAGAGGAACTGTCCATTGTTGGCTTGTACATCACCGCGACTGCTTCTGCTGCTGAGCAATCTAGATAAAAGGAAGTTCTTCCAGTCGTGCTTCGTCAGAAAGACCTGAAAGCAGCCTGTAACTTCAGGAAAGGACTCAAGGGAGTAAAAGTCATTTAGAAAGAAACATGCTACTGCAACCCAGAATTAAATCATTACATTTCTAAAAAAGGAAAAGCTAAAATGACACCCATGGCAATGCTAAACCAGCACGTGCTGGTTAAGGCACCTTCCCGTTTATCATTTTGGTTTCTGTGGATATTACTTTCAGGCTCGTCAGTAACGTCACGCAGCGCACAGGGAACACAAATGCAAAACTCAAGGGCAGCCTGAGCTTCCCAGCCCCGTGGCTCCGCAGCTTCCCCATTCTGCTGCTGCCAGGCAGAGCCACAGCCCGGCCCGTGGGGCACAGCATCGACCAAGGGGCCCCGCGCATGGCAGCCCCGATTCCAAACCCCTGCCAGGAAATCAGAGGTGCTGCTGCCAAGATGGCTCCATAGAGAAGGGTGCTCTAACGTCTATTTCCCCCCTCTACAAAACGGTGGCATTTCCACCACACCATCCTCTCAGGTTTATTCTTGCAGAGTGCTTTCCAAGTGCTGGGCTGACCCAAGCCCCTGCCCGCTTCCCCACTCCTCTCCCGCCCTCACCACGGTACCTCTGCTGAGGTACGCGGGGCCGCCATTGGGCCGCGCCGCTGCGCATGCGCCAAAGGTGCACCCGCGCTAGCGGGACCCCAGCAGCTTGAGGCCTAAAGCCCCGCTCTCGGCTACGGTTCGTGCTTATTGGCCAGCGAACCGCGGTCCTCCGGCTCCTCCAGCCAATGGTCGGCGGGACGGCACGGAGGAGGCGCGCTTATTGGCTCGGTGCCGTGGGTGGAACTGCCCCACCCGCGGCGAGCGGCCGGTCTGAGGAAGTCAGCGGGGAGGGTCCCCGCTTCCCGGGCAGGGCGGCGGCGCTGCCGCGCATGCGCGCGACTGGGGCTCGGCTCGGCTCGGCTCNCACGGTGTTCGTGTCCCGCCCAGACCATGTCCAAGTCGCTGAAGAAGATCGTGGAGGAGAGCCGGGAGAAGAACCAGCCCGAGGTGGACATGTGCGACCGCGGCATCTCCAACATGCTGGACGTGCCCGGCCTCTGTACGTACCGCCGGGCCGGGCTGCGGGCGGGGAGAGCGCGGAAACTTCCTTATTTGTCCCGGCCGAGCCGGGGCGGCGGCGGGTGCGGTGCCTCGGGGGGGAGTCCCCGTGGTGCCCGTGCTCAAGGGTGCTGGAGCCTGGGGTGTGGGCAGGCACCGCGTCGTGAGGCCGAGCTGCTAATCTTGTCTGAGGCTTGTTCGGCGGGGAGCTCGCTGCATCCGTCCGGTGGGTTCTGTGGGCACACACACGTGCGGGTGCGCGTTGCCTTTAGAAGTAGTGAATAGGTGTTATGTCTGATGAGTTCTAGGTAACGGCTTGAGAAGGTGTTGAGCTGCCTTGTCTTCTAACCCCGTTACCTGTGTCCTAGTGGATGAGCTTTTCCAGTACAGAAGCGGGCGTTCGGGCTTCTCTGGCTCTCAGAGCTGGCAGGGAAGTTGGATGGGTCTGGTCCAGTCCATTTCCTTCTAGGAGTGTTGAATATCTTTCCAGTGCAATGTTAAAGCTTGCCTTTCCAAAAACTGTTCTTTCCGTGAAGTAAAAACATGTTAAAAACAAGCACAGTGGTTCATGCCCAGTGACTGTTCTTTCCTAGCATCTTGTCTTCAATGAGAGCCCCTGGTAAATGTTTAGACAGAGTATAATACCAGGTTAGGGTCAGAGGGAACATTACAGTGGTGCTTTCTCTCTTTTTAGCAATTTGAGGTTTAAGGACTTACTAGATTGCAGGATATTCCTGAGTTACGTTCTATAGCTGCTGATAGGGATTTTGTGTCATGAAATGATTTAATTGTTGTCAGTCCTGCCTCCCCCGCCCTGAGTGGCCAGTAATTCTTCAGATAAGCTGCTCTCTGTACTCTTGGTTGTTTTTCAAGAAATGTGCCAAGCCTTGTCCCACTGCATGTTTGAGTGCTCACTGCAGGGTGGCCCATGAACTCGTGTTTAAACTTTCTTAATTCACATGAGGTAAATGCAGATGCAGTGACTCGGAAGCAGTGTACCATGTAGCTCTGCTCAGTGTGCAAATCCTCTTCCTTCAGGTACAGATCTATTCTTGTCACATTTGATAAAAAAAATCTTAAGAGACTATAGAAAATCAATGTCATGCCGGGGAGGGGGGAAAAGAAGGGAAGAGGGATATATGCAACAGCTTGGATAGGACTCTTCTGGCTTTTTTTCTACTCTAGTGACTGACTTGCTCCAATACAGGGCAGCCACTCTTTTCTTTTGCCTTAATTTCCACCCTCTGGGAAGGTACCTCTGTCAAATGTTGATGTTTTTTTCCAAATCAAGAGGAAATACGTTCCCTATCTGGATAGAGATTGACACTCGCTGTCTGAAATTGGCTTAAACTAGCTTAGACCTCTACATCTCTTCCTGCTTTCATCTTTAGTAAAGGGAAAGCTGAGTTGTCAGCTCATTTATACTACAGCATCAAGATTCACAAAGTTAAGTTCAGCGGTCCCTGAACAGCTGCTCACTCAGGAGTTCATTAATGTCATTACAGGTCGTGACATCTATTTTTTGAATATTCTTCAAATCCAGGCATTTCAGTGTTTTCTCCTATCACTTGAAGTACAAACTAGAATTGTGCTACAGGCCTTCAAAGCATCTGGATTTTTCAGACTTTCAGAAATGTAAATGAGAAATCTCTTTTCAAAGATGTAGCATAGTAGTTCTGTAGGAAAAAGATTTCATCTGAGATATAAAATGTCCCTTGATCTAGGTGTTCTGTACTTCAGTTCATCATGCTAATGCAAAGACCAGGTGAAACGGTTTTAACCTTTAAAGGCTTTTCTTATTATTCTGATATGCAGTAAAACAAGTGTTGTACCTGTTGATAACACATCTATACTATATTTGTGCATCCATATAGGAATAGTTTTAACAAGTGTCTTACCTTGTGGAAATGTTTTACTGTTTTTTTGGTTTTAGTTCTGTATTGTGGAATAAATAGATTGTATTTGTTTACAAAACACCCAGATATTGACAGGTAAAGGGGAGTAGTTGATGTCCTGTAAAGTGAGTAATCTGATTAAGCAAGCGGGATATGATGTGTCTTTTGCCTGGTTAGGGCATTTATTGTTGGGACTTTAAACAGTCATCTTGAATTAGGAAATTGTTCTCAGAGCAAGGAGCAGTCGCTAATCTCTGATTTATTTATTTGTAAGTGATAGATGTGGGGAAGCTATGAATTATTTTGCCCGAATAACTTAGGACATCTGCTGCTCTGTAGTCTCGTTGTCAGGGAAGGAATATTGGATGAAATCCTGTTTACTCTGTAAGTGTTAATTTGTTCTCGTTATTCCATCTGTAAGCTATTCATATTTTACATAAAGTATGTGCTTATGTGGTAGGAATTAATACGGCTAGAATTTTTTATCAAAAAGTTAGTGTTGATATAATTGTTTACTCCTAAAATAACCAAAGCACAAAAGATGGAGTGGCAGGCTACTTGCATGTTCTTTTGTACGATGCTGTAATGCTCATTCTGTATTAACTTCCTCCGGTGGGAGAGGCAGTGTCTTATCTTTGTCCAGCAAGGTCTCAGAGTCTTCCTGTTTTTTTTTTCCTTTTTTTAAAAGAAAGAAATTATATGAAGACTTGTCATCTAAATATTCCATGTAAAGCTTGCTTGCAGTGCATGGAAGCAGCATATGAAAAGGCTTGATACTAGGACAAAAAGAGAGGAGCTTAAATATTCTCCCACCCACTCCATTTTGAAGCAGTGGTGGGACTGGGACCACAATGAGAATTTGTAATTACCGTGCAAGTAAATTGCCTTGGAAAATGTTAGTATCCTGACCCTCAAACTTATGTGGGGACACATGGTGCGTTCTTAAAATCAAAATAACTTATCAGCCGTACACTAATTACTGTAATGCCAACGTGGCCTCTGAGGCCTGCAGTCCTTAAAAGCCTTGTTTCTCGGTGTTTCCAGTGGGATCGTACAGAAGGCACAATAGTTGCCCTTTGAATCTCGCTGGACTGGAGCTCAGGGTGAACTGCCTACCCTGCTCAGCAAGTCCTGCTCCTGGTACTTGCCTGATCTGTGCAACATCCAGGTGAAATGGCCCCAACCAAGCCCCCTTCAGCCTTCTAGATGTTACTCGGGTATTAATTAGTTGCTGAAGACAGATGTCTTCTGATAAAGAGTTGATTATTTAGTTGTCCTGCAAAACTGGCTTATATATAGGATGGGAAAGACCACAGTCAACTGTTCCTACAGCGCAGTCACCTTCACAGGAGTAGGTGAGTGGCAGCGTGCTGAAAGACCTGATATTTTCTAGGGACCGGTTGTTTCACAAAGGTCAGTTTAATGTAAGGCAACAAATTCACCTCCTTGGAAGGAGTGACCAAACATCACTTTATATCTCAGCTCCCTTTCTTAAAGTGCTTGCAATTCTATCTTTGAACTGGTAGCAGCTTTGGACTTCGCAAGAAATTCTTGCTGTCCGGATATGGCTGCAATGCTGCTGCAAGTAGTGCAGGGCATGTATCCCTAAAGCTTTCCTCTTTTCAAAATCATACTGGAATGCCACCCCCCCCTTCCAGGGATATAGGCATGTTTTGCGGGTCAGAGGTGCATCAGGATTGACTGAGATGCTGGAATTTCAGGCAAGGTTTAGGCTTTGGGTGAATTTGGACAGTGAAGTCCAGACTGAAAAGCCTTTGGTCTGCAGATTTCAGCCTTGAAATTCTTGATGTTGGGACTTTGTTCTATTCTGTATAGCCATGTTAGGAAAAAAACTTCTGAAAACTGACTTGGTTGAAGAAGACAGAGGCCTGACAAATGTGGAGAGGGAGTAGTGAGAGTAATGCCTGTATTGTTAGAGGCCAGCAGTATGTGTCACTTGATGGTTTAGTCAGCAGACTTAGCTTTAAAAACTAAATATGCACAGAACTTTTTAAGATATTTATAGTAAGCAGGAGTCTGATGCTGAGAAGACCTGAGTCTGCACCCCAAAAGCTTAATTGCCCTCATGTAAGCATATTCACTTTCAATGGGTAAAAATTATGTAATCGTAGCAGGTAAGGTACATTGTATGCATAAACATGTATTAGACAGGGTCTGTCTCAGTTCTCTATTTGAAAAATGCTTCCTTTTCTTACTGCTTTGTTTCTTAGTTTGGGTGGTAAGCAGCTGGGAGCAGATACTTGCATGCGTTCTGCTGTCCAGCACTTAGTGGAGCTCAGTGACTTCATGCTTCAGTGGGGTGAAGAAGTTGCATGCAAGGGATCTCTCCTCTTCAGCTGGCTTCTTGCAGGAATTAAAAAACATACAAATTATAAGTAATTCTTTATATTATAAGTATTGAATTACATCTTACACGCAGAGAAAAATCTAGACTTTCCAGTCCATTTGAATTGTTCTGATTTGTATGTGTTCAGTATGTTTCACTTAGAGTGGTTGGGGGGCATGACTTTTTTTTTTTTTTTTTTTNGCTTAAAGTTTGTTTTGTTTTGATAACCTTGGACATGGCTAGCCTTAGTGGTAACAAACGATCATTCACAGAAGTCATATTCTCTTCATAGAAGAAGTAGTTCACAGAGGAGAGTTGAGAAAGGCATATTATATTTGTGGATTTATGAACTCAGTTTGAGCCTTTCCTTATTGTACTTTTTTGAGTTGGCCTAAGCTGCTTATTAAAAGACATGTCAAGGGGATTGGTGGTTTTAATGCAATGAGTTTCATTATGGACTTCAACGAAGTGCCTTTGGTGAAGAGATTATCTGAATTTCAGATTCCGTTCTAAAGATGGCAAAGCTGTGTGCAGAACGAATGAAGTGGTCAGGGCCACAGAAGTGTAGTGACAGCTTCGGTCTTTGTTCTGCCGGCATAATGCAAAAGAAGCGTCAGCTTCAACGGAGAAAAGAAATAGTGCAAAAGTTCTGTTAGAATTACCTCTGTTCCTGGCAGCCTGTTCTGACTTTCCAGCCTGTAAGTGCGACTCGGTGTGCGTGTTGCAGACCTTTGCCTAGCAGCAGAAGTGCAGAGGTCCCACCCGTTAGGAGTTAAGTTGTCCTTCACGCTTGTGATGAGCTGCTGGCTTTTCAGTATGGAGCTGAGATGGTGTTAATTGGTCTTACTTAGCTGCTTTAGTTCAACTTCTCTGCTTTTAAAAAAAAAAAAAAAAAAAGTGAGGCGGGACCAACTTTGCACAGTATCAAAAAAAGAAAAACGAGGATTTCTTTTGAAAAAGCGGATTAAACAAAATCTTCACTTTCCAAGGCTTTTGTCATAGGGAGGGCAAAGGAGAAAACGTTCTTGTGTCCCAGATCTTCAAAAGCAAAGCTAGAATGCCATCTTGTGGTGCAGGTGTCAGCAGGCAAAAAACCCTGCTCTTTCAGTGCTGCACACCTCGGCCTTAAAAGCACTGTTCAGGGTATCCTGACCATTCAGACGCGTAGGTGCAGTGGTTTGTAAAGGTATGGTGACGCAGGTTGTCCTCGCTGCCAGTGAGAGAGCTGTTGAGGGCACAGAGCTGAAGAAAACCTTTGGTGTGTGTTGTCTGCTTTTTCTTGCCTTTATTATTATTTTTTTTTTTTGGAACACCTAGGATTTATTTGAACATTGAAGACTTGGGGAGAATAATACTTGATTAACCGGACCCTTCTTATATTGGCTAATTTGGGGGGAGAAGGGAAGGGAGCTTCTTGGACAAGAGGGCATTATGTAGATATGCACACAGACCATTTGAACTGTAATAAAGAAAATCTCTTATTACTCTCCTTGTGGAGCTAGGTCAGAGTAAGTAGCTCTGCCTAGCTGAAAATCCTTGGCCCTTTAAATACAGTGGAACAAAGCTGATTTCTTCTTGATGCTGGTGAATCTGGACAAAGTCTCAAAGCTCTACAGTGACTTGGTTTCTTAAATTAAACACAAGAAAAGCCCCCTCTCCCCCCAGCATTGGTCATGTTGCAGTTTAAGTAAGAGTTCACAGAAAGGTTTGTGAAATACCTTGCTGTGCATATGTGGCTCAGTAGTAGGAACTGAGAATATTGTCTACATCTGAAGAATGTATAGCTCATAGCAGACTTTTAACAGGGAGGAAAACTTTTGGAACAAGCAGCAATTCAGGGGGAGAAATAACTTTGGAAGCTGCTGTTGAGATTTAGTGCTACGTGAAAATGAGCCTCTTTCTCCTGCTTTGTAACTTCATGTTTGTTGGTAGTTTGTGCTCTGTTTCTGCATATGGTGAGGTTAGGTCTGGGATACAGGTGAACTTGGGTACACTGGTTCCCTACACTTGGCTCTGATCTCGATCAGGTCGACCTGGACCTGGAGATGTTCAGCCAAAGCACTCAGGAGGCCAGCAGATGGCTTGCCCTAGGAGTGGCTGTGTCCTTACTGGTCAGGCCCAGATATCAAGGGCCCATGAAATGTTGACTTTCACTGATTGTCACAACTATTAAAACTTCTAAACCAGGAAACAAATGCTGCATAAGCAGTACTTAAGCATTTGTTCACAAGCTGATAACCATCTCCAGCACGTTCTCTCAATTATTTTTGTGTAAATTATGTATTATTTATTTAGCTATAGGTCTGCAATCAATAGTTTAAGGGGTTGCTTATGGTTTAGATACTGATGCTAAAGTCTCATGTTCTAAAGCTCAGAGTTCTTTGAGGCTACTGTAGTTGTCTGCCCTATAGTGCTGGTTCTTGTACAGTACTCTTGCAGGCTTTCTGTGGGCTCCTTTCTGTCCTCCTGTTCTATTTTGTGAGTTGTTGCAGGAACTACTTAGTGCTTGTATTTTAAGAGAAATTTAGGGTGGATGCACAGTCTCTTCCTTTCTGCTCCCTGCCTTTCCGTCTTCCACAACCTGCAACTGAATAGGGGAACTGTGGTGTTTTTTTTTTTTTTTTTTTTCTCCTTTTTCCCCACTGAACTAAAAAATCTGTTTCTGCCTTTGAGTGACTGCTTTTGTTCTGCTATCAGATGACATGTGCCTGTGGTAAGTCATGAGTTTTTAAGGGTTGGCTGAAACAGCGTAAAGCAGATTGCTGTATGAGTAAGTAGAATGTCTCCCAGCTGTTTTCTCCAACTTGCAATTTAGTAAGTATTGAGTAGCATGACCAGTTTTCACACATGCTCACCAGGATATTTTAGTTCCATAAGGCAACCATATCCCTATGGATTGTCTCTGGGCTAATGTTAGTGGTGCTTATTGCTTGTGCGAGTCAATGAGGGACGTAGCACTGCAGCTGTCCTTCAGGAGGGAGAAGTTCCAGGCTGCTCATGAGGGGCAGCCCTGTAGTTTCTAGAGCTATTTTGGAGAGACTGCACTGGAAGTAAGGAATAAGGTGTAGGGGAGGAAAAAAAAACTGAGCTTTTCTAGCTCAGTAAAGTACATCAAACTTTTTTCAGGGAGAGGGGAAGATGTTTGAGAAAGTCTTCAAGGTGTGGATTTTTCCTCTGGCTATGTAGCATGTTGTTCTGACCAGATAATGTTGTCGATTGTAGGCTGTGGAGGAGCTTCTAGGGAAAGCAGTGGTGGTGTGGGAATGGAAGTAGGCAAGAGCAAAGGCAGAGAGTGAGGGTGGGTAGTGGGGAACGCCAGTCTGTAGCTGCCCCAGCCCCACACTCATTTGCTCAGTAAGCAGGAGTATGAGGGGCTTGGATCAATCAGATCATTCAGTTAGTCTGAGTAAATATCACACGTTGTCACCTGTCCATTCACCACACAACAAGGATGCTAATCTGTTGTGCTTCGCAGGTGGAAGGCTGTAAATACAGCCATTGGTGCTTGTGGCTTAAATTTAGCAGTGACTTGAAGATAATGAATTGGGAATGTGTGGAAATGCGATTGGTTGTGTGGTGCATGTTCCTGTTTGGATACACGTCACAGTCTTATCAGCTTTTCTCTGGGAAGGATTCAAAAGGTAGAAGTGAAAAAGGCATTTCCATATGCATCCCACAGGAGCGTCCTGTGCGTGTGTGTAGAATCAGGCTTCTGCGGGGAGGCAGAGTACTTGCTGTGTAAATAGCGTTTGATGCAGTAACAGAAACACGAAGTAAACGCATGGAGGGGTGCCTAGATGCATCCTTAAGTCTTGAGCTTGTCTCGATTTTTGCAATAGTGCATATGAATCTGGAGTTACTAGAGTGGGGAGAATAACACGTCTTTTTTAGCTGAAATGGATGCAAGATCTCAGTTGCCATGTCTGTTCATAAACTAACCTTTTTCTCTCTTCATTTACAGTTACCTTGTCTCATATCACACAGCTGGTTCTGAGTCACAACAAGCTTACCAGTAAGTATACTCTTGTTTTCTGACTTCATTGCAGGCCAGTGAGAAGTATTTAAAAGCTGCCTCTGCTAGTTTGTTTTTTATAGAGCACAGTGTCATTGCTAAGAGGGTGATGTTCTTGGTGAAGCACTTTACTTAAATAAACAAAAAAAATTAAGGATGTGAATTAGCAGTCATATTCAACATGCCTTTCTAGCTTCAGTACAAATCTGCCGTGTGCCAGAAGATCAGTAATTTTCAGTCTTGTTACCAGTTAAGTCAAAAATCCATTCCCTACCACAATTTTAAAGTTTTTTGAACTGTATCAAAAAGATGCAGTTTATATCTTAGTAGATGAATAATTTGTTTAACTGAAGCAAGTGAAAGCACATTATAATTCAACCGCGTTGCACCTATAACCAGATGTGTGTGAGCAAGGCTGAGTGTGAGCTTCAGGCATGAAAATCAAGCGGTCTGCTATTGGTCTCTTGACCGTACTGCACACAACACCTTCAGTTATTACCTTCTGGATGCTACTTCCTATGGTAAAGAAGCCTCAACTGAGCTGTTGGTGAATGTCATATCATGAGAGCAATGTAAATATGAGACTGAACTTAATGCAGGGAGATATCAGCCTGACTCTTGTGAGGCAAAATTAAATTATTTATTTGTAGGAGAAAGCTTCAGGCTTACCTGTCCTTGTCTTGTGCAAGCATTCGTACCTCTTGATGTTGAAATACAAGCAATGAGTTTCATGTAGTCCCTGTTACTGTATGTCCCGTAAAGAGAAGAAAAGTACTGGTTTTGTTGATGTCCTGTTTGTCCTTGTCTGTTCTCTGCATGTGCCAGTACGTTTCTATCTCAACCGCTCCTCTGCTTTTGGAACTGAATTTTTTAAGAGTGCATGAAATGGGAAGGGCAGTGGAACTACCGAAGAGGGCATGTGCTGGGGAGAGGACTGGGCAGGTCCTGTAGCACATACCAGACTACCCAGGAAAAGTTTTACAGGTTGAGAGTGGGGTACAAAAAAGCAAAGTAAAACTACCAAATTCTAATCTATTTGCTGCATGAACTGTAAGTAATATGTGTTACTTAAAACATATGTATTAATGTGAAAATCTTACTTAAGGATTTGAACATTTTCAGAGGATTAAGCATGAAGAAAAAGTGAAAATATTCTTAGATTCTACCACATAAACACTAATTCTCTGGATGCAGTTTATTGGTTATTAATGCGTAACTTAAAGGGTTGAAGTAGTAGTGTGAAATAGGTAAAATTATGGGCAGTATATGAGTGGCTGTGAGGAAATATGAAGCAGTTATTCTAGGCCCTGCTCCTGACTGTATAGTGTTCTCTAGACTGGTATCTTGCCAGTTTTTGTCCCTATTTAAATAAATAAATAAAAAATTACAAGTTAGGCAGGGATTGTATCCAGCCACTTTAGCTTTCTCTGCAGCTTTTGGCAGGTTGTGGGCACCTTGTGGCTCACCTCTGTCTAAAACCTGTGTGACAAGGTCAGAGGACTCATCCAAAGTTGGGTTAAGTGAATTGTACCTAGTGCTGCCAGGCAGAAATTCTCTGATGCTCATTATCTGCTCTGGTATCTTCTGAATGACTTCTTGACTGGCACAAGGATGAAATGAGTTGTAAACATTACTCATGGTAAAGTTAACCGACAGAATGGTCTTTTGTTTGTTTGTTTGTTTTGTTTTTTGTTTAAATCCTACAACTTTTGAAAGCTAATAAACTTCTAAGGACTTGATCGTCTCTTCCATGTGACCTTACAAATCTTAAGTGTAGCTGAAGGGTGAGTTCTGCTGAATACACAACTGGCTGAACACGTAGCAGATATCTGTCATGCTCTGAGGAAGAGAAGGCAGGCCGGATCTCCTGCAGTAAGACTCCAATCAGGGTAAACTTGCCTGTCTGAGAATTGAGTCAAGAGAGGGTGACATACTTCAGCGTGTGCCAAAATTATAAGCTAAGTAACTAACCTGTATCCTAGTTAGAAGTCTTAGCCGAAGACTTGACTGGGGGGGGAGGAAGAAGATACAGTAGTAAGAGGTGTCCAAGAAGGACACTTCTTTCTTCAAGAAAAATCCAGACTAGACCACTTCTTTTGAAATAGTTTTGGTTTTCAAAATACCAGTGTAAGGGCTGCCACTACTCTAAAACTGCATTATAGTAAATCTTGAATTTTTAGTTTCTCCTTTCTTCTAAAGTAGCCCTTAGATCAGCAGGCTGCAGGGATACCTGTTCTCTCAGCTAAGGGATACTGTCAACCTATCTATGTTTAGGTTTCTTTTATGGGAAGGTAAAACCACTGCTTCTCCTGAGAAGTAGCTCATCAAGTCTGAAACTTACTATTCTTTCAGACTCACGTAGACACTTAAATAGACAGCACACGTTTTAAAAAGGCTAAATTTCAAGTTCATATTCTTGTATTTGACACTGTTGACCTAATCTTTTAAGCTATGTAATTAATTGTCTTAGCAGATTGCTCTTAAAATGACTAGGAAGCTGGTGGCAGTGACACTTGACATGCTACACTAAGGTCATATTAGCATCTTCTACTAGTTTTCTGCCATTTAAATGAGTGTTCTGCTTGCTGTTTTTTCTGCTGTTTAGAGTAAATATGTCTATCTGGAAGATTGAATATATGTAAAAACTGGATATGCATATTTTTATGTAACTGTATTTCATATTTTTGCCAGCAAACTATTAAAAGTAAGTGAAGTTTCATTAACAAGTTTGAAGATAACACTATTAAATCCATCATACTGCTTAGAAATTTTTTTGTGGCTTGTTTTTTTCAGTAATATTTTTAGTATGCCATTCATAGTGCTGGTGCTTGTGCATTTACCTGTCTGTAAATCATTCTTTATTAGAAGTACTCAAATCCACACTGATTTTTCTGGAGAATATTAGACTGGATTTTTTCCAGCTGTCTGGTGCTGTGCTAATGGAGGAGTCTTGAACTGGCTGCCTCTGCTCCAGGTAACTTATGAAAGAGTTGAATTCATGCTTCTGCTGCTTGATGAGAACATTTTCTTGCAGAACAACCTCAAAATCAGAAGCAAAACTCTAGGGGAAGCTAAATAGCTGTTTCTGCAGTCATGTTGAACCAGTTGCTGTGTAAGTGACAAACCTGGGATGATTCCATTTTGGGGTCTCTTGTGACAAACCAGCTGAAAGCAGAGGGAGAAAGCAAGTACTTCTCTCTTTTTTTTTTTTTTTTTTTTCTTCTTCTTAACTTAGAAGTTTGGGCTAGTGTGCCCATATGTTGTAGTGGGAGTTTTTTGTTCCATCATTTAGTGATTTAAAGCCAATCAGTCTATCCACTGTACAGCTGAGAAGCAAATTGAAGGCAGTCATGCTTATGCTATTAGCCTGCATAGGTTGTCTGATCTGCCCCAGGCATGTTTTGAACCCATTGGCTAACATCTAAATAAAATGGAATAAAAGTCCTGACAAATGTTCCTCAAATCTGTGGAAATCAGTGGGCGAATGGCAAGAGTCCTTCAGTGTGGTAGAGTAATTTGGGTAGATGTTGTCTTTGTTGCGTTTGGTGGGAGCTGGGGGACGTACAGGTGTCATTCAATTCCTGCTCAGTGGGATAGCTAATGGAGCATGAATGGTGGTGGGGAATTATGACAGCTGTGCTGGAGAGGGAAGGAGGGAGCTGGAGCCACAGGACGTGCGTCTGTAGAAACCATGCTTGATGAGTTTGGCCAGTCACAAATATGTTCTCACGTCTGTGCAACAGTAATATTTTATTATGGGTATCCATTCTACTAAGTTTTGTGCACTTTTGCGTGGGTCTGCTTCACCCAAGCTTAAGTGAAATTCTGCTGCGGACTTCTAAAGAAGCTACCTCAACCACTTGTTCTCTCTCCTGTTCCTGTGTGGGATGGGATGGAAATTAAACCTCAAGTGTTGGTGTAGATGCGCATGTTTTGCGATGTCAGTTGGTCTGCTTCCCCAGAGGCTGCTGCTGCGTGGTTGATGCTGGGGCGGCCGTGCCGGTAGTGTGTTCCTCTGTGTTACGCTTCCAACGGTGTGGAGTGTCCTGAGGCTTCTGAGGTTTTGTATTTAGGAATTTGTCATAGAAGTTCTTGAAATCAAACTTTATGCTACATTGTTCAAAGCTAACGCTTGTGGTTACACAACAGTTCTGGGGGACCGTTCTTAGGAATTAAAGAATAAGGGGATGTCAAGGGGAGCCCCAGTCAAGGAGAGGAAACATATATTGCCAAGGCTGGCCATCTTTTCTGCTCTGTGACTCTACCTGTATCATTTCAAGCAGCTCTTTGGAGCTCTGTGAGGGAAAGTATAACAGATGAGCGAGTATGAGTTTTTTTTATGCAACTGGGAATAAAGTTTGTCATAGAATCATAGAATAACCAGAGTTGGAAGGGACCCACAAGGTGTCACTTTGTGTTTAGGGCTTAGTTTTTTTAAAGATTGGATGTACTGGGACACAGAATGGCCACCTCTGGAAAAAAGTGCCTTTGCAGGCTGGAGCTGAAGTCAGCAGGGCAGATTAGAACTTTAGTTTTTGGTCTGTTTGTGCCAGTACATTTGTAAACGAGCAATAATTGGAGTAGAATTACCTTTTTCAAAGGAAACATCTAAGATGGCGTGTGTATTATGGCTTAGGTCTCATCTGACTTCTTTTCTTGCAGAGCAGCATTTGTGATTATTTTGCCATTAAGTATGAAATGGTACTGAAACTTCTAGACTTTAGATAGCTAGACTAACTCAAAGTACTCTTCAGTTACTTGCAGTGTACACAAAATTTCACATCCTAGTGTAGTCACATTTATTATCCCTAACTGGTATGCTGATAAAGGCAAACAATTAAAATCCCTGTGCTGCATCATGAATAGGGAGTGTGCTTGAAGAGCTCGGGTTAACCATAGTCTGACCCAGGAGAGTGCAGAGGGAAAAACATGCCTGGAAAGCAGACTAGGATGCTAAAGGTTATTTTAGCACTGACAGCAGATATGAGTGCTGGTCATCACTACGTGCACAGCTATTATGCTGCCATCTTGAACATGTTTTATTTTCACTTATTTTAGGGATACACTGTAAGTTTTTGATGACTTGTAACTGCTGTAACAATTACTTGACCTACCTACCTAATAGATTAATTGATGTTGTAATCATTTGGATAATTTTTTCAGAGATTCTAGCTTTTCTACCATTATCTGGTTGTACTTGGAGCCCGTGAGCATTTCTGCCGTCAGTGGAAATACCAGTACTCTCTGGTTTGTCCATTAGAGGTCACTGTTTAAGTATCTTTAGCTGTTTCCTTCATGGAAAGAAGCTTGTGCTCCCGGTAGCAATTCAGTCTGACTTGTAGGTAGTGGTGAACAGTAGCTTAGTTTTGCTTTTCTCCTCATTCTGCTTAACCTCAGATGATCCTGTGCTTCCCAGCTTTACCATGTTCTTCTGCTGCATTTATATGACCTCAGAAGTTGTCTGCTATTCGTAGCTCACTCCTGATTATTTTTTCTATCCTTTTGCTCTCATTCTCTGATCCTTTGCCCAATATTATCAAATGACTAAATGATGAGAGATTAGGCACAACTATTTTGCTTCAGAAACCTGCCATGTATTACCTGATGGCACATGCTCTGTCCTCCTGTCCCTTTCCTCTGAGCTGCTGTCTGTTACCATCCTTTGCAGTTTCCTAACCACTGCTTCTTTCTTGATACTCGGGTGTAATTCTTAACTCATTCTTAGTCCCTTCCTTTTTGTGAGGTGGTCCATTAGCTTTTTGCTGCTGGTTCCCATTTCCATAGCTGAATTTTGTTCCTGAATTGAGTTTTAGATCCTGCCAGAACAGCTTTTTCTCATTAATCATGTTCCTTAGACAGCCCAATACTTACCCTTTATCATCCTTGTGCATTTTGCCTTCCAGCAGAACAGTCATTCTGTGGTTCAAAACTTCTCTCCTTTTCTTTTTTTTTGGCTGCTCACACTGCTTACTGCTTCTTTGTTCTACCGTCCCCTTCCCAATTGTCTTTCTCTCTGTGTATGACCAGTGCAAAAACTTGAAAGCTTGTCCCTTCATTTCTATTAAACCTCTTGACTATGGCCCCGATCTTATTTAACCTGCTGCTAAATCAGTTGAAGTTACTTTTACATTAGGCCATCTCCTTTATTAGTAGCCTCTCTGGCTGTAGGTGTGCTGGAGGTAGTCCAAACGTGGTTACCAGTGCTGTCCATCTGTCTGTCCTGAATTTCTTTCTGGCCTAGCTGCTCTGTGATCTCCAGACTGCTGCGGTGTTACGGTGTCTCCCACTGCTGTTGCCTGATGCTTTATGTTTTCCCTGGTATCAAGTAACTTACGTAACAAACTCCCAGACTTCAGGAGGGAACTGGATGCCCACGTACTCTTTACTCGTTGTTGCTTCATTCGTTCTCCTCTGCTTTGGTTCTGCCTCTGCTTCCTCCTGGTACATCATTCCACACTGCTGTACTGACATGATATATCCCAAAAGGGTGCAAGCAAGCTATTGGCATAGTGAAACTACTGCTACAGCCATGTCCAAAGCACAGGATTTCTGCCTGAGGTGGTGGCCTCTCAGCCGCGTTTAGGAATGGTGCTTTCAGTTAACTGCAAGCCTTTCATTTTTGTTGTAGACTTCAGTTTGGATGTAATTCCTGTTTCTGGTGCAGAGATCTCTGAAGGGAAGTATCAATGAAAGCAGCGCACAGGGGGAGATGAGAAGGAGGGAAAAGGAGATCCCTATGCATATGCCTAGCTAAATTCATGACATCTGAGTTCTGCTCAAATGTTTAGATGAAATGCCTTGTTAGCTTTTTGCTTTTTCTCCCTGAAGGGGAGGAAAAAAAAGAAAAGCCTTGGTTCTGAGAAAGTACAGATGGTAGAGCAATTCAGCTTTAAATAATATGAGATTTGGTTTTTAAGAAGCTTTGGGAGAATGAAGCAGAAGAATTTGTGAAGGATTATTGCTCTGTAATGGTATAAAGAATGTGTCATGAAATTTCCCCAATTTAAGCATAAATTAAAATAGTTAAATTTTGTGATGTATGGAAACAAAGTCAGCTTTGCATTGGAAGTCAGCATGCATACTAAATACAGCACCAGACACAAATAAGTTGTCTCTAATAGTTCTTCAGAAGTTGTGTGTTCTTTTCTTATTAAAACATAACTGCAAACATATTAGTTCCTTTCTTGTAAGTCTCAATGTTTTCTCATGTTTCAGTACAAATTTCTTGCATCTTAACTTCTCCCCCAGTGGTTTAAAGTACCAGTAATGTGTTGTTGTTTTTTTTTTTTTTTGTGGAAGCCCCATATAAACTATATTTCTCCACGTGTTCTCCATAGGTTGTAATGTAAAATTGTTAGAAATCCCCTCGTCAAAATAGACTGTTTTGAAATTGGCATCTTAAAAGCTAGTATATTTTGCTCACATGAACTGACTTCATTGAAGAGCTTAATTTTGTACCATCTTAAAGAGCTTACTGTCTAACAAGTTGGAATTTTTTTTTTTTTTTTTGCTGATATTAAAGGAGGGAGGTGAGAAGAGGTGGTCTAGATTGAGGGGAAACTGGGTATAGTTCTGTATACTTGTTTTTGTTTTTAGTGCTCTAGATTCTGTGTATTCTTCTGCTTACGGTAGTAATCGGGAGTGATGGTTTGAAGTGGATAATGGTACAGCATTTCTCTTCAGGCTGCTGGCTGGCCTCTTACTCTGTTCCAATGGTGTCCTTTGCCAAAAATGCTGCAGAGTAAAATAATCCTTATGGTGAAGTTGTTTCTTGATCTTTATCTGAGGATGGGTAATTTGTGGTAACATGGTTTCTCCTGTCTGTAAGGAATATCTGCTGTAGCTGGAAATCAAAAAAAAAGTATAGTCAGCTGAAGGCTGGGATGAGCTAATGTAGAGACCCAGGGAGAAGTCTGTACCACACGGATGCAAAGTGGCTTTAAGTACTGTTCTGTGGGTAGGGAGCCCACACGAGGAAGGAGTTTAATTCATTTCCAGCTCTAAGGGCTGGAATAAGAACATCAAGTGTAAATACATATGCTGACCTTGCTTTTAAACAGTGAGCTTGTTTGCTGCTGCCTCTTCCTTTGTGTGTGTTTAGAGGACAGGCTGGGCTCTCTGATAAACACTGTCAGCAAGGCAGTCTACGTGATGCTGAATGGGGGAAAAAGTCAGTTGATCCAAGTAGCAGTGAAAAACAGACCCGTAAGAGTTCTTAAAATCATTTTGGTTATATAAACGGTGTAAAGGGGAAAACAAAAAGTACTAACTGTCCAATAAAGAAAAGTGAAATTTATGGGCTACTTGTTAGATGCTCACACAGTGAAAGCAGAATTTTGTAAACAAGCACTGTTAAGCATGGAGGTATATAGATATTCCTGAGTAAGAAGCTGAAGAGACCTTGACCTGTAAGTTATAACCTCTTGGTATCTGTTCAAGACCTGATATTCAGAGCATCTCTGGTTAGTCCCTCTTGTAAACTGTGGAAAACACCTTAAACAGGAGATGGAAATAAAGAAAATATTGAGTGAGGGGAAGTTCAAAAGTGTTCAACTTCAGCTAGTTTGATTTAACTGAAGCCTGCTGCTGTCCAATTGTGTGAAACTCTGAAAAGATCATGTTTAAACAACCTTCTCTGAAAAAGACTCACTAAAATCTAGGGAGACCATTTGCAATTGCATTATTGCAATAATAAATCTCAATTTAACACCATCAGCTAAAATTCTTTAGTCTTGCAGAAGTTCTTTCTTAGCCGTTCCCTGCTGTTGAAATATCAACACGTATGGATGATCTGACCTGTAACAAGGTGGTGTGGGCTGTTTTCTTCAATTTTTTGCGTGTTTTTTTTCTCCTGACATGAAAGTAAGATAGCAAAGCTTTTTGGCTGAATTGTGCACTCCTTGTAAAACAATTAGTTAAGGCTGAAAATGCTGTGGTCCACTGAGGTACTTTCATGTCAAGTTAATTCAAAAAGCTTGGCTAACACTTTTCTTCAAGATGCGTATAAGTGAGGGGCGCATGTTTATATTCACGTTTTATACCCATGCACACTCAACCTATACTATTCCTTACTGCTATAAAATCAGCTAACAGAAATTGGATTTTTGTGAACTATTTTGGTGTGGTTTCAGTTCTGTACTGTTAAATGGTTAATTTTCAATTTAGTAATACCTTCCTAACCTCAGTCCCTGCTTTCTAGTATTTACCTCCAAACTCTTAAGTGCATCTTAACCGTTCTTAGAGAAGAACATAGTCCTTTGTTTTCACTAGATGTCACTTCATTCCCAGTCTCTCCTCTGCCTTTGTTGTGCTCACAGCACTTCTCCTTAGTCTCTGGCTTCTAAATTAAAACTGCTGATTGATAAATAGCTTTGTTAGCACAGTAGCACATCAGTAAGCTGTAGTATAATTTAAACATGTTCATAAGAGCATTTTCATAACTGCAGTGCTTCTGTAGTTAACTGCAAAAAAGAACTGCTGCTTTCTGGAAAGAGCTGAAGATTAAGGAGACAAGTTCATTTAATGTTTTCAGTGTGCAGAAGGTTAGTATCCATCTTTAGAAGAGTGTGGAGGAAGGGCAAAAAGGGAAAACTTGAACTACATAATGTGTAAATTAAATACTGAATGCTTCACTTGGGATAAGGATTCTCTCCAGTTAACTGCCAAGTATGATATCAGCATGCCTATGAATATTTAAAACGAAAACTGTTGTGTTCTCCCTCTGCTAATTCCTCTTTCATTTTGGTGAATCTGATTGCTTCTCTCTCAGTATAACAGAACCCTTGTCAAATTAATCTAAACATGACTCCAGCTCTATGCGTACAGTTATACTGGGTGCACAGAATGCATTATATATTTAGTATTCTAAATTCTTCCTCCCCCGTGAAATGTGAGTAACATTTCATGTCTCTGTGACCTTTACTCTAAGGGATCCTTACTCATGAAAAGTTCCTGTTGACGCTAACTGGAGTAGCAACAGTCTGCAGAACTGGGTTTATTATGTTGTAGCCCGCAGGTTTCACTGTAGGTGTAAGAAGTAAATTCTTGCTTTTGGCAAGAAAACCCTGCTTGGGATCTGCTCTGGTCCGATGGCACTCTCAGAGTTCTGTATTGAATTCTCTTTACTTTGTATTACTCTTGACCTGATTATAAATGGAACAGTTTAATGAGAAACTGGCGTAGTCTTATAAATCTCTTTTCCAACAAGTAGAACTATTTTAATAGCTCTTCTGGATAAATATTCCCTCAGAACCTTTAAAGGTTTGGGATACTGTTGAATGTCATGTTCCTAGGTACTGCATAATTAGTTTGTTAACTAAAGAAACATTCTGAAAAAACAGGGATTCTGCAGCTTGAAGTTCCTAAAGATGGGAGTGCCAAAGAAAATAAGCTTAAGTAATTAAAATCCTTATTTTGCTTTCTGTCTGATTCAAAACCCACTGAATTCAATGAGAGGTTTTCTGTAAACTTTGAATCATAATTATTGAGGAGATTACTTGCATACAGTTTTATGAATAGGCAGGTGTTACAGATACTGTTTTCCAAGCAGCAGTGAGAAAATGTTTATTTTGAACATTCATTGTTAACATATAAATGAAATGAAATGTTCATCTCCATTTACATACCATGTGTTCTTCTCATTGAGGCTTGTATTTTCACTAAATCATTTCCCTCGTCCAGTTGGGTGGTTTATTGAGTCTTGTCGCTTTTTTTCATCTGAGCTTCTTTGTCAGAAGGAAAAGTGTTTTCCTTTGCAAGTTGAAACTAAAATAGAAATTTTCATATGGGTCTTTTATTAAGAAAGTTTTCAGAAATGTTTGATTTAATGTCAGTACCTACTAAATACAAAAAACAGGCTACACTTCATCTCATAGATGAAAAGCAAAGGGAGGCTTAATCTTGCAAACACCTGAGTTTTACTTTTAAAATTGTGAGGATTTTCACTGTTTTCCAGTGCTTCACAAAAGCTTTAAGTGAAATAATCCTGAAGATCATTTGCAGGCAAAAAAACTGTTAGAAAGCCTGCTCATTTTCAGCTCTGAAGGGCCCTGCCACCACAGAGGAATGGTGTTGAAACCTAGATCAATGACAGAAAAATGCCAGAGTGGAAATGGGGGGAAAAATGCACCTGCTTTTCTCCTCTTCCATTTTTTTTTTGGTTCTTCCTCCTTTGACAGAGAGGAATACAAGAGGAGCTGCATATAAATGTCAGTGCTAAGTAATGGCAGGAGAACCATTTGTGACTCCCTGCTTTACTGGAAAGGGTTACACCTGAGACATGTGCAACTCCAAACTGCTTTAACTGATTTAAATGTTAGCGTGATAGCTGGCTCAGCTGAATGGTCCATCTAGCCCAGTGTCTGCTCTCCAACAGAGGGCACCATCAGACTTCTAGAAAGGAGTAAGAATGCTAGATGTCTAGTGATGGCTTCTGGTTCGTTACGTGGAGAGAGAGCTGAGGTCCAGATCCAGGATACTTAGATGTAGAGCTATATAGGTGCTGAACAGTAGGGTTTAATCCTTCATATGTATCTTGGAAAATGTATCAGAACTTTTGAACAGCTGCTTCTTATGTAGGAATAAAACTTGACAACTTGCCTTGAGTGAAAGGCTGCTCGGAAGAGAATCTATTTTCATTCCTAAAGAATTGCCGCTAACTTCAGGGTGAAAAAGAGCCTGTTTGTTCTTAAACCCTTTGAAGTATAACAAGTTGCCATTTCTTATTTGCAGGAGCATGAAGAAAGTCCTCTTATTGCTTTGTGTGCAGCCTGTAGACTCTCTCCCTCTCAGCCAAGCTCTTGAAATCAAGGTGAAGTCTACAGCTGTCACAGTGAATCACTGTACGCAACTTCAGTATTGAACAAGGGGAAGGGAGCTGCTTCTGGTCTTGTGAAGTGAGGCTTAATATGAATGGGGCTTCATGATGTGACTGAAGCTTCACAGGAGAATGCAAAGGCATTGGGCTGCCAACTTTTACTAGCATTTGCTGAGGAGGAGTTTAGTTGTTAATGACACTGGGCAGCAGATGCTCTTAGAGGAGTTGTTAAGACACTGTGGATCTTACTGTAAATACGTGGGTGAATGAAACCAGGATGCTGACAGTTCATTCTCACAGCTCATCATGAGAAGGTGACTTGAGTGGAATTCGGTATTGCCAGAACATGAATTTCTTGGTATTTGGCAGTCTGCTATATATCTGGGAAGAATTTTGCAACTTAACAGTGGGACGATAGTGGGGAATGCATTTGGTCATGTAAAGTTCAAACCAAAGAACACAATATGCCTAGTCAACCTTTCTTGAGCATTGCTGGTCTCTAGACATGAAGATACGGAAACTGCAGTTTAGCTACAAGATCAGTATAGGAGTTAATTTCAGTCTTCTGCTTTTCTTAGAATCCATAAAGCATTCCTTCATACTACAAATGACTCTGAATTGTAGAATCAGAAAACAAGCCATTATAGGAAAAAGACCTCCCTCCCTTATCACAGGCCAGTTCTCATGCTACTCTTCTATTTTCCTTCTCATGAAATACCTCTAGCCCCTCCTTCCAAACAAACAAACAAAAAATACAGCTGTGGATGGGAGCTTTATGTTTTGATTTAACAGTCTGACACAAAGTATTTCATCCGAATTCTTTGCTAAATATTTAGTCTTTCCCATAATCTGCTTACCCAAGCAGCTTTTACTGTGGCTTGAAGAAAAATAGTAATAGAAAGTATAATATAATAGTATCCTAAGAGTGATTTACAACATGAAATCCAGTATGTGGGAATTATACAGATATATCAGAAACCTAGCAGGCAATGTGCAAGGGTACAGCAGCTATTGTTCGCTAGGGACACTTACTCACACCCATGCCCTGACAAAAGAAACCCAAATTAAAAACCTCTGATAAACTAGCCACTGGAAGTTAAGTTTTCCCCTGTGTTTGCAAGTGGAATGAGTGGATAGAATTTGAGACTCTTCAGCTGTGTAGTAACCATTTAAACTGGTTCTTTCTGATGATGTAACCTTCAATGCAAGTGCAATCTTTGTCACCAAATCTCTGGAAACCATTTTCTTCCTATTTTGATGTCTAGGTGTTATATTTCCCAGGAAGTTTCATGTGTGGTTTTTATTTTTATTTTTTTGGTTAAACAAAGACTTTTAAAGACTGCTTGTCTTTTTCCTTGAAATGATTCCTCCTCTGCACAATCTCCTAGCTTAATTCAGAAATGAGGTACAAGCTTAATTTATTCTTAAGGGGAAAACAAGCAATTTTCAACAGGTATTTGAAGGGGCAGATCCCCTAAAGCAGTGTCATTATTTCAGGGTAGCTCCATAACTCTGTCAGGCCACTTGGAGGGTACTTGTCTCTGTCTTGTTACAGTCTGTTCACAGATGCAGAACAGTTCTGCTGCTGCTCCATGATGCAGAAGATCCTTGGGTAACTAAATCCACTGTGAATGGGACTGACTAAATGTAAGGTGTCTGTTAACCACACTGATTCAACTGAAACGTCAGGTATTGCTGGCTTTCTTCATGTGAGAGTAGCACTAAGAAATTGTCTCCATAGTCTGACAGTTTTTGTAGTCTGGCCTCACAGCAAGATCAGAAAAGTTTCTTGGGGTTCCTGTCTTTGTAATGATGTCATTGATGTAAGATGTAAGTACATTGATGTAAGGCTGTAGTACTTGGATGTAGTTGGCTTTGAGAACTTTCAGCATCTTGGATAATGTCTCTTTAGTTCCTTGATCATTTTGTGATGCTTTTCAGCCTGAATAGTTGAAATACAAAATTGATACATAGGCTGCCAGTCTGAATTTAGGTTTGGTAAGTCTGGGCTCCTGAATGTGAGGCTGTTGTGTCAGTGTTCCCACAGCCTCTCTCTGTATTACATTTCACATAACTTGTGGTGTTACGTTGAACTGATTTTTCTAGGAAAGTAAAATCTCTCATACTATCAAAAAGATGAAAACCTTCAGTTAGTTGTATCAACAGTACAACTAAAGGAGAACTGCATTTGGTCTCTGAATTGCTTAGGCTGTGTGACTAAACTAAAACATGTATTTGCTAATACTTCTGTTTCCTAGTTGTGCATAAACATAGCATCTCTTTGAAAAGAGCAGAAACATGGTTTGCCAGTCCATTGCATCTCATCAAAGTCAAATTATAAAGTCTAATTTCTGAAAGGAAAATATTTTAATAGTGGTAATTACTGTTCTGGTGAAATATTGAGGTTGGAAACAGCTGAATTATGTCAATTAAAATCCTCAGTTAACTTCTGTTAGGGAATAATTTAATACAATGGTAGTAGTACATTACCCTTGCCTTTCTGAAGGCACATAATTCTTGCCATCATTGAGTTACGGATACACATGGACCAGTTGGAATATACCACAAAGGGAGGGCTTTTAAATATTAAGATTTGCCTTAATGACTTTATAAAAAGTATGTTAAAAATCTCCTGCAATGAATATGACCCTCAACAGTAATATTTATATATTGTAATTAGAGTGTTTGTTAGGGATCCCATTATTGTGAACAATGTAATTATGCTTATAATCTAGTAAATGTGACATACTATAATGTTCTGCTTTGTAAACATTATTGACTCCATTTTAAGACTGAAATTTCCTCATGCCAACAAATAAAGGAAAATCATGGCCTCATAAAAACTTCTAATTATTTAGATGTGCACTCAATGGGTTCCTGGTGCGGTTGAAGTTAAGACTGAACCAAGGTGAATATTGAACACAGGTGCAAGCTTCAGTGCAGGCTATTTGTCAGCCTCCTTTTATGTAAACTTCAGCTGTGTGTTTAAATTCTCACTAAATTTAAGGGGGAGAAGATGCAAATATAAATAGCTTCTGAACCTCATTTGCACAGGCACATCCATATTGTGCTTCTGACTTATTTTTTGTGTTTCTAGATAACCAGGTATTGATTTGTGTCAAATCTAATATAACCATGTATGTGTATTGATCAGTTACTCACTCATGGGAGGTAATCAAAAATGGGCTTGGCTGAACAGTTCATCTTTTAAGGCTGAATTTAAATTTCTGTAATCGTTGTTGAATATTAATGGACAGGAACTTGGATGCTAGATTATTTAAGCAGTAAGCAGAATGAGCCATCGTTCAGAATGAGTTTTTGTTTCATGTTTGCTGTTAGAGACCCTTAATAAATCTGTCTTTTGATCTAACTGCTTGAATCATCTGGTTTTTTTTTTTTTTTTTGACTCGAAAAATGGAATGATCCAAGTCTCTCAGGCTCTGCTCTTTTGAGACCTGCACATGCTATACAGACACCAAGGAAGGCCAGCTTCTTTTTGCTAGTCTGTGAGAGCATTTGTTGCACCTGTCTCTCTCGGCTGTGGTCTTATCATAAGATATTTGACTATCAAAACTAGTAGTAATTTTCTGACGAGTACAAAGTGATTGCTGTCAGCAACAAGAACCGATTCCAGACAGGAGGCTTCTTTAATACAGACTTTGCTCTTATTGCAGTAGGTGTTAGATGTTGTTTCTGCTGTCAGCTGCTATACGAACAGAACAAAAGACAGGTGCTAGCAGAGCATCTGTAGTCTATGTAGCTTGCTCTAACTGCAGTATCTTACTGTGAAAACTTTCTCACAGCTGTGCCAGCAAACATCGCAGACCTGAGAAACATAGAAGTGCTCAACTTTTTCAACAACCAGATTGAGGAGCTGCCTACACAGATTAGCAGCCTTCAGAAGCTCAAACACCTGAATCTTGGGTGCGTATCTTAATGCTAAAATTCACTGTAATGGAGGTGCTGTCAAACACTGTCACAACTGAACCTAGAACTTCTTATTTTTAGTATTAAAGTTTCTTTTTGAAAGTGTTTATGATAAGTCAGCAATTATGGCTCCAGAGTGTTTAGCTAATGTCCTGGATAATCAGATACTTAAGTGTGATCAAGCACTTATTCTGACATACTGATAACCATTTAAGGGCAACAGCAACTCACATTCATCTAATGCTGAAGCCAAACTTAACAAGTATTGAATTTTACTTTCTTAGCAACTGTCACTTAATTCTGTGTTGCGGTGTAAGAGCCACGGTCAGTTTTATGCTCTGCTTTGTTTTTTTAAAACAACAAAACAAACAACTAAATATGGTATGTTAATTTGGGACTTTAATTCTCAAGTCCCAAATTTGTGATTAAAGAAATGTCAATTTTTAATTAAACCTGCAAAAGAAGCACCAAATAGTTATTAAATATGGTATGCATTTAATTCAAAGAGGTAGAACTGACTGAATTTGAGTCAGAGGTACTCCCGTTAAGTGTTCAGATACCATATTCAAGTAGAGTTGGTGATACTTTGTTATAACTACAGTAACAGAAGGCTTTCTTGAATTATTAATTAAATAAACCTGAAGCACAGAACTTTCCTGAAACTAATTGGACACATTAAAATATAGCTACTTAGGAAAGCATTGATAGGGGGAAGCTTTAATTTTATAGGCTTCTCATAGAAAGAATGTTTGTATTATAAATTCAAGTTTTGAACACATTAAACTGAGGTGGTTTTTTTTGTTGTTGTTTGTTTGTTTTTTACTATTGGAAATACCAAATGACTTTGGCTAGGCTCTAAGTATCCTGCTTTTAGGTAAAGTGTTTTTTGTAAAATGCCTATGATTGAATTGCATCCTGAACTATTGGAATGCAAATAAACATGTTCAAGGTGATCTGTCTTCTCTGGTCTTTATTTGGTCACTTTAGATCTCCAGCGTGCCCTAATACCTGTCTGAACTTGGAATTCATTGTGAATTAATATTTGCTCTAAAAAGCAGCATTTTATATACCTTGGGGGTTAAATCTGTGTTTTGGAATGGCATATAAGTGTTACAGTATATGGAGGGAGCAGGAAGTTGGGTTCTTTCCATGGATTAAAGCAGTAACAAGTGTTAGTGTAATTCAAATACTGGTCTTCACCACATTTTTGTTTGTTTGTTTGTTTTCCATTGATGTAGTATGCAAGTCCACTTGGGGTTAAGACTGGGAGACATTTTGGAACACTTTCCTACATATTAACTGGCTTAAGTCTGGAACCACAGTGTCCACAGTTGTAGAATCATAGACTCTCCTGAGTAGGAAGGGACGCACAAGGGTTTTGTAGATTAAATGCTCTTCCTTCTTAATCCCCTTCTGACCCACAATCTTCCAGGCACAATTTACAGCCCAGGCATAGCTCTGCAAAATGGATTCTGCTTCAGAAGTGCTTGGAGTCAATTTAAGGGCAAACAGCTCTGCCACAGTAGCTTGGGTGGGTGGGAACCCTCTTGTCATCTGCAGTGCATGTGTACATGCAGGGCATCAAAACAGCCCTCCAGAGGAGAGGGGAAGCTTGAATACGAATCAGAGCATTTCTGGGAGGATTTTGGTGCAGGAAGGTCAACAGATGGGGTAGGAAGTGGAAGATGTACTGCTGCACTGGAAATGCCTGGTCCCCAGTGGGATGCATCCATGAGTGCTGAGGGAGCTGGCGAATGTTATTGCTAGGCCACTCTCCATCATCTTTGAAAGGTCATGGAGAACAGAAAAGGTGCCTGAGGACTGGAAGAAAGCCAGTGTCACCCCAGTCTTCAAAAAGGGCAAGAAGGAGAACCCAGGAAACTACAGGCCAGTCAGCCTCACCTCCATCCCTGGAAAGGTGATGGAACACCTCATCCTGGAGGTCATCTCCAAGCACCATGTGGAGGAGAAGAAGGTGATCAGGAGTAGCCAGCATGGATTCACCAAGGGGAAATCATGCTTAACCAAGCTGATAGCCTTCTATGGTGGAATGACTGGCTGGGTAGATGAGGGGAGAGCAGTGGATGTTGTCTACCTTGAATTCAGCAAGGCTTTTGACAGTGTCTCCCATAACATCCTCATAGGCGAGCTCAGGAAGTGTGGGATGGATGAGTGGACAGTGAGGTGGGTTTAGAACTGGCTGCATGGCAGAGCTCAGAGGATTGTGATCAGCGGCGCCGAGTCTAGTTGGAGACCTGTAGCTAGCGGTGCCCTCAAGGGTCAGTACTGGGTGCGGGCCTGTTCAACTTATTTATCAATGACCTGGGTGTGGAATAGAGGGCACTGTCTGCAAGTTTGCAGATGACACAAAACTGGGAGGAGTGACTGATACACCAGAGGGCTGTGCTGCCATTCAGAGGAACCTGGACACGCTCATGAAGTTCAACAAAGGCAAGCGCAGGGTCCTGCACCTAGGGAGGAATAACCCCATGCACCAGTACAGG
>VXAA01002594.1:479292-583613 GCA_013399115.1 Anseranas semipalmata
TGTGGAGTCTCCTTCTCTGGAGATACTCAAAGCCCGCCTGGATGCCATCCTGTGCAACGTGCTCTGGGTGACCCTGCTTGGCAGGGGGGTTGGACTAGGTGATCTCCAGAGGTACCTTCAACCTCAACCATTCTGTGAAAAGGGAGGAGAAATTTGGTAGGCAGGTGTGGCACTGGTTTTGTGGCACAAGCTGAATGGTTGAGCTTCTGCAGGATGGAATAGTACTTGACAGGGCCTTTCAGCTGGTTCTCTTTCCAGGCCAAAGAGTAGATCCCATTCTGCTTGTTACCAACAGGAGAACACTTTTTCTCTTCCTGTTCTTTGCTTACAAAAGGGAAGGCCATCAGGGCCGTTAACTCCTTTTAAAAGGAAAAAAAAAAAAAAAAAAAGGAGCTCATTTCTTTAGTTCTATTTGATAAGAACAGTTTTTAAAGCAGTGACAAGTCTCCAGTGGCAACAGTGGAGAATGCCCTTGTGTATTTTATCACTACTAACTACAACAGTAATACTAGGTGCATGTCCTTAGTATGAGAGGTGTGCTTATCTTCCCACCTACTGACCCACTGTGTGGTAAGACAGATCCCACTTGGATGAATATACAGTTAATATGGGCAAGGTTCTTCACAGAAGAACGGTGACAGGAAGATTAAGATTTCAATTCAGCATAAGAGTCATTAATTACATTAATGAGTCTGTTATATTGGGGTCTAGCTGATCTCCTAATGGTAGAGCCAGCTGTATCTCTTCTACACATATAAAATAGAGCCTTTCTTATTGTCATGTTCTGTAAATGGTATATTAAATCTGGGTTCATTAACAGCATGTGGAGGTAATTTTGGCATTTGTTAATCCTCATCTCATGATCTTAAATACCACTGCTCTCAGTCACAAAGTACTTGTTCAAGTAACAAAGTACATGTGCATACAAATGAGTGAGATGGTTCTAATCAGCTAAAACAGTGTCAAAAACAAAGACAGATTTATCTTAGATCTATATTTGGACCATGTAAATAGGAAGTCACCAATGGAGTCCCACCTACTGATGGCAGAAGTTTAGAAAGAAAAATTAAGTACTTATGTATTTAAAGGTTAAAAGCTCCTCTGGATCTTTTTTTTTTTTTTTTTTTAAACAGCTTAATGTAGTGGTCCAAGTTACTGTGTTTTAATACTATGACTACACAAACTATTCCAAAGTATGCTTGGTCTGCCCCTGCTGCTGTCATTGCTACCAGCCTGAACATACACACTCAGACCTGTAGCTATCCTCTGAAGCCTGGGTTTCTTCTTTTTCAGCTCCATGTGCCCAAGTAAGGGTGAGGCAGATAGTATAAAGTTAATCTGTGGTGGATGTCACTGGGGCAAAGGAGTAATGGGGGGGGACGACAGACATTAGACAGACAGTGGAGATAGTAAGGACTTCTAGTGAGTTAGCGTGTATATGCTTCCTGGGAAACTGAACTGCTGATGCCACGACCTGTTGATAGTTGCCAGTAAGCTAACTTGAGAACTCTTTTGCTCTAGTATTTGGAGTGTTTGCTTAAGCTAAGGGATGCTGGAGCTCATGATTTTGAGGAGATGTGAATCTACAACTCTTCATTATCATCATAAGAATTCTCATTCTCCTGTTACTGCATGTTCTGTGTGGCAAAGCTTTTTATACCAACTTTTAAAGTTAGGCTTCTGGTGTGAAGAGTGTATAGTTACCTGTCTAAAAGCTGGATTTTCCACTAATGTGTGCCTCACTTATTGGGGGTGAGGAAGAGGAAGATTTAATCCAGAATTTAGCTACAGAGAACTTAAGTCTACAGTTTCTTGTTCCGATGGGTCTGGCTTATGAAAATGTGGGAGAGGAAAGGTGAGGTTAGTATCTGAGAGTCATATGTGGTCCTCCTGCCTTCACTCACCTGGATGCATAGCTGTCATGCTTAGTTTGAAGGTGCAGCTTCTCTTGTGTTTTTTTTTTTTTTACTATCCAAAGGACTTTTAGAACATAGACTTATTAACTGTCCTAACGATGTCTTTTATAGTATTTATCACATAGTATAGTGACGTGTTTAACAAACACTGTATGGGGGAGGGAAGGCCATGGAAATTAGAGCCCAAAGTCTTTATTTGGTACCAAACTTTGTCAATACTCTGACTTGAGTTTTCATAGTTTTTAGTGCTACATTGCACTTCATACATTCACGTCACATCTCCTATCGACTTCAGTTGTGGCTATTGCTATTTATCACTTTTGTGTCAGAAGGGGAGTCAAATTAAGAATATGTTTAGAGATAATGTGGAAAGTCTTGTTTGTTTCCCATCATCACATAAAAATAAAATCCAGTTCCTTAAAATAGCTACCTGTAACCTTACACACTGTTCCTAAAGATGTTTGTCTTCTCTGTTCCGCTTTCAAACCCAGGTGATAAATGAAGCAAGATCCATACTGGCAGATCCATATGTATTTGGTGTACATGCACTGGAGACAATATAAGTAACAAACTGGTAGTTCTTTTCTGTTCTAAGCAGCCAGAGCTCTAGTTTATACACAAACAGTAAGGGGGTATGGATGTCATCTTCCTTTCTTCCATGCTTGCCTTTCTTTGTCATTGCAGCAGCTCTAGAGATTGTCTGAATCCCTTCATTCAAGCTGTTTGAATTCAAACAGAAGTTACTGTGTCTTCTGTAGCCTGTCTGCTCCAGGTTATCAGACAAACCTTTTCCTTCTGTTTTCCTTCCAAGTTTTCTCCTTGTTGTTCTGGCTGTTGCCAGTGGGAACTGCTATCTTGGACCCTCCAAGACTGGTTGAATGATCTATATTTAGACTTCAGCCTCATCAGTCAGCAGGCCAACAGTTTATTTGGTTCAATCTCCATGTGCACTTATAGTTACAACATAAATTTGATGTTCTTAAGAACAGCACTTTGAGCAGCACTTTCCAATGAGCATAAATACCATACAGCTGAGGTAATTCCTCATTATATTTGATACTGCGGTGAAAAAATATGTGGGAACTAGCAGATGATCAAGATGCTGTGAGGTGCAAAAGGGTGATACGTAGTTTAGCTAGAAGATAGGTCACCTACCAAGGACCAGCTTGCTCAGTGGCACACTGTTTAAGTTGAGCATAGCACAGTGGCACCTCTTTCCTTATGCTTCATGTTTCAGGAGTGGCTGTTTGATCAGCATAATAGGCTGCCTGTCTTGCGAGTGCGTAAGTTTTGGGAATATTTATAGGAGAGACAAAACGTCCAGCATACAGTTACACAAATACATAATATGGTGGGTGAACAATTGGCTGATGGGTCAGGATCAAAGGGTTGTAATAAATGTGGTTACATCAGGCTGGTGGCCAGTCAGTAATGGGGTTCCCCAGGGCTCCATTTTAGGGCCAGTTCTCTTTAATGTTTTCATAAATGACTTGGATGTAGGACTTGAAGATATACTGAGTAAGTTTGTGAATGAACTAAATTGGGAGGAGCTGCTGACTCCCTCAAGGGTAGAGAGGCCTTGTAGAGAGATCTTGAGAAATTAAAGGGCTGGGCAATCACCAACAATATGAAGTTTAACAAGAGCAAGCCCAGAGTCTGAACCTGGGAAGGGGCAACCCTGGCTGTACATTCAGACTAGGGGACGAGAGGCTGGAGAGCAGCCCCACAGAAAGCGATCTGGGGGTTTTGGTCGACATCAGGTTGAACATGAGTCAGCAGCGTGTCCTGGCAGCCAGGAGGGCCAACCGTACCCTGGGGTGCATCAGGCATGGCATTGCTAGTCGGTCGAAGGGTGATTGTCCTGCTCTGCTCTGCTCTGGTACAGCCTCACCTCAAGTATTGTGTGCAGTTTGGGGCACCACGGTATAAAAAGGGCATAAAACTATTAGTGTCCAAAGGAGGCCCACAGAGGTGGTGAAGAGTCTGGAGGGCAAGATGTGTGAGGAGCGGCTGAGGTCACTTGGTTTGTTCAGCCCAGAGAAGAGGAGACTGAGGGGAGGCCTCATGGCGGCCTGCAGCTTCCTCACGAGGGGAGCGGAGGGGCAGGCGCTGATCTCCCTGGTGACAGTGACAGGACGCAAGGGAGTGGCATGGAGCTGTGACAGGGGAGGTTCAGGTTGGATATCAGGAATTTGGACAGGATCTGAACAGGATCTGATTTTTGGGTGGTCCTGTGAGGAGCAAGGAGTTGGAACCAATGATCCTTGTAAGTCCCTTCCAACTTAGGATATTCTATTATTTGATAATTCTTAGAAACGTCTGCATTGCAAAAGGCTTCCTCAGTATTTTGTAGCATCAAACACTTTTAAAGGCAAAAGGAAAGTGAAGTTTGGTGTAGATTACATATTTTAGAAATGAAACTTTTGTTGCCTATATTAATCCTACCAGACAACATGCATACTGATGTCATGTTCTGTTTTTTTCCTCTTCACCTACAGCATGAACAGATTAAATACCTTGCCAAGGGGATTTGGATCTTTACCAGCTCTGGAGGTTCTTGACTTGACTTACAACAACTTAAATGAAAATTCTCTACCTGGAAACTTCTTCTATCTGAGTAAGAAACTTTTTCAAAAACTCTACAAATCTTCATGATATGGTGCTTTGCTTTCTGCAGTTTAAAATTTATTTGATGGAGACCAAACTCCAACTGATTTTTTCTGATATTTATGGTTTTCTTCTTTGAATATCTCTTGAATATTTCTACATAGCTCAGCAATATTTATCACTGACATACAGTCACCTGACACCATTGGACATGAGAAGACTTGGTTAGTAATGGTGCCTTAGTTTTCTTCTGAGTAATACTTCCTTGGGCCTCATATTCAGTTAAAACTTTGTGGAAGCTGACAAGCTTCAGGGGATAAAAAACTATTTTGCAAAGCGACTGTTGTATGTTGACTCTGAAAACAATTGTGTTCCTGATGGTTAATTAATGCAACAATTTTAATAGCTTGTGGATGTTGAAGTGACCAGTATGTTAAAAACAAGCAAAAAAACACTAAGGTTAAAACCTTCAGCACAGGAATGGTAGAACTGAGCTGACCTTTGCACGTGTTAGAAAACATGCTCACGTAGTTAAAATAAAGATATTGTAATGCATATGTCCAAAAGGGCTGCATTACGGTTGCCTAAGCAACTTGAATTCTGGCACTTTCTGGCTTTCTGAAAAGACCTTATTGGTCTTTTCTGTGTCCTGTGCTGAAGTGACTTCAGGATCAGTGCGTTAGCCAGCAAAAGTGATAGGCGAGGGGAGAGGAAGGAATAACGCTGTCTGAGAAAGATTTTTTGATTGTAACCAGAGGGAAATATTTAAGCAAGCTTTATTAAAAATAGTCACATACAGTGAAATGAAAAGAGGAGGAGTAAACTGCATAAGAGAAATAGGACCCCCTCTTTGGTGGGGAGGAGAGGTTTTGCTGACCTCACTACCCTCCTTCTTGCTGCACCCAACACTTCTTTGTGAGTCTCCATTTTAATTTTTTTCTTTAAACTGTCACATGTGCTTATTCAGTAATAGCCAGCTACATGATTGTGCTAGGTCTTTTTAATTTTTTTTCCTGTGAATTTCATAGAGACTAAGTATGGAAATGAAAAATTATACAATTTGAGCCTGCTGTATTACTCTCTTTTAAGGTCTCTTTCCCATCTGTGGTCTCTTTCCCATCTTTAAGGTCTCTTTCTTATCTGTGCTTTCTGTACAGCTTAATATAGACATGTATTTGTCCAAAAAACTCAGATGATTTTTTTATGTTTGTTTAGGATGCAAATTGATGTAATAAATAAGAATCAGGGGGTAATAAAGAGTAATGACTCTATTCTGACAGCTGAGCATTGAGACTATATGCCAGAACCTGCCAGAGTCTACTGTTGTAGAAATTGTTAATTGTGTCAGTCCTTTTGAATATAGATGTTTTCCTGAACTCACCAACAATACAATAAGCCAGTAAATCTAAGTTTGACCTGCTTGTTATTATTGTGAGCCCTGGGTATGTCAAAGGCTTTTCACCAAGTCAGGGTTATTAATCAAACCTGACTCCCTTTTATTGATTAGACCTCAAATGGTTGGGTTATATGCCACCCTGTTTATATATTGCTATTTAATTTGCAGCCACCCTGCGTGCACTCTATCTAAGTGACAACGATTTTGAAATCCTGCCGCCAGATATTGGGAAGCTCACAAAGTTGCAGATAGTAAGTAATTTATCTAAATTCTTGGAAAATCAATTCACTTTTGCAACGCTTGTAGGAATAGAATCTAGTCAATTTGAGAAGTAGTAGGGTATGTTTGCAGGAATAGACCACTACACCTGGAACTGTTTCTTGTTTATCAGCAGACACTTGTAAATAAATTGGAAGAACTGAGTGTTTAGGAGAAGGGTGGGGGCAAGAGAGAGTAGAGTTCTGTTTTAGGCTGCTTTAGGGTAACCAAAAATTGTTCTGACTACTTTATGTTAACTCTTAGCTGAGTCTTAGAGACAATGACCTGATATCGCTGCCTAAAGAAATTGGGGAGCTCACTCAGCTTAAGGAACTTCATATCCAGGGAAATCGTCTTACTGTGCTGCCACCAGAACTAGGTAAGATTGTGGATGATCATTTATTTATTTGAATAATAACGATAACCTTGCACTGTATTTCCTCTGAAATGAAACCAGTCATTAAACTCTAAGAAAATGATTGTTTGTTATCATTGCTGGTAAATCCTTGCTTTCCCCCAAGAAACACTCACTATCTCTTTCACTCCTATTGGATGTGCGGGAGGGGCCAGAAGACGTTGCGTGTTCCATTTTATTAGATTTTTACATGTTATTTATTCCTTGTGTATTAGTACACCTGACTGCCAATCTGTGTATAGCATCCTGCTTTATATAATAAATACAGGCTCTCTCAAGCTGTTCTTGTCTCTGGCAGGATTTTGAAAACACTATTTGGATCAGCCAAAATTATGTTAAGCAGAAAGACAGCAGTATAAGTGGCTTCTTTGTGACTATTCTTGTAAAAAGGGAAGTCTGGTCAACTGAAGTAAAATGTTAACTAAATTAGAAGAAATTTTCATTTTATTCTCTTTCAGTAGCCTGTCTTTCTTAGTGAGTTAACAGCTTTTAAAGCAGTGGAGCTGGTTGATGATGTACTTTAAATGACCAATATCACAAAGTCATATATATGATTCTTTCAGATATAGTAGCTTCTTTCAACCTAGAAGGTAGAGTTTTCTTTGGTACTTAAGTATTGATTTTGATGAATTTGCATTGCGATATTCCATTTTATGTGAGGGACACTAACTTCCATAAATGTTGTATCCATTTACCCCGAGCCAGAATTTGGTTTAAGATCTTTTATGATAATATTTAAAAATATTTTTGTTTGGCATAATATGGTAGCATTAATTACCTGTTGCTGAAACACCTGTTACACAGGAATCATTCCTTGTTTCTTGTTATTTTGGGTTTCCTCAAAACCCAAAGTAGGAATGCTTCCTTATTTCTATTAATACCTTCCAAATAATATTCCCAAAACTAAAAAATATATTGACTGAACTTAGCATAATAAAGTAAAATTATTTGTTGTCACAGGAACTTGCTTCAACCCATTAGAGAAAGTGGCAGCTGTGTGCATAAACGTGGCAGTCTGCAATATATGCTTTTTGTTTCATATAGCAAAGGAAAAATGCCTGCTTTTCCTTCTGAGGTGGGGCAAGAAGTGTGTTTGACTCTCTTTGTTTACCCACCATTTTTTTGCCTTTATCAACATAGCAGACAATATGATCTGTTCTTTTTTTTCTTTTTACCACTGGTGGATGAAGGTTGCTCATTTCTTTAATTTCAGATGTTTATTCCATTACACTGAGGTATACTTCCTTTCGCTTTTTCAGTCAGATTTATAAAGTCTCTTTCTACTGCAGTAATGTTTGAGAAGTGTGTAGTATCTGTAAATGTACTTTTCTGTAGATTCCTAAATTACAGCCTTGTTTTTTTTCCAGAAAGTGGAAGT
This sequence comes from Anseranas semipalmata, assembly GCA_013399115.1. Lineage (NCBI taxonomy): Eukaryota > Metazoa > Chordata > Aves > Anseriformes > Anseranatidae > Anseranas > Anseranas semipalmata. The sequence goes on from VXAA01002594.1 coordinate 487,263, forward strand.
TAAATGCTGGACTGAGTCTAACCACCTTCTGTGGCTAATTAAATGTTCTAAATGTGCTGCTGCCTTACAAATATAATAGCAAATTCACTTTAAATGGTTTTACTGTCATTGCCCAAACCAAATGGAAACACTTGAAACAAAATTTCTGATGTTTGTTTTGCACTGACCTGCAAAATTCCTTTTTAGTTAACATTTGTTTGCACTGTAGAACACTGTTGTAATCTGGTAGGAAAAGGGCTTGTAATTTTGATCTGCCTGATCAAAATGCAGACAAGATGCATTGACACAGCTACAGCGCTTGTCACCTCTGCTCTTTATTATTCAACTTCTGTTCTATAAACTATACTTCTCTGCTCATGTATTAATTTCCCAGTGTTTCATCTTGTAGTCTTACCCAGGATCCTCATTCATGATCAGCTGGCCTAATTTCTATTGCAGTCTATACCTTGCCTATTGCTAGAACTATGTCAAATATATAAAACAGCTCAAATTTGGGGATGTATTTCCAGAGAACATTACATTGAAGTCTAGATTTGTAACTTGTGTACCTTGCAAGCATATTTACTGTGCAAAGAAATGTTCTGCCTGTTTGTTAGACATTTAGGCAAACATTTAGGGAATGGAGTTCAGTAAATGGGGCACCAGGCTGGGCTTTGGAGGGCTTCTTTGAGACCAGGTAGGAGCAGGCCACAGGCAGACATGAATCTACTGAATGCTTGGAAAAAGACACTTCTACTCTGCAGCCCTGTTTTCCCTTTTGCAAATGAGGACAATTTAGAGAAACATGCCTTTGCAGACAGTTTTAAAATCTACCAGTGAAAGGTGGTGTTACACCCTAATGAATGGACTACTAATTCCATAGGTGCTATTTGTGGAAAAAACAATTTTATCTACTGCCGGAGTTCTTCCTCCTAAATTTTTAAAATTGAATTATAATGTAAGAATTATCCAAATACTTTGTGCTGTGCATGTTGAATAAATAGCTTCTCAATGAGCGGGTCCTATTTGCATTAATTGGAGGCACTGCTGGTCCACTTAAAGTAAACAATCTTTCCTCTCTCATTATTGCTTTCTTAATTAAAGGTGCTGAAGGCTTGTGACTGGCTTATGAGTGTTAGTAGTTTGGGCAGTGGTGGACAACAGTGAGTCATTAGATGTTCATTTACCAGGGAGATGGGCACAATATAAACAACCAAAGAAAACAGCATATTTGAACGAGGAGAAGGGGGGGAGTACAGTAAGCTGAATTTAAAAGGTAATGGAGGTAAATGCAAAAAAAGGCATGGAGGGTAGGTTATGAGAAGGGGCCATAGACAGGCATTTGGATCAAAATTTTGGAACCGAGAGCACTAAATAACCCCCTGCAGTCTGTGTTACTTTCACCTGGTGCGACTGAGCGTGGCGTGAGTCAGTCAGAGGGCTGGTGCGGCTCAGCGTTATCCTCGCCTGCGTTTAGCGGAGAATACCTGCCCTTAATTTAAGAAAAAGATTCTTGCCCAGGAGGAAGTGAGGAGACTGGAACAGTGTATTGGTTCTCGTGGTGAGGATGCTTGTCTGTAAATACAGTATGTGTGGATGATGAATGCAGGAAATGGCCGGGAGTAGGTGGGTAGAATTCACAGCTTGTTTTTATCATTTGTCTCTCAAAACCCCGTTCATGAGGAATGGTGGTGGGCAGTCATATATAAACTTTAAAGAGGCGCTGGCATTTTTTTCCCTAGCATTTAAAAGGTTATGTGCTGCATTGTGAGACAAATAAATCATGATTCACTGCAACAACAGAGTTGCAGTCAGTTATATAAATTGCCAAGGAAGCAGTAAATCTGTCACTTTGTGTATTCTGTCCATTTAACAATTGGAATGGTGTTTGGAAAGAAAACTGGGTAGAAACAAGAACCACGTAAAGTGGCAGATGCAATTAGTAAGATCAATGATGGTGTTTTAAGTTCATTGTATGGTCATCTGGGTGGATCTGTATGTGCCGTGTGAAAGGTTTTCTTAGCGGAGTCAGCAGTTAAGAGTAGTATGTGGTGCACAATTACTCAAAAAGTTGTAGCCAAATATAAATAGCTGCCCAGAGCACGTAACTAACATATCCATAGGTTTGCGTTTTTGATGTGAAAACAAATGGCATGATTTTTAAAACCCAGATTCTAATGTTGACTGTGTTCATTACCCTGCCACCAGCACACGTGTGTGCACATATGTACAGGGTTCTCTCTTATTTTGGCATGGGGGAAGTAGAGTGATTTCTAAGGATGCGGGTTTAATTATCACCCCATTTTTCCAAAACTGAATGTTGGAATCAATGGCTTTTAATTATACTGTTCAACACAGTTCTAGTTTATCAAATCATTTCCTCAGGTGAAGGGAGACACAATGATAAAAAGTTAAGTTAGGTGCGTGCTTGAAAAGTGGAAAACTCAAGCTCTTTAAAACAAACAAACAAACATGATGGAGTAAGTAGCCATGTTCCCTTTTAAGGATGGCAAAACACTTTTGTAAATTAAATCTGCATGTCAGGATGGTTAAGTAATTCTTTCATCATTTCTTAATTTTGAACAGCTGAATTATATTCTTTGAATAAAGGATTGGCTTTAAATAGCCAATAGTTCAAGGAATCCTGACTAAAAGTATCAGTATTTTCATTGCAGAAGGATATTTTAAAAGTCAGGCTTTTGAAATGACTCTAGAATTTGTGAATGGATATTATATTATGCAAAGTAGTTGCTGCAGTTATTTGCTGAAGTTAATATTAATTGAAATAGCAGTTTACTTAGGTAATTATAACAGGCATGTGCAAACATAAGAATCACATATTTCACAAAAGATATTTCTTTTCTAAATATTCTTCAGGTAAACACCAAACTTTTCTTCTTTCAGTATAAACTACTGCTGCACTCTACCTGTGTCACAGCACAATGCTGTTCACATCTGCAAATACAGGCTGCGATGCATGTTGCAAGCCTGAATGAATGTCTTGGGGCTTTCTGGACACCAGCTCCGAGCACTGCAACAGCTGATTGATGCCTTGTAAATTTGAAAAAAATACCTGCTTCTACTTTTGGAACTAAGGCTAAGGTGGTGTAAGAAAATAGGAGCTTTATTAAACTTAGCAGTAGCTAAGTAAAAGAATTTGTTTTCCAGGACTGTTGATAGGACAGTTACTAGTTCAGGAATAGTAGAAAAGCATAATTAATAAGATAGGTCACAGTCAGATTATTTACGTAAGAAAATTATTTCACAAAATTTGTGAATATTCTAGTTGTGTTTCTCATTTAAGAAGTAGTGTAAGGTTAAAAACAAACGAACAAAAATAACTTTTCATATAGTTAGAAACTTGGCTGGGTCCACGGCGCACTTTGTGAGAGTTAAGGTGTATGGGAAGAGACGAGAACTCTGTAAAGTTCCATTATACCCAGAAAGATGTTTTCTGTAACCCGTTGTTTATATTTACACCACTGGCATTCATTTCCTTACATTGCTGTAATTCTTGCCAAATTTTCCAAAATTCAAATTTGATCTTATATTAGTTTTTAAAATAAGTAAATCCTACTATCGCTTCTCAGATGACTACATCTAGTCTACTGTGTGTAGCCTTTCCTCATGTTGATTATATTGTGATTGTAAGTACCATCGGCACAATAATGATGTTTCTATCAGCAAATAATTGTCTGCTCTGTCAGAGCTGTAACTAGAGCCAATCAGAGCAAATGTTTTGTTGTTAAACGTTGTTCATTTTATGTGTTTCTTAGTACTCAAAATTGGTTTCGCTCTTCTGAATACTCTGCAAGCTGTGTTTGAATGGAAATTTCAAAGGTACAGGGCACAAGCAATACAGTGAAGCCTTTTTGAACTCATATTTTTAAATTAACTAGATTTTGGTCTGATAGGAACCCTTCACAGGGAGAATACTTTGAGTTCTCGTGTAATTGAGAATCCCATGGGAGTTTTTGAGGTTGGTAAAATGTGCAATGTATTTCAAAATAAATTGGGATGCTGATCCTCTAAGCCTGTAACACTTCCTGTTCCATTAAAATGTCTTTGATGTTAAACTACTTGGACATCACGTTAATTCTCTTTGTTCCAAAAACCGTCTGTCGCCCAGCGTGTTTCTTGGATTCTCAGCTGATTCGCTTGGAACACTTAGCAGGGACTGCCGGCCTGCCCTGGAGATGCCAGTAGGCGCTGTGTGTTTGCTGCACAGAGCAGCGGAGTAAATGGTATTTCCAGCACAGTTTCACCTTTCAGACAAAGAAATCAGTGGTCGTCTAGTAAGTGGTCTCTTTCACTTGTATTAGGAATGTTGGAGAAATGAATGTAATCTAGTCTGAAGTCATTCGGAACGATTTTAGAAAGAATATAGAAAACATTTGGGAATAATTTCCTGGATTTTTGTCAGAATGCTGTTTCTTCTCTGGTTCCCCTTAGCTACCCACACAGTGGCATCAGCCTGGTTGCCTTGGTACCTGCTCCTGCAGGCAGCGTGTGGTGGAGTTTGGCTGTTGAGACGGCGTGATTTGTCATGTGCAAGTAGAAGTCATGAGCACAGGGGTGTTTGGGAGTGCCTTGTGCACCGTACTGGATAAGTTCCTGTTTGGTGGCTTTTCGTCTGTGAATGTTAATGTTGTGTATTGTTTTCCACTCGTCATCCTGCTAATGTCAGATTTGTTGTGTGGAGCGATGGTAGAAATTGCCAGGGCTTGATCCGAGGGAGTTAACCAATCTTCCTGTGACTAGGATACGGAACTGTGAATTTGCCAGGGTAGGTCTGTATTCCTCCTGTGCTTAATACCTGAAATATTCTTTAAGGGAGAAGGTCGGTGTTTCATGCAGTCTGTTGTTTTGCTCAGGCTTCATCTTCAGTCCTGACACATTCTTGAGTGAAAGTCTCCTAGTGTCAGCCTCTCTCCATTATGCTTTGCTATAATGATTCTGGCTGACCTTTGCTATTTTGTTGGGATTTCATGTAAATATCTCAGAAGAGGGTTAAAACAAAGTGAATTCAGTCCTGTGAAAGGTTGAGGTGGGACAGTACTGGAGAGAAAAATCCCCTTCCCTTAGAATTGTAATAGCTGTGGCTGAAGCGGTACCAGTATGCCTCGTTTCACCTCACCTTGACTTCAAGGGTAAAGAATTCAAGATCTAGTTGGTTTGCTTTCACTTTATTTATTTCTGCTGTGGTCTTTTTGCTGAAAGTTCAAGCAAATGGAATAGCTGTCCTGGGATCACATAGAATAATCCGAGTCTTTATTTAACCTGTCAAAGGGAGGAGTGAGAGGAGGCTCAGATGCAGATCCTGACTATCTTCATGAGATGAAAGCACGGGTGATTTTTCTCTCTTGTAGAAGGGCAGAACAAGCAACAGTGTTGGAGAACTGTGGCAGCCCAATTCAGAACAGAAATGAAGAACAGGTTTTAACAACGTGATGAACTGTTTGAACAAAACACCGGTGGCAGAGTCTCCATCTCCTGATGTTTTTCAGGCCACATGTTTTTCTGTTTGAACTGTCTTTGTTAAACGCTTCAATTACTGAACTGGCACAAGGATAACTGGGCAAAGCTCAGCCCTTAGATGTATTCAAGAGAACGTTCAAGTAAGGGTCTAATCTCTGAACTCATTATTGGAAATTTTCACTTACATCTCAGAAATCGGTAGAATAACATGCATAGATATTAAAATATCAGCGCTCCTGTTTTCTGTCCGTGAAAGTAATTGTAGAACTGAGGATGGGCAGTGTCTGCCCTTCAGATTGCTCATTCAGATTTCTCTTCCCTGGGGCATCCCCTCTTACACTTGCAGGCAAGGCTTCAGCACTCCCATCTGCGTGGTCAGACAAGCAGCCAGAGGAAGACTTCCGGCCTGCTCCTGTCTGATGGGTGCCGTGGAGTATCTGTGTGGCTTATTAGCATGTGCTCGATCTGACTTCTTGTTATTTGGGACTTGAACCTGCTTCCCTGTTAAGTAAAATGTAGACAACTTTGGTCCGAACAAAACCAACACAAACGCTGTTTCAGAGTTGTCTGAAGTGCTGATGACTCCACGTCAGCGCCAGAGCTTCTCTGGTAAAAGAGCTTACAGGCAAGAGGGCAAAAGTGTTGCTGGGATTGATCTGGAGGCGCTTCAGTCTAGGTTTAGATTTACTTTTTATTTAGTTGTTTCCTTTCAGTACGTAGCATCTCATTAATAAGCAAATGTATATTTTCAACATATGTTATGGAGCTGTGGATTTGTTTATCATGCTGACTATTTCTATGATTGTTTTAGCTGATGCCAAAGAAGATTGAGTCACACTTTGCTTATGTACAAGTCTTTCCTCTGTTCTGTGTTGCCTTACTGCTCCTTTATAACCACCATTTAAATCTACTCTTCTGTTCCTAATCCTTCAAAAGTGATAGAGGTCTTCAAAGCAGAGATGATCTTCCTTTTTGTAGGAATGATATGAGTTACCGATCCACAACTAACATGCACTTAAGACTTGTGTAAAAATCATTCGCTTTTGATAAAACTGTGGCATAGAAATCAGTATATATTATAATTTTTTACATAGAATTTAAGACAGTATTCACAATTAATTGCTTTGGTATCATTTTTATCATGTAATAGTCATGACATTTCTTCCACCCCCACACTTAAACCAATCTCTCTCTCTATGGAGACAAAGCGCATGCCACAAAAGTAATAAAAATTATAAGCCCTGTAGTGTAAAGTGAATCTAACAAACTGGGACAGACATATTTTTACATACAACCTAAGTTTAAATTTAGTGTAGTGGATTGATCCCTTACTTAGCCTTTAATAAAACAGGATTCAAGGGTATTTATGTCTAAATAAAGAAATAAAATTAATTTCATTCCTCCTGTCCTTATGCATGACACTGAAAGAGTAAGGTCTTTGTGTTGTAAAGGGAAAGAACATTTAAATTGCAGTATTAAGAGGAATCACTAAAATGAATGTGTTACTGCCTGAGGACTCTCCTGGAGGTCAGTACTGTAGAGTCTGGGCTGGAAGGTGAGGCAGAACGTCAACGGGAAGCAGAAGTGAAACATAAGTGTACAGGCCCCAAATTATTTCAGCTGGAATTCCATTGATTTTAATGAAGCTCCACTAGGGATGGATTTAAGCCATTACAAAGAAGCGCAGATCTGGCATTTTACAGCTAGGATCATGTTTCTTATGCTGAATGCCAATGTTCACTTCTCAAATGTCAGAGTTGTTTAATTACTTTATTTCACCTTTTAATTTTTGAAAGTATTTAAAGTGTTGCTGAGGGGCGTTGGAGTGGAAAGGACAAGTCAGTTTTGTGTTCATACTGTTTCATTTTGTCTGTATTGAAGCAATGCCTATGTATACTAATCATACCTTATCATATCTTAAGTATACATACCGAGCGTGTAATATTTACCTGACGTATACCATACATCACAAGAGATTGAGGGAGTTACAGCTGAATATAAGAGGTGCTTGCAGGCTAGATCTAATGGATGGGAAGAGCCTGGGAAGTCTGCAGACACCCTTGGTCTGGGTCGTAGGTAGCATTATCACGGTCTGACATTTTCTGCAAACAAGACTGCGGGAGGCAGCATTTTATCTGCTTTCATGAGCTCTTTTCTGACTTTTGCAGGCAGTTGAGCAAAATATGAATTTTCACACAAACTACTTTTATTTCAACAGCACTGAAGGAAGATAACAAGAACTGTTAACTAACGTGTGAAATCAAATGCAGGATAGGTTTATCAAGGGAGGTGCAGGGAAACTGTAGCTGCCTTTTCCCTGTAATGTCACTCAGGCTGGGGTGTGCCCACTGTCACGTGAGATGTCCTCTGTCCACCCATGGCCATGAAAGCTCTGAATGTATGCAATGATAAATGGTATTTTAGCTGATAAATGAAATAATCTAGAATGGATCAAAATTAAAAATATGTGTACTTTGATTTTATCCTTGAATTTTCAAGTTGTTTTTTTTGGTGTAGATCTACTCACTGTAGCTTTCAGGTGGCAGCTAACAATAGATTCAGGTAGCAAACAGTTTTTCAGGTCTGCACAGCTTACTAGTTGGACATTGGACCAATTTATTTTTAAGGTGAGTTAAACACAGAAGTTCAGTCACGCTGATCCATTCAGACTTAATGGTTCAGGATCATCTTTAGATACAATGACTGCTCAGGCAAAAAAATTGCCAAGATCAGGTATATCTAAGACCACACGGTGTACTCCTTTTAGAAAGCTTTGGTCACTCTGAGCAGGTCGTCCCTAGCAGTCAGCTATTAGACCTTCCTCTCTGCTCTTCTTCTCCAGATTCCGTTCTCTGTCCGGGCTCTGCTCACTCTGCTCGCAGCATATATCCACTTTGCATTCTTCCTACTTAGAAGTCCATTCAAGGTACAAAACAAAACAAAAGTTATCCTCCAGGCTTAGAAATTAGAAAGTCATTTAAGCATGTCAGAACTGGGTTCTGGGATATATAGTTTAGATTATTTAATTTTAAGCAGAATATTACAAGCTCTCAAAAATAATATGAAAAACATTTCTGGGATGTAGGAAAGGGGCTGTGCTGACTAGTCTTAAGGATAGCCTTTGCCTCCTCTCTCACCAGAGGTATGCGACTGTAATGGATTTCAGTGGAGTTGGTCTTGTTCATGTTGGCCAAACACCGAGAACCATAAGTCCATTATAAGGAAATACAGTTGTAATCTGCTAGTTATGCCAAATTTTACTAATGATGAACAGATTTTTTTTTTAATAGGATGATGTGCATGGAAAAAAACAAACCAGTGCAGACCAATGCATTCTCCAACCCTAAAATACATTGTGACTGAATCTTCAGTACTGGATTTTTACTATGGGCAATTTGGTGTTTTACTTACTAAAAATATCAGAGGGATTTGATGTGGTCTGTGTCACAGAACAGTACATAAAGCTCCTGAAGGCCTGGGGTAGTGCGCTGCTGCTGCTAGACACTATGCGTAAAGGCACATCTGCCATGTCTCTTGCCCTGGCCCGTGGATCTGGTGCTGCAGGGATAGAATAAGGGCATTTCTTAGCACAGTGCTGATGTTTTTTTTTTTTTTAAAAAAAAAAAAAAAAAAAGCTTCTAGGCAAGACGACTGTTTGGAGGGGACACATCTGTGAGGTGTCCAGCTGCAGAGCGCGACTCCAGTCGTGCCAGCGTGGGAGCCATCGCTGCAGGCAGGTTTGACCCTCTGTGCCAGGCTGCGGGGCATGTGCGGGTGTGCTGCGGCAGTTCACGGGTGACGTAGCTGGAAACAGAAGGGGCACCAGGTCGTGACCCCATGCAGGGTATTGTGATAAGCGACACATTCTCATCCTGTTTCACAATTTAATTTTAAGGCTTCTTTGTTCTCAGTTTGCTTGCCGTGTGGCAGGAGTGATAGGCTGCATTCTTCCCCTAGTGCTGATAAGGTGGGACAGGCTCTCTGTACCATGCGTAATTCTCTGCTCTTCATTGCCTACAGGATATTTCCCAGATGGAAATTTTGGTATTGAAGAGTGGGGGGAAGGGAGTGTTGAAGTGCTTGGTGCCTTGTCCTTCCTCCTTCCTTTGGGACAGCCCTTCTTTACTCCTCCTGCCAAAGAGCACCTGTTCTCTGGCGATTGCTTGCCATGAAGACAGAAGGGTTCTTACTTTGCACAGTACAACGCTTTATTAAATTCTTCGATAAAATCCCCGTGGGTGAGGTGGCAGCTGACCCTCACGCTAGCTGCAGGCTGCGCTGCCTTTGAGAAGCGCTTCCAGAGCAGCTGCTGCCTTGCAAAGGTGCTTCCTGAGCCGGGAGGAGCTGGATCGGGCTGTGGATTCCAGACTTGTGGGTGCCCCAGTTTTTCCATAATTAGATTAATTTTACCCTTGTAAAAAGTATAATAGCTCTACCTGCCCCCAGTGACTTTTGGGACAACCAGAAGGCAGTGGAAAATGAAGCGACTGCTTTGGCATGGAGGTCAACAGTTCATTTTGCTTGAGCAGTCCTCTTTTTGCTGTAAGATTTCTTTGGCTTTAGTAGAATAGTATTTATTTCAATTAATTACATTTAAATGGGCATGTGGTATTTAGGATTGGAAGTGGGCGCGCTCCACCATGGGGATGGGAAACATACGGCAGCATTCCTTGGACTGAAATTTCTGAAACAACTTGGGGCTTGAGAATTCAGCTAAGAAGCTTGCTGCTGAGGTTTTGGGAATGTGTAGCTTATTCTTGTAGGCGACATTGAATTTGGCCCACGATGGGGCCAAGTTTGTCTCCCCACATTTAACTAGTTTTATTATTTGTGTACAGATGCATTATTTCATCTTGACGCAGCACTTACGGAGCTGTAATTATACGTGAGCGCTTACAGTGTCGGTAGTTTTGGAGAGAAATGCATGTGTTTTTCTGCAGGTAATAAAATGGAAAACCCAATTTGCTGTTGCAAAGTAAGCCTCTGAGTGATGCATGATCTTCATAGCAGCATCGGTCAGAGGGTTACTGCTAATCACAGCGCCGGCTGGCTTCCCTGGTGGCCTGTGCCTTGCAACTGAATAGTGAACAGTGCGAGCCTGTGTGTTGAGCCAGCCAGCACAGATTTAGACACCCCGGTTTCTAGCTTATTAGGTCCTCGTTGTCACAGTACTTAATCCTGCTTCCTGATCCTTGTTAGAACACCAGGGCTGGCTCGTCCCATAATAAAGGAGATGGGTGTGAGGCTCCTAACTGGATGCACTGGAGCGTAAGGCAGTTAGGGCAATCGCTGCCTGACTGACGGAGGGGTGAGATGCTTCCTGCATGTCGTTATTTAAAAAGAGCAGGCCTCAGACAGCTGACAGATGAGCTGCGTAAGGTAATGGTAGCTTGTTGATAGGCCAATATGAGATGTGTGACATCTTTTCACACAGTATAATGGTCTGTCTTTACTCTAATTGCATTAACCCTTCCTACGGAGAGCAGCACATTAAGGATTAGCTGGAATGTAGAACATGGTGAAATGCAAATGGCTTGCAGAAGCGCCTGTAGCATACGTGTGTGCTCATGCTACTTACACAAGTGCCTTTCATTTTGAAAAATTAGCACCTCAGGTTGATTTTAGATTTCTCTGACAGCGTGGCTTGGTCAGTCTTCAAAACCTAGTATTTTTTTTATTTTGTTTCCCATGATTATCTATGAAGATTTTTTATTTTTGGATTTCTGGGGGGAGTGCTGGGGCACCCTTAATCACAAAAGTCTCAAAAAATAAATTTGAAACGGTAGTAGAGATTTCTTATTTTGATTTAAAGACCGCAAATTATTTAAATGACTATACCTTTCTGGAATTTAGCCTCTTGTATCCATAGTCATGGATACATCAAGTGGGCCGAGTTCAATCCTGCTGTGCAATATGTAGTTCCACTGAAACAAATAGGGTGCAACTGCATCCATCATGGTTGGAACTATTATGTCTCCTTTTTCCTCTCTGTTAAACCTGAAATATTTGCTTTGGTTATGGTTGTACTCTCTGAAATGAACGAAAGGTTTTTTATTCACAGCAAGGTATTTCTTTAAAATATTTTGCATTTCATATTTTTTTCATATGCCCTTTTTTAAATCCTTTTCAGGTAATTTGGATTTGACTGGTCAAAAGCAAGTCTTCAAAGCAGAGAACAATCCTTGGGTGACCCCTATAGCTGACCAGTTCCAGCTGGGAGTGTCTCATGTTTTTGAATACATTCGTTCAGAAACATACAAATAGTAAGTATTACATGACACTGGTATGTGCTGTAGGTGGGTTTTTGTTTGTTTGTTTGTTTTTATTCCCCTGTAGTGTGTTTAGCAAAGTGTTATCAGTTACACCCTTCTTTCATAATCCATGCACTGGCTTGGGACTCGGGGCAAATATGCAAACCTGTAAATTTGTATTAGGGAGTTTTGCTAACAAGAAGGTAAATAAATGTGATTTAGATATGTTAGGAAAATATGAAGATTGTTCAATATTGTCCTGCATTTGTGGTTCCTTTCTAAGAGCTGTTAGGTAGCATGAGAGATGTAAAAGAGCAAGAATTGCAAGCCTTTGAAACGTACTAATTTTAAGTATGTGCAGTAAGGTTTTATAGATTGAAATAAGTATTTGTTGATGGTTTTGGCTGTGAGTTGTTATGTGTTGAAAGAAATGTCCAGAATTCAAACCTGTTTTGGTCTGGACTGCTTTACATAAGTCTGTAACTCTGGTAATTCAAATACGGATACGAGTGCTTTCTTCAACAGTGTAATTGGATAAAATAGACCTCATGCTGGACTTGTCCATTTTAATTCAAAATTCTGTGTACAAATGCTAAGTATTTGTTTGGGAAATAACATCTTTAATCATTCACTGAATTGAAATGTTTCTTCGCACTAATAATGTCAGTGTTACCAGTCCCAGTAAAACTTCAGATGGAAAGGTATTTTTGTGTCTGAAAACTACCTTGATGCTGTCTTCCTAGAATCAGTAGGTAGTACAATACATGGTACAACCTCTAGGTTGGAAACTTCGTTTTTGTGTTTCCCCTTTACTTAAAAATATATTTCAGTAATTTGGAAGCATTTCTGACAATTTTTTATACAGTAGCTGTCAACTCAATTAGCAAAAGAGTATTTTCATAGATTAAGGTTTTGGGGTTCCAGTTAAGTAACTGAGATGTGAATTTCTGTATGAAACTGTAAATGATCCAGCAGTGACTTTTGTACTCCGTTCTTCATTTTACGGAATTTAAGTGAAAAGGATCACAGATGGGAGTGTGGTTACAAAAATTGTGTTTCGGAAGTATCTTGATCTTTGTTCAGTAATACATGTTCTCAAGATATATTTATTCATGGATTTAAGTAGGCTGTAATACCTTTCTTCCAGTAGTATTCTGTACTGCAGACATGGTGGAGGGAAGCAGCTATCTATCTCCTTAGACCATCCCCACAGTCCTTTGTGCAACTCCATCTAGATTTCTTGATAACATGTTTTGTAATTCCTTATGGCCAATTTTATGCTTCTGCTTGAGCAGTATAGATTAGGGTCCCTCATGCAGTTCTCACATGCACAGCTCTGGGTACCATGAGGACAGCAAAGTTTCAAGGACTGAAATTTTAAGAATTTGACACGTGCTAAGTTTTTTGGGGGGAGCTCTTGGTATGTATCTATAATAAAAAAGATAATAAATAATGTTTTTATAGCTGTGGAGTAATAAACTGCTCTGGCGACTTTCCTTGTGCAACCAAAATTAAGATAAAAGATTCTGTAATTCATCACTTGCCTCAACTGTTGCTCTTTGTTTGAAATAAGCCATATTATATTTGCTGTCTTGTTCTTTGCTGAGGTGTAACAGTGTCTTGTTGGCTAATGGGCTGATTTTGATTTTGTCCACAGTAAATATTTGAAGCCTCTGTAGTTAACAGTGTAAGCAAAATCAGACTGTAGCCATTAATAGGGGTAAAATGGAACCCAAGAATCATTCTATGGCTTATTCAGAATTTTACTTTGATCTTGACCAACCTTAAAAGGAGGAGGGGGGGGGAGAGCTTGTAGAAATAACTCTTCTTACTTGAGCAGATATAATTGCTGATGATAAAATTCCTGTTCCTCTTTAATAACAGTGCAGTCTGCTTCAGTGCAGTATACTCAGAATGGTTAACAACTGAGAAGTAACTGAGAATTATAAAGTTCCGTTGAGGGTAGACCCCACTGAGAGGGTGGTTGGGCACTGGAACAGGCTCCCCAGGGCAGTGGTTGTATCACCAAGCCTGCCAGAGTTCAAGAATTGTTTGGACAATGTTCTCAGACACATGGTCTGATTTTTGGGAGGTCCTCTGTGGAGCCAGGAGTTGGACTCGATGATCCTTGTGGGTTCCTTCCAGCTCAGAATGTCCTATGATTCTAGCTTATTCAGTTAAAATGTCATTATTGTCAAAGATTAGTGATGAAAAAACAAATGTGTGCAGGTGTTAATAGTTAGAGAAGATTTTTTATTTTTATTTTCAGCATATGACCATATTACATTTCAATAATAAATTAAAAATATCGGTATAATTTTGGTAGAATCCCAGTAGCAACTTGTTTTGGTTCTTGATTGCACCTGTTTCACATGTGCAACAAGGAGAGTTTGTGGATTTTCCTAGTGAAAAAGATTGTCCTTTTTATCTCCAGTTTTCTTTAAATATGTGATCTGAGAATTATTTGGATGCCACCTGCTACAGACATTTTTCAATTTGTGGGAAGTCAATTTTAGGTCTTAAAACTCATAAGGAATGGCATAATCTGGCTAACAGGTCTAGTAGCATTATTGTGCACAAAAGCAAATAAACTGTGAATATGAAAGAAATGAAAACTCCCTTTTTGTGATGAAATTTTGATCTTTTCCCTCTAACAACTATACATCTTCTTCAGCTTCCTTTTTCTTTCAGAGCCTGTGTCCAGGTACTGTATCTATTTCCTCATTAAGCAAATTGCTGAACTGAGATGTGAATATAGTATTTTCTCTGTAGATATCTAACTTTATGTAAATTTGAACACTTAGATTTCTTTGAATCACTCAGCCAAAAAAAAATAATAAAAAAAATTAATTTACATTTGATAGACCCAGGCAGCTTAACTTTTAATCTGAGACAAAGCAATGTAGTTAACTGGATGATTGGATAGAATGCTACGTGGGTATCCTCGGTTGCAATACTGAGAAAAGAGAACAATTCATATATATTAACAGCTTTCAATCAGTATTTTCATCTCAGATCAGGAATTTTACTTTCATGTACTGGAAGATGTGGACTTTAATAAACTAGGAACTATGCATCTATATGTTAGATGGATTTTGAGCTCCAGAGATGGTAATTGGCTCCCTATGCCCATTGCTTTTGCTAGCTGATTGGGAATATTGATTTTACTTTGTTTACAAGTATAACATTGTCTATACTAGCTAAGACAGAGAGGGTACGCTCACTCAATCACAGGTGCCAAGTTTCAGGGGCTTAGTTATGTTTCACTAAGCGGTTTATGTTAATATATTTTATTCTGTGTTTGCAATGACTAGATCATCATATTTACTCAGTTGCTGTTATCTCAGCCAGCAAGTGGTAACTCACTAAGTATTGGCAATTTAAGCCCTTGCAGTCACATTACTAAACCTTGAGCTTTCTACTGATAGCTGGCACAAGCCATAACAGTGCTACCGTCACCATCAGAGTTTTCCATTCAGGCTGTATGAGGCTGTATTTGTGAAGCAGCTACCAAATAGATCAACAACCTCTTCTTTCCCTTGTGAAATATGCTGGCTGTTTCAAGCATATTCAGTGAAAAAATTCACCCCCTTTTTAGCCTCATCTTAGGATATTCCTGCTCTAATGATTAATTGGTAAGTAGAGATGACACCCGTGAGGGTTGAGTATGTCTAAAGCAAATGTCATTGTCTCACATACTTTTACATTTTCACACTCCTGTTTTACATGGTAGTTAAGCACCGAGTGTCAAATTGGAATTGCACTTTACTTCAGAAGCGTGTTAGCCAGTAGGCCCATCAGATCAGCTGTTCCTACTTAGTAGGCTCTTTCATTTCCTTTAATTTCCTTACCTTTCGTGAGAAATGATACCAGGTGATTTTTCAACCCTCATTTTTCAAGGAAGACTTGTGCTGACAGGAAGATGGGCCATATATTGTGTCAGAAAATCTGTGTGGCGGGGCTCTTAATTCTTAACAGGAAACTCAGCAGCGTATATGGCACTTTGCTAGCTTTTGTTGGCTAAAATACGCCCACTGTACATATCATCCTGTGACAGCATCATTTGGAAATAGGTCAGTTTGCCAAGAATATAATGATTCTTAGTCTCTGTCTGCCACGCTGGGTTTTTGAAAGTTAAGTTAGTAAGCTGAATTTTGGCCTTGATTCTGTATATACCCAGGAGGCACCACTGAACTCCCCATGTGGCGTCATGGTAGGGTTGAAAAGCAGTTGAAAAACTTGTTCAGACAGTAAAGGGTTATGGCAACCTCATCTCCTCAAAGGGCTTAACTAAATGTTTTATTTTTTATTCATGTGTCTAGTCAACTTTCAAAGTGACCTTTTTGTTATAAGCATATTCTCAGAGGATCTTCTCTGTCTAGGGTACCAACAAAGAGATGATGGATTGTATGGTTTAGTGGCTATAATGTACTTGGACAAGTGCAATCAGACATAAATGTTTGAAAGAAAACAGTGAATTAAACTCCTATGAAGAACTGAAATCCTGTGATGCTCGTCAGGGTTGGTGTAAGATAATTAGTGATTTAATTAAGATGAGGTAAAGCTCAGACGTGCAATTGGTACCTGGGGGTGGGTTTAGTTGCTGGCACTCACAGCAAAGTTAATCCAGAAAGCTGCCCTTTGGGTGTGTTTCTGGCATTAATCATGTGCTCTTGATCAATCTTCACGTGAAACTTGCTCTTTGTCTGTTTGTTCTTGTAACAGGAAGGGTAGTGATTTTGCTTTTGTCACAGCAGTCTGTTGCAGTCATCATCACCTGATGGCATAATCTCAGCTAAAATAAAATAATTTGCTAGATGCTAATTACTTAGAATAGCATTCACACTTGGAGCATTTTTAAGCTGCTGTTGAACCCGGCACTCACCTTTTAACACTTTCTTTAATGATTCTCCTTGTTTGACCTCCTTATTTCAGCGAGGCAGAATTATGATAGAACAGTCACCATTGGTTAAGTTTCTAGAAAGCAGGCTTTCCCCAGGAGGCAGTCAGCTTGGAGTCAAGAATCTCAACAAGATGTTTTGCAAAAGGAACTAAGTTGCACTTTTCACATTTCCATCAGAAAAGGTGGTAGAAGAGCAAGCCATTTTAAAGACTGACACACCAACTCTCAGCAGTGGAAACAGTTTGATGAATGCTATGCTAGGCGTATATCTGAAACATAGGTTTCCCTGGACAGGCGGCTCTGTGCTAAGTATCATAATTGAAAACCTCATTTTATTGTCAGTGACAGTCTGGAAGAATCCACCCTTGCTTCAGTCCTCTCTCTAGAGACAATCTCCTCTCCAGCTTTCTTCTTCAGAATGAACTGTTCTGTTGGACCCGCACTACCATGTGGCAGATCCCCGCTGCTTCCAGGTCAGCAGACACAGGTCATGATAAAAGGGATTATTCTGGTTATATTAATGAGGAGTATTTTTGCATTTGTTTTTAACAGCTAGAGGATAGCTGCTAGATAGTTGGCAGGGTACTCAAAGTAATGCGCTAGAATACAAATAGTATCTAGAAATAAGTCCTGTATTCTTTGGTAGTTTGCGGAATAGAAGTTTTCTGCAAATACTTAGAATTCTAGAACAGGTATTCTCATTGTTCCTAGGATTGCTCTTGTGCACGTGATCCTAGCATGAACCTTTAGCAAGTACTTCTTCTTTCCCCTTCTCATTTTTACACTGTAGTTATCCCAGGCCCTGTACAAAAAATAAGACGGTATTATGCGTCTAATAGTCCATTGCTGGAGCTCACTTCTATATTTCGGTGACTTTTTAGCTTGGCATCTTTACCATTTGGTCTCTGACTTGCATGTACCATCTGTGCCAGTGGTGGCTGTGATCTCACGTGTTTTAGGGTTATTTCAATGACTAGATAATGATGGTGGTAACAAGATGACCTCAGTGATTTACCTAGGGGAGATTCTCTGAGATGCCACATCTCCTGCACAGATGAGTTCGTGGCACATTAAACTTCCTTCCAAGGAAGGCAGGAAGCAAGATCCAGTATAGCTAAGAAATAAATAAAAGAAAAGAGTTTATAAAACTAGTTTACACATTTCAGTCACGTATCAGTAAAAATTTGTAATTAACCACTAAAAATCTTTTATCAGTTTGATGTGGGGAAATATAAAAATGTCATTTACATTTGGTTTTGTTGTATCAAATGCATGGTACTGTATATTTTATATGAAAATACTGATTTGTATTCCAACCAAATGTTGTATTTATTGGCTGTATTTTAAAAATTGATAAATATATTAGTACATTATTTCCAGCAGAGACAGTAGATGACTCAGAGTCCTGACATCTTTGGACAACATTTACATGCAAATCGGTAACTCTTCCCCAACGCAAACTGGAACCCATGTTGAAAGATAAACAAGAAAAACAGTATCTGTATATATTGTGTTTATATATTGCTAAGATTGATATGTAATAAAAATGAAGCTATCACTGATGTATCTGACAGATATAGATACTACACATATAAATACTGGTCTAACTACTGATATTACCATTCCCTTTGATGTGAACTTTATTCCTATAAAGTTTAGAATATTATGCAGTAATCCATTTACCATGTCAGGGATGATAACCCAGGGTTTAAGTCACTGGTGCTGATGTCTAGGGCTGGGATAGAAGCAGAATTGGAATGAAGAACTCAGGAAAGCACAAAAGCTGAGGGTTTGATGAAACCAAAGATGGGGAAAGAATGACCCTAGGATACAGGGTCTGAGTAGGGAAACGACAAAGTTGCGTCTAATCATGCAGCAAGGCAAGGTAAGTAGCCGAGTTAAAAACCACTGGTAATTATGGTAAAATCCAAAATGAGGAACAGGTAGGGATGTCTCAAAGAAACTGGTAAGAAACAGAATTAGAGGCCTAGCCTAGAGGACGGATTGGGGTTTAAGCAAACAAGCAAAGATTAAGATGTGCAACTGCAGGCAAATGACACCCTGAGCAGGGAAAAAAAATGCTGGTGAGATTGGGCAAAATACATGGAGGGGGAACAAGGCCGATCCAGACTGGGATCTACCTTGTTAGGCTCTTAGTAATGGGAGAGACTGGTTATGGCTATCTGAAATGAAATGTGTCCTTTTCTGAACTATGGTATTCAAATTATTAATAATGGTGAAGGAAAGAAAGTCATGGTCTGTTATGCTTATGTTTTGTGTTCAGTGCAAGCAGGATGGTGTTTATATGGCTTTTAGGGAAGATGTAATATCTTTCAGTCCACTAGGAAGAAGCCTGACCAGCATTTTGTTGTGAGAAATGGTTTTAAACCTCCAGGGCTGTGGATGTGCATTTAAGAGGTTAAGGAGAGTAGACTGAAAGAGTCTGGACTCACCGAAGTTCATTTATAATTAAATTGTGATGTCAGGGAAATGCCAAAAAGTGGCAGCAGTGCTAGTATCATTCCAACATCAAGGAAGGCAGATAGACCAAACTGGCTTATTACAAACTAGTTTGCTCTGACGTCAGTTTTGCGTTAGTGAAGAACAGTCATGGGATTCCAAGATTTAAAGAACATGACTGTAATATGAATATAATTAATACAATTAAGGGCATTAATATGATTTTGAAAACTATGTCCTAAAGAGAGATTATAAATTCAGTGAGTTGAGGCAAATCTTTAACTACAGTAGAATCTTGAGGAGGATTTAGCTTGTAAAGCTGAACATTCTCATTAGAAAATTAGCACTGTATAATTTCAATAACGCAAACACTAAAAGGAATTAATAACTGTCTGCTAGGTCTTGGGAGATAATTATCAACAAGGGCACTTCTGGTGAGCTCCACAGAGATCTGACCTAAAACCATTCAATGTTTTCCTCAGTTATTTAGAAGGAAATATACAGTCATTACTGACTAAACGTTGTAGATGACCCAGAAGCTGGTGTGAAGGCAGTGAAAATACAGCTGTCCTGGATTGCTTAATAAACTATGCCTGTGCGCAGAGTATTTTAAAGCAGCTCAAAGCAGAGTTGCACATCTGTGAGTAAGGCATGCAGGATATACCACGCTTTGTGGTTATGGTTATGGGAGGAGATAAAAAGGAGTGAATGATGTTTTCCAGAAAGCAATTGGCTCTGAAAAATGTCTAAGAGACATAATATAACTGAAGTGCACTGTCAGCTTCAATGCTATATCCAAAAGGCCTAGAAGAAGCCTTGGTTTAATAAATACAGGAATAGGGACTCGCTTCTTTACACTTCAACTGAATTCAGTTCTGGTGTCAGTAGTTTTAAAGGGGTGTTAAAATGAGTGTAGGTACAGACACCTCAAAACGATTTGAAAGCAGAAGTCAGGCAGAATGAGAAGAGAAAGCAAGGTACAATGTTGTAAAAAGGTACTAACAAGCACCTAATAAGGGCAAACTGCCAGGGAAAGTAGCAGGTTCATTTTTCTCTTATTGTCCTCTGATTGCGTCAGGATACTTTTTGGGAAAATGTGTTTTAAATCAACATGGTGGTATATGTTACTGTGTGAACATCATGGCTTTTAATATGTTTTGCCTAGTATGTAAAGATACCGATCTATTGCCTGATTTTAGACTTTACCAGAACTACCATAATTTTAAGGCCTCATATCCAACCTCGGATGTGCTCCGCTGCTCTTGTTGCTGTGTGCGTGGGGAGTCCAGCCCCTCATCTCCAATGGATCCAAGGGCTTTTCTCAGCCCGCCTTGCAGCCTGTCTGGGCAATCTTGTTGCTAAGCAAAGGCAGCATGTCCAAAATGCAAGCAATTAAGAAACTGGAATGATGTTTTCTGAAGGCGCCTTACCTAATTTTTTCTGTGAGGATGTTGGTGAGAACACAATCTGGTCTTTACCGTAGGTAACAGAAAGGATGGAGCATTTTAAAGAAAATAAGCAAGACTGCAGCAGGGAGAAGAATAAGTAGGAAATAGCAGACAACACAGTGCTAATTGAGAGCTAATGTGGAAAACATGTTGGTAGCAGTAAAGGATTTCTGGTAACCTGTAGCTAACAGTAAGTGGCGGTAAGCTGGTTAACCCTTTGTAACCTTCACAACTCAGTTGACTCCCTTTCTTGTTTTCTTCTTCAGATTGCTTCTTTACAACCAAACAAGAAGAGTTACTGCACACATTTGCTGTTTTTATTTGAGAGATAAATTTAAAAGTGGCGCTTTTATAATCAAGCAGAACTGTCTGCAATTTCTATTCTCTATGCAGTCATATCTGTTTTATTACATGCTGGCTTTTATTGAACTCCAGTTTCTTATTTCAGTCTTGCATTATTTGAATTTTTTGTGTAATCTTTAGAATTTTTTTTTTACTCTTCTGACAAGGGCTATCAGTTAGATAGAGAATTGTCCCTAATTTTATGATTGCCTTTATCAACCGTTTATCCAACAGAAGGCTTAAGTGAAAATGATTTTGGTTTAATTTAGTGGTGCCCCTCTGATAACACTTCTTAAAAGCCACGATTTTATGTTAGCAGGTATTACTGCCATCCAGTTTCTATGCAGTTTTACAGCCCTTTATACCTAAGGCACAGGTTT
This sequence comes from Anseranas semipalmata, assembly GCA_013399115.1. Classification (NCBI taxonomy): domain Eukaryota; kingdom Metazoa; phylum Chordata; class Aves; order Anseriformes; family Anseranatidae; genus Anseranas; species Anseranas semipalmata. The sequence goes on from VXAA01002594.1 coordinate 508,504, forward strand.
GAAAATGGCTATGATGAGATTTCGTTTGAAATTCTTGTTACTAAAATTAATGTTTTCTTGAAAATTATAACCTGAAAATCAGAAGATTCTACTGTAGATGACACAGGATTTCTCAGTCCAGCATTTCAACCCTTTCCTCCATCCATACAAGAAATCTCCTGCTGTTAAAGGTGGGGTCAGATTTATCTCCTGTTTATGCAAGTCCTTTTGACTACAGCTTTGCAATGGCTTTTTTCTATTCTGTACCCAACCACAATATTTTAACCCTACAAATCTGATATGCTGAAAATCAATTAGAATCAAATATTCTAGGAAAAAATATCCTGTAGTTTTTCTTCTTTATTATACTGAGTTGGGGAATTGGGCAAAGAAATTGTCATCTAAAGAGAAGTATGCAGGAGCATAAACAGTAAATAGAATTACTTAGGATACTGACCATTTCAATTGCTTCAGTTTCATCTAAGCAACAATAATAAGTGCAAGAATATTAGCCTTCATGGTTTTGCCAGATGTTTTAAGAAGCTGGTTCCAGTGCGAGATGTAAATATCAGCATTTGTTACACTGAATGGGGAACAGAGATTCCCTGAATCCTTTTTATTATCCATATAGTTCACTTACGAATTTATAATCAGATGGGTTTTTCTATCCTACGGTCATCTTACAACAAGCTACTGTTTTGTGACGATAAATATGCGCAGAAGGGAGCAAATCCTAAACCCAGTGCTGTAAGTATGGTTCCCCTTGAAAGGAAAAAGAGAATATTTGATACCTATTCATGTAAGTACACCTAGATCCCTTTCTCTGTCCTGCTCCAGTGTGTAGTCTACTGGGATTTTTTGCATGTTAAACATGTATTTAAGAGTTTTTCAGGGAAGGCAGAGTCCAGGACTCTTCAAAGACATTAATTCAGATGAATTGCAAGAACCTGCTACATGCAAGGGCTTCAAGAAGTACTGAAAGGAGATATCACAGTTCTGGAAGAATGTGATTTAGGCATGGCTGTGCATACCAGTTTTGGCTCTTAAAATACAAGTGAATTTTAATTACCAAAGCTGAAACTGATTAGACAGTTTTTAGTCACCTTTCAACTGGATATAATTTCCAGGTTAAATTCTGAATTTTAGTTTTGATTATTGCATTTGATATTCTGTCTGCTGTTCATTTCCTGGCTGTCCCAACGTTAGATTTACTCTAATGTTGACTTTAAAAAAAGGCAAGGTACGCAAAGATTGACAGTGATGATCCTGAATATAAATTATATCAAGCAAATTGATGCAAGATAAAATTACCAAATCAACCTTTTTTATTCTATATTTTATGGAATATCTAATGTATGTTTGGCAGTAACTTACTCTTGCACATGAATTTCTGACAGTTTTGATTCTTTTGGCTTATTAATCAATGTAGTCAGCACCAGAGCAATTTTTATGAGACTCACTAGTCATCAAAAATTTATGACCAGATAAATCAAAGAAACAACTAGCATCTTAATAGGGTGAACAAAGTAGTATGTAAAAGATCATTCAAGACTACATGTTTTTGACACTTGTGTATTGTATTTACTGCTCAGGTCAAAGCGTTTTTTGTACTTTCATTAAAATAAATCATCACAGTGACAAAATTGCTTCCTTTTGTGCTAGGCCTTTCTTCCTTTAATTTTTCATATATAGATATGTATATTTCATGTTTGCTTCATTCTGGTAAAGTATGAAACTTCTTTGTAAAATGTAATATAGAACAGTAATTAAACTCTAAAACTTTTAGAATTAGTTGCAATTGATAGTCCACACTTCGGGAGTAAGATAGGATGGAGGATTACTGAGAGCGGTATCAGCTTGTCCTGCATGTGTTTCACTCTTGGATCTGGTTTTGGATAAGGTGTTCTGATGTTTGTTCCAGCTCAACCTGTGGTGTTGTATTTGACACAGTCATGTTTCTGCTTTCTGAAAATATTACACACTTCTTGTTTGGTATTTTGAGAAGTAAGAATTTCCCAGCCATGCTTGTTGTGGATGTCATTGGTAGCCTAGTGAGACCAGAGTTGAATACTTCCCAAATCCACCTTTTTATTTAAAGGCAAATGCTTATTTTACCAAACCACTCTTTCATTTAACATTTGCATTACTCATGTTCCCTCCCCAGCTGGCCTGTTGGACGGCGAGGGGTCTGAGGCACCGGGAGGTGGTAGAACATGCCAGTGACACTGCAGGGTGTAGGTGGCTGCCCTCCCCTTCTCCTTGCCGCTGCTGTGGATCCCTGGTGTGAATGCGTCAGTAGAAAAATCCCTGTGTAAGCTGGTAGTCTGGCCTTTGGAGGAGGGGAAAATATTCTGGAGATTGGTGAAAACAGAAAATAGAATTGTTGAATGGGGGCCTGACTTCATCTCAGTACGCAAATGTAGGCTCTTCAAGCAGTTGCAAGAAGGACAAAATAGTCACCAGAGGTTGTCCCTGTAGTCAAGGGAGCACCCTGAGGGTCAAAACAGTTCATCAGAAAACTGAATCATGGTCTGGGCCCACAGAGGGCCCTTGGCCACCACCCCACAGACAGTAGGCTGCTCAAGCCTGGACTTTCCATCCCTAGCTGTGAGCTCCCACATGTGCTCAGGCCAGCGCTGGTCCTCTTGTAACCATCTAGCAGTGGGCTTTAGGGATCCAAAATGTCTGGAAAGTAATTGCTTTTTTTTGGCAAGAATAGTTTTAGTCTGAATCACCTCCTTGAACTGTCTGCATCTGCGTGCCTGCGCTAGCCCAGAGGGCAGAAACGCACGGCCAGGGAAGAGGTAGCCCCAGCTGGGGTAAGTCAAAGTTGGAGGAGAAAAACCTGTATGTGTGTGTGCATTTTTCACTTTGTGCACCAAATGAAGCAAACCTCCTATGAGGAGAACATGAGTAGTTTTAAGAACTTAGAAGTGAAAACTCACCAACATTGGCAAACTAACGGAAAGTCTGGATTTGTCTATGTGCTGCAAATATGGGAGGGAAAAGCCCTGACACTGTGTGTATTTCAGATGAACCTGCTGATGTTGAAAATAGGCAAATCTCAATAGTAGAGTTCTTGCAGCTAGCTTTCACATGTTTTGCCTAATTAAAAAAATAACTGAAGGGAGATTGAATTTATTCTGTGTTAATAACCAGAAAGAATGTTTGTGTAGGGCTACTAAGCAATTCAGAACTATGAATAATACACAAAAGAAACCTCGTTGTTCCCTCTTCCACCCAATGTGTGCTTTTGCAGGAGAAATATATTTAACTTCAGAATTGTCTTTTTCTGTGTTTGTAGTCCTAAGTATGACTGAAAATAGGGCTGCCTGTGGAATGAACAGCTTACAGAAACACTGTTGTCTTGTAACTCAAAATTTATCTCACAGTCTGATTCCAATTCAAGTGAGTTATGGCTGGAAATGATTGCCGTGGGTTGCTTGCTTAGCAGTTTATGTAAAGTGTAAGAGAGTATTGTCTGTATCGTTTACAAATTTCTCCACCCAGACATTTTGGATTTTTTTTTTTAAATTAGTAATATTGACCTCTTTATTTGTTGTGTGGCTTAAATTATTTTGTTTCAGTTCCCAAAGTAAAAGTACAAATGGATTTCTCAAGCCAGGTGAAATTCTTGGAAATTCAGTCTGGCATTTCTGCCATTTCACAATTTAGATTTTGATTAATTTGTTTATTCTTTGATTCTGTTTTGAGACTATTCTGTATACATATACCAAAATTATATTTTAATTACTTCTAGGAAAGTTGGTTCATCCTGCTTTCCTTTTAAATACAGTCCTATTCATGTGATGACATACTCCAAACTAGGTTGTCCTAGAGATTCAGCAGTACCTTTGATCAAAACCTGGCTGATAAGCGTACAGTTCCAAGTGATTCACTCCGCATATTCTTATCTTTGGAGGTGGCAAACAAGTGCCTGACACTTGCAATAATCTGCACATCCCATTTTGTTTTATGGAAGAGAGTTTACAAGTAAAGGGTTCTTATGGACCAAGTTGAAACCCACAGATGCATTTCATTAGACTGGTTGATAGTAACCTGAGCACTCAGTAATGTTTGACACTTCAGTTTTCGAAGATAAACATCTTCCTTTTACATGCCAGTGTATGGACTCTCATTGGATTATGGCAGTACTGATGCTTGCTCCTTATTTGGACAATGTCAATTTGTAGGTATGGCATTGCAAGATTTTTTTTCCTTTATATTTACTTATGGACAAATAAATGCCTGGTACTGTATAGTGTTATGAATGATAATTAGAACTTCATACTCCTTCTGCTTCGCAACTCTTGTATCCAGTCATCTAGATAATTATTCATAAACTTTGTTTCATTGTTTAATTATGTTTAATGTTTAGTTTTAATCCTCTGAAACTATTTACTAGAGCCAGGTTTATGTATATTCACAAAGTAAGTAGAGTGAGTTGCTTTAATTATTTCTTCACTCAAAAACGTTTCAAGATTTATGTGCAAGAAAATGAGACCTTCATAACAAGAGTAAAGGTTAGTCATTTCTCTTTCCCTGTAAACGATTGATTTGTGATGTTAGATAATACTAGGACATATTTCACAAGAAATCTCCCTTTCCACAAACACATTTCACAGACAGTGGAGTTTGGAATCAGAAAGGCCACTTTCACTCAAGTGTTAGTCCATTGGCAGTGTGTTTGCATGGGGATATATGCATGCACACTAATGACTATACATATTGGAGAGGTAAGGAGTCTTGAGTCAGATAAGCCACAACACCCCCTGTTATTCTCCTAGAAAGAGAAGTGGACTTCTTACAAGTTGTGAGTTTATATATTGGTGTTGTGTGTGTCTGTGCACACATAACTATTAATAAATATTCTCCCACATTCCTGTATATATTTAGTTTAGTGAGGAAATAATATATGTATTGTTCAGTAGATGCATCCATTAACTCAATACAATTTTATTCTCTTCTAGGAAGAAAGATATAGAAAACAACAGGCATTGCAGTGTAGGCATGTAGAATTTTGTTGGTACGAAAAAAAAAGGTGTTAAAAAATGAATCTGTAAAAAATAATGTCCATAGTTAAAATACTGAGATGATCAAAAGGAATCATGGGAAGAACTGATGAAAAATACAGATATTGCAGAATCCAAATTATTATATTCATGGGGATCATAATTAATTATTTAATTCTAGATATACACATTATAGCCTAAAAATGTATTGCAGGTTTACAACTGACTAGCCATTTTATGTGGCAGAATGTAGCTTTGCATATTTATTAAAATTATTCATAACTGGTTGCTGCCTAGATGAACCACTCCATTCTTATGTCTTGCTTCAATACATTATCTTAACCATTTTATCATGGCATTATAATGGAAATTTGTCTAAATTTTAGAATGATCCATGGGGCATTTTCCAAACCCCCTATCAGCATCTCTTTAAAAACATGTATTTACAGTTTCAATTTAAGCATACTTTCAAAGGGTTTAGTAGCAATACGTATTTTCTACGTATAATTGTTCCATTTTTTTAAAAAAGGTTTTATGTAGATGAAAAAGACATACTTTAAAAAAAAAAAAAGAATATGCATTTAATTACATTTTTTGTGCTTATCTGTTTTCCAGCTTACAACTATAAATTGCTTCTTCTAAAGATTTCATAGGATGGCAAAATGTATTCTTACTGCAATTTCATAAGTGTCCACATAGATGTCCTAGCAAAGTTACAAAATCAATTACTTAAATAGTGTGGGTGTGGTGCCTCACAGCTGTTTCTCCTGGATCTTTCAGGGTAACAAGACTTTTACTGGGAAAAAAAAATGCAGAAGGCTTTCCACCAACCTGATGTGCAGTTACTGTAATTATAAAATAGTCACAGTTACCTTATCTGATGGCTATTCTGCAAATCCGTTGGCTAGTTTATGTACACAGGTAAGACACCTTCGTTTACAGTAGAATTCGAAACAAAAAATTCTGCCTGTACCAATATCCAGAAAAAAACCAAGGCAATACATCTTGTATATCTTATTTTGTTAACCATTTTTTTTTTAAGTAATTTGGAGGAGCAGCAGAAGAAAAAGCTTAGTTTTCCGAAAGAAAAAAAATTAACTTTGGACATTCCCACATTAGGAATATAGAACAGTTATATGTTGGATGGGGCTCACGTAAAATCGAAGGAGCCTGATACTGTAGTTGGAATATTTCGCTTTATGGCGGATACCTTAGAAATGGGCTGTAGTGCCATTTGCATGGTAATGCAGCATTATGTCCAAAAGTTGTCAAAAGCTATTAGAGGCTAATGAAATTTTATGCAAACCGTCGGATGGACACTTTCCCCTTGACTAAATACATCTTAGTGAGGAATAAAGGAACAATCCCTTTTTATACATTATTATTTCTTATCTTGCTGGAGTACACATGGATTCCCATTTATAATGGAACAGAAAACAATTTAAGAGAAAAACACATTAGTTCAAAAACTAACCATGACAAATCTGCAGAAACTCTTTGTGACTGCCGCTGCCATGATCATGATTTGCCGATAGAATCCTCAGATACGGCAATTGCTTTACAAAAGACATAGTGCTAGCTTTGCGTTTCCTACTGGAAACATGGCACAAAGAAGTGCCATGTCTCTGTTTTTCAAAGGATTTTGCAAAGGACAAAAACTGCTTGGACTCCGAGTGGTGCATGAAATCCTATTGCAAGATTAAGACCTTCCACATAGGCTTAATACTGCAAATAGAAAGGGAAAAACAAGAAACAAGGAAAGCTAGAAGAAAGAACGTGCAACTGTATGTGTTTTGCCTTATCTGTCTGGGGAGGTTTCTAGCTGGATCTGCTAGCCAAGTGTAAGTATCCATGAGGAGAAATCTAAGGAATTTTTTTTAGGTGGCCTATCTATCCACCCTCTGTCTGAGCTTACCCTTCCATAAACTGAGTAAAATATCTTGCCATAGTGGTATTAGTCCGTTTAATTCCTCTGCTTAAATGTTTGGGACTGTTGTACCAGGTTTTGGGGACTGCCTTCCCTGTATTAACTTCTCAGCATAATACTGTGAGAAAAAGTGTTTTTGTTTTTTTCTGCAGAAGGTGTGATACTGTGGTTCAAGTCAGTAGGATAGCAATGAAAGCATGTGCTACTGAACTTCATTTTTTCTTGGGCAGAAAAACAACTCCTCTCACAAATTACCTATGTGCTTCTTGCCAGCCTAAGAGTACTGTATAGTAATGGTCTGTATGTCCATGTGCACTTCTCTAAAATGGTGTGATAATAGAAATAAATTCCCAGAGGGTGTTTATTAGAAGCTTTTGTGATAGCAAATGGACTAGACAATTGTCTGAAGTGACTGGATTCCAAAAGCTTAGAGCCTGGTAACAGCAAATGTCAAACTGCGTGCTGATTTGGGAGGGGATCATCCACTGAGGTAACTGAGCAGGATGCGGAGAAGTGCCTCAAACCCTGTGTCAAAACGAATTTGCACTACAAATAGCGAAGGAGCTTTCTCTTTATGCAGTCCAATGAGCCTCGCTCATCTGTCCTGCCAGCACAATCAGTGTAGATAAAGGATACGCTATTGACTTTCTAGGAGTTTTGTAATTGGAAGGAGGTTCTCTTCGGGAATCCAGCACAAGAAGAGGTAGATCGGCTGGAAGCTACTGAGACACTACTATGGGTTTGTGTGTATAGGCTAAGAGTGAGCCAGTGGCATTAATCGCTCTGCTAAGTCTCTGCAGCAGCAACACTTCTTAGTGCCTGTGAGGTTCAGGGCTGTGGCAGGCTCGAGGCTTCCTGTCAGTACAATTGTTTGGGGGATGAAAGATGGATCATTTGGAAAGCTTAACCTTTCTTTTCTCCTTTGGAGAGCACACAGCCCTTTTCCCTCCCAGAACAACATGACATCAATTTTACCAGGACAGCCTGAATAACTTTCAGCCTTTGCTTTTTTTTTTAAACCAACATAATAGGCAATTTGGGCCAATAACTAGCCTTGGTCAGTCCTTCTGTAAACAGCAGCCAATGAGCTACTGTAATCAATTTTCTTATAACCTTCTCTGTCCTGTGAACTTACTCCATCGATGGGAAATGCTTAATGCGATTGCTATTAGAATCTCAGAAACTTTTTGAGTCAGTAAAGATTAACACTAGTTCAAACTTTAGGCCTTGTTCCTGAAGTCTAATTTAATGTAATTGTTATTTATGGCATTACAGAGTAGTAAACAGCTTCTTGTGCCTGTTGGGGGTTTTGTTGCTGTTGGTTTGTTGGGTGGTTGGTTTTTGTGTTTTTTTTTCCCACCTAATGATGCCAACAAAAGTGACCTGGTGGTTTTCCTTTAATTAAAATGAGCCTTTGTGAATTAGTGTGTGAAAATCACGGGATATAGCGCTAATTGGAGTTTAGGCAACTGCTTCCCTAACCTCACACAGTGAAACTTCTAAACAAAATGTTTCAGTTTTCTTTTAGTAGCCTGAAAGGTTTTTATAGCTAGATATAAAATAATGATTCTTGACCTTTTAGGACAAATATATGGCTCTTTTTTTTTTTTTTTCCCCTGAATAAAACCTTTACAGCATCATTCGTTTGTGGCTGGTCTTACTTGTGGTTTGACTACTTCAGCTCCTGGTTTCTGCAACAAACATCCCAAGGAGATGAGGAAAAACTTTCTGTGTTAGACCAATGACCCATCAAGCCCAGCAGCCTCCCCGCAAGAGCTGGTAGGAGATGGTGTTCAGGGAGAAGACGCCAGACTGGCCATCCGCTCCCCTTGTTCTCTCCCAGCACCCAGAGCTTTTGTATTAGGTGTGATGGAGAGCACATCCCTGGCTGTTGCTTCTATCATTTGTTTGTGCACCTGTTGTCCATGAATTTTTCTCATTCTTTTTTGAAACTTCTGAGACTGCGTGCCATCACGCTCTTCTGATCAAGCAAATTCTGGAAGTTCACAAACTGCTATGTAAAGTACACCTTTTTTCTGTTTGAACTGATTTTCTTGACTCATGGTGGGCCAAACATGGAAATGGGATTGGTTATACTTAAAATCAAATTGTTCTGCTAATACCCAGAGGCAGTGGCAAAGAACCGTCATTGTGACCATAGCTAAACCAGCCATAACTTTTCAGATGTGGCAACATAAGGCAGAAATGAACAGTGGTGGGAGCTGAGAACTACTGTTTCATGCAGAAGTAAGCAGGTAATTCACTGCATTTTACCCCTGTATGTGCTAAACAGCAATTTGAGGAGCACTGGTCTGGGGAGGTGGTTTGTGAGTTGTCAGGGAGTGTAGAGGGGCAGGGGTTGTAGAGGAAAGGGAATGATGATTTACATGGAGTGAGCTTAGGATCTTGTGGTGTGATGGCAAGTGTGCAGTATATAGAAGGGGGCAGTGAGGGTGGTGTGGCCTTGTTGAGCTGCACTGGGGATGTACAGGAAGGGGGTAATGTCTCTGCAGTATTCTGGTCAGGCAAACCTGCATGGCAGTAGTGCACTAGAAGGATTTGCTCAAGTATGATGAACACTTGCTTCACTGAAAAAAAAAATCCAGATCAAGGGTAAAGTAACTGATAACATTTACAGTTTTCTTATGTCTCTAGGCTATGATTATGTATATTCTGGAAGCTCAGAAGTCAGGTGTTTGTCGAGGATGCATAGAGGTAGCAAAGAATTCTGACAGTGTTAATGGCTTTTAAGTGCAAAATTCTAGGTGTCCTGATTGAACTAGGAGAAGTGCTGAAGGTAGCTGTTTTGGAGGAAAGCACTCCTGCATAGATTTTGAACACCGATTATCAATCTACACTGCAGTATACTAGATCAAAATCAATATTTCTGCCTGGAATTCACACAGCCTCTTTGAGAGACGAGATTAATATGGTTACTGTTCAACTCTATGTTCTCAATCAGCTAAGTATGTGCACTTGTCATTCATATTTTGTTTTTAGCTTGTTATTCTGACAGAAAAGTCTCTGAGGAATGAAAGGAGAGCCAGTTTGAAGAGTAAGTGATGTAACATTTACATATTTTCACACTGTTAGGGAAGCCGGCTGTTAGACTTTGAACATTATTTATTCATTTGATGCTGCTATTTGTTACAGACCCCTGAAATATGTTACTGACAGTAACTAAAGCATCCATCTCGCCTTAGGATTTCTACTGATTGCTAATTTTGTTGACTAAGTGGTGCAAGAAGTTCAAAATGTGTTACAGCTAAAAAGACAGGGTTCTGTTAGGGTTTTTTTCCTAATACCTTGCTTTTGTAGCGAGTTGCAAGAGAGGTTTGTGTTTTGTTTTGTTTTATTTTTTAATGTTGGCACATGTACTGAAAAAAAACATCATGTTGTAGGCCTTGCAAATCATGCAGATCACTTCAGTTTGTGCTGGTGTGTTCTGAAATCATGCAAATGAGCTTGCTATCATGGTTGTTTACCCAGTGGGTGGTAATGCAACCATCACATTCAAAGGGGTTGAACCAACCAACTCTAAAAGCAATTAGTGGCAACACTGATTTTTCTATTAATTGGCTGAACCCTTTAGAGCATGAAATCTCTGAGGACAGCATATGAGACGCGTTATCGCTTTTATTGCTGTTATGATTATTAGATTTTGGATGGTACCAAAATATCCTGGACGACACTCAAATATAAGACAGTTCCTGATCTTAAGAACTGAGGAGTCCAAAAGACAAAACAATGTCAAAGGGAATAAACATTTCCCAAGTGCTTTATAATTTCATGATTATTTTTTGACAACTACTTACGTGTTTCACGATTTAAATGGAACCCCATTGAAAATGTTGAAGTGTTAGAGGGTAATTGCTTTCCGTAGCATGTCAGGAGAGGTTTTTCCATACATGGGTTAGAGGAAGGAGTTTGCTATGTGGGAAATGGGTAAATAGGACTATAAAGCTAACATCATTGATAGGGCAGATAAAATGGCATTGGCAGGAAAATGGGGAGCAAAACTGTGAGATGTATTTTGTTTGTGTTGGGAGTTTTTGCAATGCAATGAAAGGAAAAAATATGCAAAACTGTTTAGTGTCAAATGTGCAAAATGCAGACTTGTTAACACAGGTTTTCAAGCACAGTGAGCCAAAAAAAAAATCTGGGTGAAAGAGGTTTTAGGAGGAAGAAATATGGAGAGTTCACTTCAAAAGTTATATGTACCATCAGACTCATTTAACTGTGTTCACTAGCCAGGTTAGAGTCCTAGGACACTGCACACTCAGAGCAGGTACTCAACACATTCATTTATGATCTCAGCCTGGTAAGGTGATTTAGTCTTCCATATTTCCCTGCTGTCACTCAGTAAATCACCTTTTCTTGAGCTGGTACTCTGTTAGCAGGGAGATTAAAGACCTACAGCTCCTTCAGGCAGGGGATGCTGCCCATCCAGAGGTCTGCTGCAGATCCTTTGTGAGATGAGCTCAGGCACGTTCTGGCTGCCTCAGCCTTCACGCCCGTGCAGAGGTAGGGCAATGCATGTGCACTGGGAAGTGCAGTATTACCAGAACACCCAAAACACAAAGTGTTGCAGCTCTCCTGGACACAGTAGAGTTTTGCCAGTCTTTACCATGAAGTGGTTGGCATGTACACCTATTCTTCATCCTTTACCTATAAACTTTGTGAGTGTTGAAAAACTTTAGTAGTAATTGCTACCTAATTTTTTGGGTGGGGGAAGAGAGAGGAGTGAGGAAGGAGAAATGACCCTCTTAGGGACTGAAGCTACAGTGAGGTGAGACACCACTTCATCACATGTTAGCACCACCACAGTAAAGAGCAGTGGTGTTCCACAGCAAAGCCCCAGAGTTGAGAGGTATGTTTAAAAGTGCTATATACTTTATCTTTACCATGCATATCCTTTATTTTTTTGTTCACTCAGGTGTATGATACCTGTGGGGTTTTTGTATAAACCAAATTTAAAAGGGCTGTTACAAGATCCATAAACCTGATGATTTTTGGGTGCACAAAGTGAAAACAAGTGTGTTACACTACTTAATAGAATTATATAAAGAACTATCTAAGTGTTTTGCCGCCACCTTCCCTCTATTTACACCTCTTAGATTTTGGTTTATGAGCAGCAAAAGCAAACTGTCACTATTTGCTGTAAATTGAAGCTTTTAATAACTATGTCTGTTCTACAACATTTGTCAGCTTTGAATATTCTGTCAGTAGAAAATAAAAATAGCAGGAAATCTCAGCAACAGTGACACTGAAAATTTATCTGCTTATGCTCTAAAAGGTGTAAAATACAGGCTTCAAGAATAAACATTTGTAGTTTTCCTTTCACAAAAAAAAGTAAATTTGCATTTACTGTGGCTAACAGTAAACTCTATGTACATTACTGCCAAAATAAATGACAAATTATTTTTATGTGATGTAGTTATCTAAACAAAATAATACTAAATGCCTTAAATACTAAAAGATGGCCAAATAGGTATTGTTTGTCAGACTTCAACATTAAGTGCAGTGTTGGATGTGAAGATGAAATAGTGGAAATGCTTTGAAGAGTAATTCTGCTAAGTAATAGAGATGTTGTAGGATCTTGTAAAAGTGACTATCATGCCAGGTTGCTTTAAAGTATATATATAAAAAAAAAAAGACATTTCAAATGTAAACTGTTTCAAATAGTGTTATTTTATTTAACCTGGAAATATGCTTGAGTATCGGTATAGTTTTAAAACAAAACAAAACAAAAGGTTTAGATATGCTGTCTATAGGAAAAATGTGTGTATTTTGTTGCTATTTTTTTCAGTGTTGCTGAAGGAGATGCTCTTTTGATGGCCGTATGGAGTTCTTTTTGATTTCATGTTTGCTTTATTGCTCAATAGCATTTTTCTTTCATTAAGTTTAAAAAAAAAAAAGGCTATTTATCAGCTTTTCTTTTGTGTTTTTATTTGTTAGTGAAGCATGTTCCGAGTAACAGTACAAACTTGGAAGTGTAAATATTTTATGTAGTGGTGGATCTCTTGTTACAGAACAGGAATATTTTGCAATATCACTGGCATGAGTTCTGCTTGTCTGTAACTGAAGTGTTGCTTGCAATGGGATGAGTTCAGTTCTAGAATTTGAAGTTTGGTGAGTCAACATGGACCAACACTGACATGCCCTTACGATCAAACGTGCATTGTATCCAGCCTAAAGCACTGTTTTCCAACTGGCACAATTTCCAATTTCCATTTCAAACTCACTTTTCTCTCATTTTCTCTGTAAAATTTCTAACAAGATAGAGTTATGATTTTATTCTTAGCAGATATGCTGGAAAACACCTATTTCCTGTAGGCTTTCTTTTCAGTAGAGGGTTGGCTAACGTTTTAATTGTGGTCCATTTTTGTAGCAGTCAGAAAGCAAGTAGGTATCATTTTCCTTACAGATAAATCAGCACATTCACAATCCTCCTCTGAAATTTTGAGGCTCATTTTGCCAAAGGGTGAAACAGATTAGAAAGAGAAAAACACTTTCTGTGTTAGGAGAAGGTATACAAAAATTTTATCCAGTCAGAAAGAAGTGTTACAAGATTGAATTCCTGTCCTCTGCAGATGTAATTTTTGTGTGTCACAGCCTTCAGTCTGCTGTCAGTGTCTTTCAAGAGTAATACAGGTATGTAAAGGGACGGGGGAGACTTAAGTAGAGTGATAAAATTATTCCTCTGGGAAATACTTTTTGTTTGTTTGTTTCAAAGCAAAGGTTTATGCCTGTCCCTGAGTGAGGGGGCATCATGACCTAGAAGAGCCCAGCAGGGAGCCTGTGACACATGAGGATTTTTTTAATTCAGAAAAATAAGGAAAAGAAGTAAAGAAAAATCTGTAATTCTTTCTTTATTATGTTGGATTTCATTGGGTACAAATAGCATTCTAGGTCAATAGTCATGGTCACAATAACTTTTTTGCCTTGGAATTTGTGCCAATTGAAGCCCATAAAATAATTTCTCACATTCTGTAAATTTCAGAATATTTATTAGGTTAAGATAATCCATATATATATCTGAAAGCGATTTGTGTATTACAAATCTGTAAAACTATAACAAAATCTCATCAGCCTGGAATAGTATGGAAATGAACAGTGAGAAATGGGTACACTGGATGACAGGAAAAAAAAAAGAATGCTTACAGGCTGTGAGTGGCCTTACTTAGGAAGGAAGGGTGCTTAAATTAACTAAGATAATGAATGTTGGAAAACTGTGTATTCAGTAGAGAAATATAAGGCAAGAAATACAAATGTGTAGAAATGGACTTGAACTTTTTCCATCCTAGAAAGGAAATGATCAAACATTTCAATCATTTCCTTAAATATGTTAGAGATCTATAAAATAATAAGTGACCGGATGCAGATGAAAAGGGAACTTTATACAGTATTTCTCATAACTCTTGGGTTATGAGAAGTAATCTGGGGCAGATTTAAAACAGAAGAAAAGAGAGAGATGTGTTTGTTTTTTACACATGATTCAGTTGTAGAGACTGATAGCGTTAACTTGTTCCAGAAACAGTTAGACAAACTGGTGGAAGATAGGTCTATGAAGGACTGGACTGTTAAATAAAGTACGTTAAATGTGACCCCAGTTCAGGAATTCTCTAAAACTGATTGCTGGAAGAGAAGAGGATGTGCCACAGGAGTGAATGGTTGTGCTGTGTCAAAAAAGGCTCATCTGGTCCTGCAGTCCATAGCTCACAATGTTTCTTCAAGGATACACAAAGGAGCATGTATAAAGAAGTATTTTGCGTGACATCCTGTTCCTCTTGCTTCTAGGGACAGAAGCACAGAATAGTTGAGGTTGGAGGGGACCTGTTAAGGTCATCTGGTCCAACCCTCCTGCTCAAGCAGGGCCACCTAGAGCAGGTTAGGCAAGACCATGTCCAGACAGCTTTTGAAGATCTCCAAGGATGGAGATTCCACCACCTCTCTGGGCAACCTGTGCCAGTGCTCAGTCACCCTCACAGTAAAGAAGTGCTTCCTGATGTTCAGACAGAACCTCGTGTGTTTCCATTTGTGCCCATTGCCTCTTGTCCAGGCACTGGGCACCACAGAAAAGAGCCTGACTCCGTCATCTGTGCACCCTCCCTTCAGGTATTTATAGACATTGGTAAGATATCCCCTGAGCCTCCTTTTCTCCAGGCTGAACAGTTCCAGCGCTCTCAGCTTCTCATAGGAATCATTGAATGGTTTGAGTTGAAAGGGACCTTGAAGATCGTCTAGTTCCAACACCCCTGCCATGAGCAGGGAGAGGTGCCCCAGTCCCTTAATCGTCTTGGTGGCCCTCTGTTGGACTCTTCCCGGTATGTCCATGTCTCTTGCACTGTGGGGCCCAGGACTGGGCACAGTACTCCAGGTGCGGCCTCAACGATGCTGAATAGAGGAGAAGGACTGCCTCCCTTGACCTGCTGGCAGTACTTTGCCTAATGCAGCCAAGAACACTGCATTCCTTCAGAAATGTGTATATTAAGTTTCATGGCTTACTGTGCAGCTGCTTGAACACCTGCTGGTGAAGGATCTGTTCTACTGCTGCTCCCATGGCAGCAAGACGGACATGTGTGGACCAGCAAGCCAGAGAAAGTGCTATATCTGAACCTCTGAATTTCTTGTCCAGGTGTGTGTTGCAGCCTTATTATCCTGTTGTCTCAAGGCAAAACCATTCCACTTCATATTACCTACACTGTTATTCCCACAGAAAAGAAATTAGAGTGCATGGGCTGCACAGGAACAGACATATTGATATGAATAATGGTGGGATGTTGTAGTGCTTACCTACAGAGTCATTTGCACGTAGCCTTCACAATGACACAGAAATCTGCTGTGTGTATAGAACAGAGGTCAGTAACACAACACGCCATCACCTGAGCTGGTGAGTAGGTCTGGCTACACCGTTACCCCATAATTTTAACCTTTGGGAAGGAGCTGTGTTTCCATTTCCTGGAGGTGCCCTGCATGCAGCCAGAGTGCTGATGTTCTGGGTAAAGGCATAATATTCAGGTTATTGGAGCTGGATCCACTTCAAGCTCTACAGGCAGAGAAACTGTTTTTATTTATTGTTGTAGAGAAGGTGTGAGTTAGAATAAAGTTGTGCAGAAGTCACTTGTGGGTGACAGGAAGAGTGAATGACACATACTTAAGAGGAGCTGGATTGAGACGTGGGGCTGAGAATACCCCACTGTATGGAGTTTTCTTTCGCTTCTCCATGCACCTTCATGTTGTCAGCCATCTGTTTGGCATAGTCTGTGTAAGAGTGTATTGCAAAGAGTGCTGCGTATATCAGGCGGCAGTTAGCGAGCGAGGAGCTGGCAGTTGTAGTGTGCTGAGAAGTGACCAAGAGAGGTAGCATTGCTGGCACTTGCTGCTCACCAGGTTCTTGTCTCAGAAGAGCTGGTTCCTCTGTGGAGGGTAGATAGTGCTGGTAGAAGGAGAGCCCTGTTTTTCTCTGAGACACAGCGTCTTCTGGTACCTCTGAAGTTTCTGCTGATTTGGGATGTGTACATGCAGTCTGACATGCCACTTGTGTAAGGTTGCTGACCCGTAGTCTACATAAAGCAGCTCTGTAACCACTACATTGCCTGAGAGGGTATGATTAATTCAGGGCCAGTTCAACTTTTTGGGCTGGAAGCTATTTTTAAGACCTCAGCTGACTCAAGTTTGCTTCTGTGCCCTTACTTGAGTAGTAGGGTTCAGAGCAAGGGTGAGATGCACCATCACATGAACTTCCAGCATGCCAGCTGCTCCATGAGACCCGTGGAAATGCACCCTCATGTCCTGAGGTTCTTTACCCCTCCAGTGAAAGCCATCTTCCATTTTCTACGTGGCTGGAGAACACATGCAGGCAGTTCCTGAGGGAGCAGCTAATGAGCTGTACATTCACCGCCTGGTTTACCTGTGGTGACGTGTTCATTGAATCATATACTGACTGCAACTGTGTTCTGCACCTTAGATAATGTAGGGAGCCTTCATCTATCTCATTTTTTGCATATGTTCAGTATGCTTATGTCTTTTTAGGCAAGTTTGGAAACACCTAGAACTTAAGAAATATTTTTCTTGTATCCATAAAACCTCTCTCCTCCATTTTGACAGAGTTATAGAAGCTTCAAAGCAACCATATAAAGGTATGAAATAGTTTACTTTTAACAACACATAGTGGCCCCAGTTCTTATTTACGTTTCCCAGATTTGTAACTCCAACACAGTATTTTTAAAAGTCAGATAAAATGCTTTTATCTATTGGTTATATTTTTTGATGCTGTAGGAGATATGTTTAGTTTTTATGTTTGAAACTGCCAGGCTATTTTAGAACCTGCTGAAAAACATTGTTTGAGCAGAGGAGTAATCATAAAGCAAGGCTTTGGGAAATCACAGTTTTTCAGGCAGAGTTTCTAGTAAATATATTAGACCTGTAGTTAGATTTAAAGACAGCGTTTTTAAGAAGGGCATGTTATTGCAGAAATGTCATTTGTCATTAAGTCCTTCCTCCAAACGAAGCAAGCTCAGTTCAGTGCATTGTAAGAGTTTCTCATCATCTAAGCAACAATGCATGTAAATGTTACTTGGATCAGGGCTTAATGTAAGAAAAATGCTTCACTGGTGTTTGTGTGCTTGTGCTCCCTGAAAGCTCTCATTTGTGCTTTATAAAAGAATCCTACCTGGTTGTTCTAATACTTCTAAGAAACCTTTTTTTCATTTCTTCTGTCCCTATGTTTCGCACTTCAAACTTTGAGCAAATATTTCTTTCTTTCAGTCCAATTGTATTGTAGCTGCTGCCGATTTAAAATTTTCCTGTATGAATTGGTTCAGTAACTCCAGTGAATCAGCTCAGTGACAAATGCCTTTCAAAGTCGTCCCTCAGACCTGCAGAATAATGTTCTGTGACAGGTAATTCTGGTGCCTTTAAAACAGGAACTCTCAATATAATTACATTTTTTATTCACATTTGGGTGATGGTGATCTTTTTTACTTTCTTTATAGTGCGTATGTAAAAGAGTATGTTGTGTGTATAATGAATGGGATCTGTTATCCTTTTCACTTCACTACTCTGCCCCAACCCTAAAAAAAAAAAAAAAGGAGAGAGAGAAAAGAAAGAAGAAAACCCCCACTTTTTAGCAACAATTTGATTAATGGATTGCTTCAGAATTCTAGCATCAGGAAATAGAGCAAACATTTTGGATAACTGGATTTTTCTGGAAGGTCTGCTTTTAAAAGATGACACGTTAAAGTGTTTTTATATCTTTGCCTGGGTTAAGTGATATAGCAAATGCTTTTGATATAATATTTGTGTTCCCTCTGAAGGCTGTAAACATTTTTTTTTCAGATCTACCTCAGATATTTGTATGTCTAGCAGAAATTCTCACTCTAACTGAAACGTATCCATCATTCTTTAGAATATCCATCTCTGCACATCCTGATTCAATAAGAGATGATATCTTATTATCCTTTCAGTGAGTCACTGTATTTATGGGTTTAGCTGACATTGTCCAGATGTATCTTCTTTGGTGCAGAATGTTGGGTATTGTGGGACTTACTCCCTGTACACCACATACCTTAGGATGCAGTTGTGTGGTGCTGGGCCATACAAGAGACCATTCTCATCTGTGAGTGGTATCAACAGATAACAAAAGAGTTTTTGTCAGTGCAGAGTTTATACATTCAGCTCTGTTAAAATAAGGAAGGCTTCAGTTTAGCTTACAACACCGAAAGGTCTAATCTGAATTGCTAGTTACGGGTTTTCACGTAATTTCTTTTTCTCCCACAGGCATTGTAGAGGATTTGCACTTATGTATTTACCCTTGGTTATTCAGTGCTAACTCTCAATAAATATTCACAAAACATGTATGGATATTTCAACTCTTTTAAGAATTGAAAAGCATAAGGCATATTCAGATTGAAACTGCTCAAGAAGTCTGAGTTGGGAAGGGGTGTGTGACAGTTGATGAGGTTTTCACGTACAGAAATATGCTTTTGGAAAGATCATGCTTCACATAGCTTTGCGTGCAGTTTGGACATGTCCATTTTAACTGACTGTGAATGATTAGGTGAAGGTTGTTTTCAGGTTGCAATTATAGTAATCGTAATAAAATACCTTTACACTTTGTTACAATTCTCTTAAATAATAATAATAAAAAAAACAACAGAGAACCAGATGTGTGCTTTTAGCAATGAAAAATACAGTACATGTCTCACAAGGTTACAGGTCAGTAAAGACATCTTTTCTCATTCATAAATTTTGAGGATGTAATTTAGAAAATAACTGAGGAGATAGGCTGCAAATAAAACAGGAGGAAATGTGAAGAACTATGCTTCTGTGGCAGTAGTAGTTGCTGGTAATGCAATAAGGGGAGGAATGTTAATTACAGGATCATAAAAGTCCACAGATCTTTAAAAGATGAGCACACTAGTTAGAGTAATATTTTAGCTTATTACAAGTCCTTGTGGGTGGGTTATGGACCGTTTTAGCCTGACTGCTAGGGAAGACCTCCTCATAGCCAGATGTGACTGAATTAACTCTTTAGAACATACTTTCCTCTGAAGTACTTAAAACATTGTTGGCAATATTTAATGAGGGGGAAAATCTTTCATTCCTCAGAGCACGAGCTAGATTCTGTTTCTTGCTGTTAACGGTGCTTGAAGCACTTGGGGCCATCCAATTACAGCAATCTGTTAACCTCTTTGGAGGAGAAAACTGAAACCCACGTCCTGAGAGATGAATGAGATGGACCTGAGGGCAGACAGCTCACAAAATAGGCTTTTGATTAAAAAATTACCTCATTCTTAAGTACTGATTGGGGAATTTCAGAGAAACAGATGAGATCCTGATACAGAAAAATTCTTGCATTTCCTGCGGGAGAAGAATTTTCATGCAGGCTAGAAGCGGCCTAAATAGCTAGCTTTTAGAAGATCCTCTTTGCAGAAAAGTGAGGTAATTTCACTGCATTTTTGAGGGGCAGCAGCTAGATTGCCCAGTAGGTGTTCCTGATGGTTATTACATGCTGGTAGCAGCCAAGCAAAAGAGAAAAGTAATTCTAAGGGAAGACAAAATGCTTGTTTTCATGGGGTAGAGGCATGATCCAGATAATTTAGAAGCTGCATTTTTTTAACTTTTGAAGTCCCTTCACGTCATCCCACAGACATGCAAAATTAGAGGTGAGAACTTCACAAGTGATGAAAAGCATCAGAGAAATTCCCTGAGACGATTCCAAAAGAGCATCACTGGAGCACAGAGGACAGCAGATGTGCTTCAGCTGAGTTACTGGGTTGTTCTGGGGAGTGCAGGAGGCAGAGGAGAGGTATTTCAAAGCTGGGCAGTAGGCAGATGTAACATGGAGGAGGACTTCTCCACATTCTTGAGCGCTCACAGGCCGCTGAAATCGAATGGGCATATTGGTGCTCCAGCATATGTCTTCATACTACCCAGATGAGATCTCAAAGGGATCTCTAGTGAGGAATCATCTGGCCCAGTGTGGCCTTCTGTATGCCACTTTTTTCCCGCTTACAGATGGTGAGTTCCTGTATTCTGGGGATGCATGGCTAGTAAAAATAATTGCTAGTAGCGTCTGTACAGGGTCTGGCCGGGATAGAGTTAACTTTCCCTGCAGCAGCCCTTGTAGCTAGAACAGCGCTGGTATCACACCAGTGTTTTGGCTACTGCCCAGCAGTGCTGGCACAGCACCAGGACTCTCTCCAGACCCCCCAAAACCAGTAGGTGGGGGTGGGCAAGAAGTGGGGAGGGGACATCACCAGGGCAGCTGACCTAAACCGACCAAAGGGATATTCCATACCATATGATGTCACACTCAGCAATAAAAGCTGGGAAAGGGAAGGAGAAGGGGGGGGCTCTCGTTGCGAATACGTCTGTCCTTCTGATCAACCACTGCGGGTACTGAGGCTCTCTGTCCCAGGACGTGGCCGGGCATCACTCGTTGGTGGGAGAATCACTTGTTTTCTCTTTTCCTCTGTGCTTGCGCACAGGCTTTGCTTGTATATATATATATTTATTGTTGTTTTTTTTCCTTCCTCTTCTTTAATTAAACTATCCTTATCTCAACCCGTGCGTTTTTTTTTTTCTCCCCCTCTCCCTTTGAGGAGGGGGAGTGAGAGAGCGGTTGTGGTGGAGTTCAGCTGCCCAGCAGGGTAAAACCACCACAGCATCACAGGGTATTAATGGTAGGTATAATGCTCCAGGTCAGCCCTGTGCTCTGAGGTCAGAGCTCATTCTACCATTCTGTCTCATAAGACACCATTACTAATTCTTCCTGAATAGAGATTGGTAAAACCAATTTCTGTGTTCATTCTTTGTTGTGTTACTTAGGCAGACCTCCTCATGCTTTCCTTTCTATAAAGCTGTAATGGGTTTTAAACTTAGCAAAACAAATTTCTTCTGTTCTGGTGGGATTTATCCAGATCCCAGCAAGTTAAAAATTAGTCATTCCAAGAGAAGAGTGAGAGCAACTATGGGGCAGGGTTGTTACCTATGTATTATTTCACTTGCAGATCCACGGTGGTGATCCTGGCCTTTTGACTGCTAATGTTTGCTGTGCTGTTTTGTATGTCTTGTCTGTTATGTCAGTCTTCTGTTTCTGCAATTCATTGTCTGTCCAGCCTGGCAGGTGTCATTGTACTATCATCCTGGCTTTGTACTTCTGGATAAAATTTCTTGCAAATGTGGTTCTTTCAATTGTCTTATTTCAAATGGGTGTGAGGTTGTGGTGTTCATTGTCAAGATCTTGACAGGATTTTTCAGATTTGGTGCTCCCCAAACTCTTTGGTACTCATAGGTGTTTGAGCCTTCCTAAGAGGCAGTTTAAGTTGGTACATTATGGACTTAGAGTATTCTTGCCTGTCAATGAAGTTATCATTGTCAGAAGAGAAAAAAAAGTTCCCTCAGCGGGAAGTAAAAGGAATATAGAAAACATTATTAATACTCATAGCTGTAAAATATCCATGTCTCTTTTTTACCAGTTCTTTCCTGTGGTAGGAAGGAAGGAGCTTCGGGATTTTGTTTCATTTTGTCTGGTTTTGTTCACGTCTGTATGTCTGAACCTTGTATCCTGCTAATTAAATTTAAACCTCATTGTAGGCATTTCAGTGGCTTTTAATCTAATCTGCTGGCATCTTTGCGTACTGTGTGTATCACCAGTGATTCTATGGGTAATATTTCTGAATCATCTGTGGACTTGTTTGTTTATCACTGTAGCCACTCCATCCATCAAATTCTTGAGTATAGTCTTGACAGTTGATGTTGAAGGCTAGATCTTTTACCATGGATATATTTTTTTAAAGGTAAAAATATATATGCTGTAAAGTCACTGCCTTTTAACTTCTTTAAGTTGTTGTCCACTAGTCTAAGAGGTTAAGAGGTCAAAGCTCCACCATGCTACTCCAGTTTATACCCAGCAAGGTTGAGTCCTATCGCAGCTAAATAGAGCACACTTCAAACATTGGTTGTGTCTCTGCTTTGGAGAAAAGTCTGATCCTCAGCATGCCAGGGCGTTTTTGAGCCAGCTTTAATGACTAAGGATAACAGTAAAGATACAACAACATAAGGTTCAGCAGTCTTGTGCAGCTGAAGCTCGTAGCTCTGCTTCTTCAGTGCTTGTTGTTGTCTGTGCTGCCTTGGCTGGGAATCTCATCTTCCCTTCTAGTGCAGACCTGCGGTTAAAGAACGACTCTTCCCTGTCTTGTCCTGACATTGACCGCAGCAGAATTATTCCTTGTCTGCGTGTGAGCAAATGAGAGGAGAATCAAGCCTGTAATCTTGAAAAGAAGAATTGCTTAAATTTGAGCTCATGAATAAATACTGAGTTCTAATTTCATACTATTTCTGGTGTTCAGATGGAAATGGCAATATATTGAGGCTCAACTAATAGTTCTGAAGTAGGACTGAAAATGCAGCATTTGCAGTTGCTCCATTATGACTTTAACTGCGCAAATGCCCCCAGCAGTGGGACCCCAGTGAGGAGGTCCTTTTCCTCCTCAGGTTCTTCTTCTCATGTTGGCTGCTGATGCCATCCAGCGCTCTGGCTTTTGCTTTCTTTGAAAACAGATCAAAAAGATAAATTGTTATTACGAGATTGTGTGCACTGTATGGCAGTGTGCTTTCCTGTTGAGTGATTGTGAAGCTGCCTTATTTTAAAACTAAATCAATGCATGTTAGGTGAAAACAGCAGTTGTGCCCTCAACCTTATTTTTAGGTAGTAGCAGCCTCCTGACGTTTCTTGGAGAAGCTGGGGTTCAGCTTCCTGAGGTGGAGCAATGTTAGCATAGTTTTGCAAGGTGTGATGTCTTCTCTCTTAGAGAAGATGGTTTTGAAAGAGTCAGCATTACTTCAGTGAAGCCATGTTTGGGACTCACACCCATGCAGTGGTGGTGTCTTGTGTTTGACATTTGGAAGGTCTTTTCAAATTAGTAATTAGGAGCTGTGAAAATTAAGATTCTTGAGAAATGACTTCCAAATTGTGATAGACTTTCCACTGTCTATAATATAATATAAATAATACTTTCAAAATAGAAATGATTTCTTACTTATATGGCCTGTGCCTGTGATTAAGGTGATTGTGAATAATTATCTTCTGAACTCCCTTTGCACTAATGGCAATGTTATTCACAGCTATTACTCATGAGTAGAGTAAGAGGATTGAAACTTCATGGCTTAACTATAAAAGAAAAAGACCACATACATTGCTACTGAAATTTAGTTTCTGCAGGTTTGATTGTATCAGTGAAGTATTGAGGGGAAAAAAAAAAAGGAAAGAAAAGAGAGATCAAAACCCTTCTCTTCTGCCCCTTCACTCAACCCCCTTTTTGTCTCAAATGAAGAAGTTGCCCTATGGGCTCTGCAAGAAATTACTTGTTACCCAGTAATAATAGCTTAGCTGTCATTTCTTGGGTGTTTTGGTTTACTTTTTTTTTTTTTTTATCACATCTTTGTGGTCAAGCTACATGTAGCTACATAGCTATATTTGCGTTTAGGGTAGAGTAAAAACCAGCAGGTTTTTATGTTGTTAATGAGGTGTTTTATGTGTGCTTTCCATTTGTAGTTTGTCAAAGTATATTCAGGACAATACCTTAGCTGCCTCCCACTGACTCCTGTTTGCCAGTGGCAAAGACCCATAGTGGGTGAGACATTTGCCAAAAATTACAGCCCAGTGACCGGAAAGGACTAGCAACAAATCTGGATCATTCAGGCAGAATCCTCCGTGATTATACATAACACAAAGGAGAGCTGTGCTGCAGTGTGGTCTGTGAAGGGCCAGGGATGCCTCCTTTCAGCGCGCTGAATCAAAGGATTTTGCAAACAGGCTTGTGTCTCTCACTGCAGCGATTCCTAGCAGAGCTGTCTGCTTTGGATGCTGTTTTGCAAAGCTGCGTTCCCTCCTGACCAGTGTTCCAGTAAGCGGGTCCTGAGGAAAGTCGTGCATTGATCTGACAGGAAAGTTGAAAGATCATTACTGCTGAGCAAGCCAAGGCATTGCAAGCTTGTCACATTAACACAGCAGTGCCTGCAACAAGCTGGATTCGTGCATCCTGGTAGAAAGGGAAAAATACTTCCACTTCTAGCTGTGAGAGGCGGTATCCAGTGAACCTGTCCTTGTGCCCTCTGCCTTCTGGAGTGTAAGAATTACGGCATTGCTGTCTGGATTATATTTATTTGCATACCATTTGAACTTTCAAGCTGTGGTTACCAGCCAGGGATCAACAAGACAAGGATCACACAGCAGAAATCCAGGAAAGAAATGTTTAAAAATTATCTGCTAGGCAAAGACTAGCATCATACGACTGAGGATCCCTGATCCAGAGGAGTTATTTCTACCAGGGAGGGGGGCAATCTGTTCCCCAGTTCTTTGCCAGCTGTCAATGCACATAGCATGGCCCAGCAGCATCCCCCTTCCAGTGTCAGGTACTTACAGGTGTGTTTTCATCACACCAGTAAACACCTCAAGTGCAGAAAGGTATTGCTAGAAATTGCACGGCCTATCTGTTTTAAGTAGTAGATATTTCACACTAGTGATGTAGCTATTGTATCTAGATGATGCTCCTCAGACTTCCCTCTCCATGGAAAGTCTGTACTGCAGTTCTTGAGGTTTCCTGGACTCCCTTGCCGAGCTACCAGGAACCTCTGCTGGTGGTCTGTCTGGAGTCCTCCCGTCTGTTTGTGGTGAGGTGCTCTCAGAAGAGCTGAGGTATGCTTGAGAGGACTTGCACATCATATGTTGGAGTGCAGTTTTAAGCAAAGTTCTTTAACAGATGGTTTTAGTTGCATTTATGAAAATAACTGCATTTTCATGTTTCGGGATAACCAGTCAGATTCCCTGCAGCAAGCTTGTGCGCAACCAAAGAGGAGACAGAATGACTTCACACCCAGGACAACTGAGCACAGGGGTGGGCGCTCCCTGCAGGAGCCAGCACCAGCCACTGCAAAAGGAGCGGAGCGCTGGGGACGTGTCCCTTGCAAGACAGAGCACAGCTGTCCTTCAGGAAGACCTGTGGATGATCTCAGACAAGAGCGTTAGGCACGTGGCTCTATTCACAATGTAATTTAGCCAGTAAAAGACCCAGCCACTTGTTTTTATATTAAGCTTTTCATGGGGTAGAAAAGAATGTGTGTTTTTTTTTTTTTAATTCAGCTTTTATGTAAAAAGAGCAAATGAAACAAGAGGTATGAAGAGTTGCAGTTTTAAAATCTTACACCAAATCTTTCAGCCTGCATCGCGGCCAAAATCTATCTAGAAACAAATGGGATGATTTGTCTGATGTTGCACTTGACCCGAGGATTTCCCGTTTGATAGGTAGGTGATACAGCAAAATATGTCACATGGGAATGTCTCAAAAGAGCTGACCATCAAAATGTGTTCGTAGCTGGAAAAAAGGTAACAAAGTTGGTGGTAAACTCTTCAGAGCATATTTCAGCATGTTATTTTTCCTTAGTGTACATGTGGCATGTGTTGTTTTTTTTAAAGCATGCTTCTTTGTGTGTTTTACAAGGACAGCAGCAGGAAGATGGGCAGCAGCAGGGGTTTGAGTGGATCCTGCAGCGATAGGAATGGTGGAAATGGATGCACAGTGCTAGATGAAAGCCTTCTATTTGCAAGCTGACTGGCAGCCAGTATTAAACACTTGATCTCCTGTCCCTTAAATTAGCCAGTGGAACGATGCCATTGGCGGATTGCCCGGGTAAAATGGCATCACAGTACCTAGGGAAACTTCTCTAGGACAAATTATTATTGTTCAGCTTACCCCCCATTTTTGGTTTCAGAGTTATCAGTGAGGCTTAGAAGATTTAACCCTAAAATCTGAAGGAGAAATTCTCACCCTGTTGAATGCCAGGGACTGGAGATTTATCTTTAGCTTGAATTGAAGCTGGGAGTTCATCCATGTGCTTCCACTTATACCTGTAAACAGACAGCACCACTCTTCACTTCCCCTGCCTTGTCACATGCCAGGTAGTCTTAACTATCTTGTTTGGCCACTCGTTTGTTTTCTTGTGTTTGTCTATGAAAAAAGGAGAAGTATGTACAATTTTATATGTAAACCCCTATTTGGGTATCACTTTTCTGGATTTTTACATTTAGCCCATTGTGGACTGAGTACAGCTGAGGCATTGAGAACACTGAGTGCCTGTTAATCAGGCCAAGAAGACTTCATAGAGGTCACTTTTGCTGCCACCACAGTAAAAAAAGTTGTGAAACCTGGGAATTTCATTCAACACAGAAAATAATTAAAGCTTCAAGACAATCAGCAGGACTCAAATTCCTTAGCAATTTCAGGAGCAGCCAGAGGATTTAAGTTTGGATATATTAACCCATTGTGTCCCAGTGGAAGCCTATCATCATGCCTAACCTAACAATATAAAAGTTAGCAGCATTTTGCCTGATTCAGTCCCACAAGGTGCAAAAAAAAAAAAAAAAGGGAAGAAAAGAAAGAAAACTAAACCAGGATTGAGCTCTTGAAAACAAGTAACAATTTGTAGCTCTGCAGATGCTCCATGTAAGATCAGTTGCTATTATGACAGTACAGGGGATTGGTATTAAACGCTGCCAGAAGTATATTGGATTGTATGTATATATATATTAAAAAATAGAGCTTGTGAGTTATCTGTTTTTTACATATTGTTGCAAAGAAATGTGAACCACTTGTTCCCAGGTCTTAAGCTGGACATCTGCATGAATTGCAGTGCTACTGTAAATATTTCTCAACATGGGCAGGTAGATGCTATTGGAAAAAAACAGAACAAATTCTTAAGTTGCCAATATTGTCACAAAGTCTCCCGGCAGAATGAAGTTGTTTGACAAAGTGTTTCCCTGGTGATTTGGCTGCAGATGAAAATGTCTTCAGCAATAAAATTCCGTGCTCGGGTCTCAGCTCTCTGTGCTCATCAATCAGCAAATGACATACCAAGGATCTTTTTTGCTGGATTAGTTAATATGGTGGGGGAAATATGTCAGACACTGACATTCCTTTGAATTTCTATACATAGGGGTTTTTCCACGCTTTAATACACATTATTTAAAAAAAAAATACATATTTTGTTGTCTACAGCTTCCTTCAGTAATCAATAGTGCTGCAATAGGTCTAATGTAAAACTATTTCTTATGTACACAGATTTTCTCGCCTGGAGATATTGCCTGCTCTCGGAAAGTCACTGTCAATCACGGGGAAGGGAGAGCCAGGGGAAGGGGCCGGGGGGGGAAGGTGTGTTTGATGGCAGTGTTTCTACCTTTAGTGCACTGGTGGGTACACGTCCTTTGTGGCTTAATATATTAATGTTTTGCCAACAAATGGCATTTTGTAGAATGGTTGTGACTGTGTCTGCGTTGTAAACACAGTTTTGTTGGGGATGATTATGTCCTGTATCTGCTGATACTTTCATAAAGTATCATTAATAGCTTTAGAAAGTTCAGGTACATGGCTGAAAAGAAATAAATCACCTTAAGGTTTAATTACCTCTGATATAACAGCGGCAAGTATCTTCTGGGAAGCTGGTTCCTGTGTTACTAAATGACTGTCAGTGATGAAGCTGCTTTCCTTAAAGGATGCTCGATTAAGGAGATCGTTTCATGGTGTTTTATGCTACATCTGTTGCTGCCACTACTAAATTTTACAAAGGTATTTAAAATATGACAGATGTCAGTAATAACTGTTACTTCATGCCTACTTTTTAAGGAAAAAATGGGAACTTATCGCAATTCCCGTAAAGATGTATATGAAATGCTTCCTGTGAAATCCTTTTAAATCCTTTAAAAAATTTTTTTTGGAATGATGTTATGGGAAATACCTTAACATACATTATAGCAGATCCCCTTGTATAGTGTTTGTTCATCTGCTGAGGAAAATACTAGGGAAAGAGTCATTCATTTTTCTACTAAATGTCTCAAAACCGAGTCGCTCCTTTTCAGATCCAACCCACCTGTGAGGCAAAAAGAGAGCACAGACGAAAACATGAGTATCCTGTGTGTGTATATATGTGTGTATATATAAAAGAGGTAAAATGGTGAGAAACAAGGAAAGGAAGGAAGAAAGCATAGAGGTGGTACAGAAGGAAGACCAGTGAGAACGCAAAGGCTGACGAGCTGGAAAGGCAAGAGAAATAGGAAGAGCCAAGCTTCTCGACAGGGAAGATAAATGAGGAGAATCAGCTGATTAGGCAAAGAAAGGAGATAGGGAGGAAGTGCAGCAATAGCAGAAAAGCAGAGAATTTAGTAAAAGCAGATATCGAGGACACCAAATAATCAAAGAATGGGATATAAAAAGATACTGGCTGCCTGTGCCTTCCATCACCAATCAGTATTTGGGAGAGAGGGTTGATGGACAAAAGTCAAAGACAACTAAATTGTGTTTTCTTGCTTGGTCTCTTCTTAGGACTCTGGGTTTCCTTTCTGTGATTTTACATTCACCGTATCTACTTTGGGTGAACTGTGTTTCTTTTAATACCACTGTATTGATAAACTCCGTGACTACTTCGAATTATCTGAATAATAATTTTTCCAGGATCTACAGTTTGCAGGATCTAGACTTCGACCTAGACACATGAGAGCGTGCAGGGATGCTAAACCCTTGGCGGCACTGTGGGCCATCCTTTTATTTGCCAGCTAGCAAAGGTGAGCCAGCACAGGGTAAAAGAGTAACCCTTTGTGAGGGGTGTAGCCCCCTCGCAGTTTTGCGCTCTAGGATACAGTGGATCGGGGAGCATGCCCTGCCCTTTACTTCGGACAATTTCCTTACGGCGGTGTTTCACATGTTGTTAACACTTTACAGGGTAATGGGTAGGTTGTTAACTAATGGCTGTTTTCAGCCTCTAACTCATCGGCTATAACAATAAGAATACATTTTCTTCCAAAGGGTGTTTTTTAAAGGAAAAATGATTTTTTTTTCCCGAATTCAGGAGGTGGGAGTTAGGCAGCACTTAATGTATTGAATGCAGTGAGAGAAAATTTGAGCATAAGGTACAGAGACATGTAGGTTGGGTTTGGATGAACACATTTGTGTGTGGAAAATTATATACTGCCTCAACCAAAATGACTTTTTCCTTCTGAAAGAAAATGTTGTTTTCTCTCATGTATTGAGAGATGTTACAGATCTCCCATTGTAGCACGTGTAGTTTTTATCCACGTACACGTAAGCAGCAGTGCTATTAAACTAATGCTTGCAAAAATTACTGAAGACTCCTTCAAAAAAAGTATCTTTCTTCCTACAAACTTACATGTTTTTATTTCCTGTGCTGATTATTTGATCTTGAAGCTGTGAGCCCGTGGACTCTGGTACGTTGTTCTGCCAGAATTAAACAATGCGCTTGCAGCTGTAGTCCCCTCCTTACTAAAGTAATTTCCAAATCAAAAATCATTCAGAAAGGCTGTGAGAATATCTGATCTAAAATTGCCATTTCCTGCACTGAAATAATACCTTAAGAATATAGTAAAAAAAAATCAGTAAGAACAGAGCCAAGTTAGTCTCTCCCAGGCCAGAATTAATATAAATACAGAATGGATAATGTGAGGAATAATAAGTTATGGCCCAATTAACAACATGGCAAGTAAGGGAGATGTTTCCTGGAAAAGACCTAGCTCAAAGTAAAGCCTTGCTATTTTGTCATTGCCTCACTGTCTTTAACTTGACTATCTACAGCTGATCTTCAACATCTCTACTTGGCAGGGATAGCTTTTAAAAGGGAAAGCTGCTCACAAGAACCAGGATTTTCCAGAGAAGGGCCTCAGTCAGTGCCCAGTCTACCTAGAAATACTTACAAAAACATGCTCAGCGTTTGTTTGATTCTGGCTCTTTTACGTAGCTGTGTGTGGGACTGCACTGGGGGCAGCCGTGGATTTGTGACATGAGGCGGTGGAACCGTGTCAAAGTTTTGGTGACATCAGCGGGGAGTAAAACTCAGTTTTTAGAAACATGGCACGGGGAAAAGAGGCAATTCTTAAAATGGCTGAGATTAATAAGTGCGGAACGGGCCCCGAGCCGGTTGGTACTGTTCACAGGATGATGGTCGTTGCCATAGTGACCAAGAAAGTGGGGAACGGAGGAATTTTGAAGAGAATATCAGCTCAGGCTTTAGTAATGCTAAGTTAGCATTTGATGTCTGTGTGAGAGTCCCGCTGGGCAGATGGGGAGTAATGCAGTATGAGAGCGTGAGAGCAGCGAGGTCGCCCAGTGCCTGCTAGTGAGTGACGGAAATCACTGCTCAGGCAGATGGAGAAGCGGTGCCCTCCATCTGAAAATAAACCCGCTTTGTGTTCACATATGCAGGTTATTCCCGAGTTGTCTATTGGCACCTTTCCTGTCAGGGTAATTGCTTCTGTTTCCTCTCCTGTTCTGAAAATGCTGGGTTTAACTCTGACAGCTGCTGCTATGGGGAGAATTTCCAGGTCCTCTGCCTTGAAAGGACCAACCTCGTGTCCCCGAGGCTGCGTGTGCTCTCCCACGCTGGCTGCCTACTTCTGTTGGCAAGTTGGGAAAGCTGTGAAGAGTAACCACGGTCTGACTTTCTCTTTCTGCTCCAGCAGTAGTTTTGTGCTCTCCGTATTTTTTTCTCTTGATACGGGGAAAACACAGCGTTGGCATCTGTGGTTGGTTTGTGTCAGGGGAACAGGTTAAGCAGGTGAGTCACCTGCACGAGTCTCTTCATCGGGGTCCAGCATCTGCACTGTTAGGACATACCATGGATCTTCAAAGCCAGACACTGGGCAATACTTGCAGGCAGCTCACTGCACAGAGCGCTTATCCCTGGAGGCTGAGGACCACCCCATCTCACCATGGAGCTGTGTGTATCTCACAAACCACAGGGTCACCTGATGTGTTTAGAGCCAGGTGACTTCACTTTTCACGCAGATAGTTTGAGCTGTATTGCGTCTAGACTTCAAACTAAATCAGTATCCAGGATTTGTGCTAAAAAGCTCATTTTTTGCTTAAATAAGAATTATTGTCTTTTACTAAATACGTGAAGCCTATCAAATGGGTACAGTACTAAAGATGTCAAGTGAATGAATGATGGACAGGAAGGAGAGTCGGGACACAGTTTGTCTCTATAACATGGAATCAGAATCTGGGCAAGGCTAAGAACTGCTCAAGACCAAGATATATACTGCTCTGATACAAAGTAAATAGCATTTTTAAAATTAATATCCTTGGCATGGGCTATGTTAATACTTCCCTTTTGCAACATTTATTTTTTCATTAACGGAGCTAATGTGACCAAAAGATGGATGTGAAGAAGTGACAAGCACCATGTATGCTTAAATAGGGAAGGGTCTGCTGAACTCTGTGCTCATGCTCTTGGTCTTGAAGTCGTGGTACTGAAAAATAGACAAAGGAGAATTTGCCTAGCATCTGGGGGATTTGTTCTTTGTGTCGGTCAAGGGCCCCTCATGTTCTGTTCTACACCATAAGGGCTCCCTGAATTCATGTGGTCTGAACTCTCATCTGTTCTTTCACTCACTCCATGCTCTCTTTCTTCACCAAGGTAAGAGTTGTCTGTGTTTTTCTTGCAAAATGCCAGTGTAATCCCCTTTTTCCCATGCCAAGGTCAGCTGCTTTTCCATACATGAGGCTTTGTGTGTCTCTTCACCCCTCTTTTGTCCTCATAGCTCCTTCTTCCTCTCTTCCATCCTCTCCCCAGCTCATACTTTCTTCTTGTCCCTGAGGCAATTTGTTCCAGGTGTCGGCATTTCTAAACTGTCCTGGGAGCAAGTGCTGCAAGGATACAGGAGGAAAGGGGGAGACTGTTAATGCTGGTAAAGAGGATGGCAGCCATCCACTGGCTTTTTGATCTATAGACCATTACCCACAGACTTGGATGGCTGAAGCAGCCGCACCTGCTAACTAAATGCAAGAGGTCACAAACCCACAGACTCTGTGTATATATACCTTTCTTCTTTCATTTTCTTGTTTTCGCCAAAATCAATACGACATTGCTTATTGCCTAGAACGTTCCCTGAAATGTGGGAATTCATCAAATAATCCAGCATTCTGAAATTACCTTGTTATAGACAAACACACTGAGAAATGCCACTTGGCCAACAATCATAACATCCAGGGAAGAAAACTACCCTTCTGTACTGTTAGGCCATCGGTCCCTCAGTGCAATGTTTTTCAGGCTACGCTGTAACGTTTTGTTACAAAGCTGTTCTACAGACTGATCTAATACCTCTTTGGCAAGAAATCCAGGCTGACCATTATTCTTTGGGTCTCTTCCATTGTGCTGCTTCATCACCATTCTTTGTGTCAGCTTTGCGTGTGCTCATGGGCTTTGAGTGATAATGCCGTTTACTATACAACGTGTATGCAGGTTCTTCTGTCTAACTACACCTTTTGCTTCATACCATGTTAACTTGCTGATCTGAAGGAAAAGCCTGCACTCCAGAAATACAGGTTTTCTACAGCAGTGTGTGTAAGTGCTGGAAAGTGGTCTGAGCAAACCATACTGTAACCATCAGACCAAGTGAAGAAGTGAAGTCAGTGTGCCTTTGGTTGTAGTTGTTGGGTTTTTGTTAAGTTTATTTTGAAATGGCAGGAGGTAGGGTGTTTGTTTGTTTGTTTGTTTTTTATATGAAGGGTTATATTTCTTTTTGTTAGGCACAAAACTAATAAAACGGTAAGAAAATGGAAATTTCCTTAAATAGAAAAATATGGGTGGTTCTGAATTTTGTTTCTTCTGATTTTCAGTGAAAAGTATCTCAAAAAGACTTTAGTTCGGAGGTTGGTGTAGATCATAAGAGAACACTTGAGTATAGTAATGTTTAAGTTCTGAATTAAGTATCTTTCATTAAATAAAAAAGCTATTGTGATGTATATTTCAGTTTGGTGTTCAATCTTGATCCAGTTTACTTGCTGTGATAAAAACTGCAGTCCACTGAAGCCCCAAAGAGATTCATAGAGAGCAGTTGTTTGCCACAGAATCATTTCTCAAAGATAAATTATGTAGCAGTAAAGACAAGTTCATAAACTTTATTGTATTGCTTTAGTAGCGGTGCTTTAGGTACTACCAGGAAGGCAAATTTGACAGGCCTTCCCCAAGGTTTATTAAACTGTCCTAGAAACTGCCAGTGTTAATTTTTTCCATTTTAGGGTCTTTTTCTAAGCTCAGTAGTGGGGAGGGAGAGGAAGAAGATAGTCTTTTTTATCTTGATCTTTGCTTAATCTTTCTGACTTCCTAGTTATACTAGCAAGTAAAAAGAATCATACTATAAGGAAAAAATGATACTCTTTAACTTGATTGACTCAAACCCATGTTGCTTTTTATAGTCTTGCCATTTTTCTTCAATAGCATGCATCTTTGTCATAGTTTTAAAATTATCTAGAAATAGTACAGTTACAGTTCTTAAAATTATGTGCAGCTATGAGTAATATGTACTATCCACATTTTCCATATGTTGAGACAATGTTCTAGTTTTATGTGTATAGTAAAAAAAAAAATTAGTGATAAACACTCAATTGAGTGGAACTGTAGCTTAATAACTGAAGACTGGAATAAAATAGGATCAAATTCCTTTATATTTGTATTCAAGAGAATTCTAGGATAAAATGTTCTGTGGGCCCTTATGTGGGAACCCTGAAATAGTAGGTCTTTCTGGCATTTGCAAACCATATCAGTATGCAATATTAGCACCAAAGGATTTGTGGCTGTTTGCTTTTAATTGATACATTTTTCTTAAGAATTTCAGACAGTCTTTAAGCAGCTACAATTTTCACTATTCGTTTCTAGGCTTCATTTTAGGAAAAATGTAGGAATGTTGAACTGTTGTTATTCTAGATATTGCAGTCTCTTCGGAGACCTAGTTCAAACTGCAAGTTACAAGCCTGAAAGACTTAAAGAAAGATAAGGGGAAGAGTTTGTCTTCACTGCCCATGCAGGTATATCATTTACAGCATAATAGCTGTTCTGCTGTCAAATCCGAGGCACAGATATTTTTTTGCCACAGTATCTCTGTGTGAGTTCAGTCCTAGGGAACTGCCTAGCCACATCATGGTAAATACAGCTTTGTCTTTGTCACTGTGAAGATGTTCCAGAGAGGGAGCAAACAACAGCTGCTTTTCTTGCGACAAGATCTCATTTTAACAATAAAGCATAGCCGGACAGAGGTCTAATACCTATCCACTGAGTTGTATTTTAACCTCCACCACCTTTAACTAAGACCTAACATGTGAGCATCAAATGCAGTCTCAAGAATGCAAACTGAGACGTTACGAAAGGGACCAGATATTGGTCCCCTGTATTGGAGCAGCCATGTGGACCTTGAACCTCATGAATCCTTTCTTGAGAGTCCTACTTTCTAGTGCATGGACTAATCGAGTGGGTAAACTGTCTGGAAATGCCATTAGAAACCAACCTGTCCACAGTTTGGTTGTTCAACTGAGGAACGTGCTCTGAAAACATGCACTGGTCAGCTTAGAGCTCTGAGCAATAAGCTGATGGCAGCTAGGGTGCTTCAGTGAAAATACAGCAGTGTCTCAGAAGTGGGTGTTGGGCAATAAATTACGTGAGATGGGACTGAAGGAAGCAAGCCACCTTTTTTGCATGCCCTCACTTTGGCACCAAGCAGCTCTTTGACTTTCAGAGACTCAAGTGTTCAGTCTACATCAGCCTCTTGGTACTGATGCTGCTCATTTTGTTTGTCAGTGAGCAGGTGAAAGCATCCAAAAACACTAGTGCCAAATTCTCCAGTGCCTGAGTATCTGCATAGAACTGTTGTGTCTAGGCAAAGTTGGTATTTATAAGGGCTCTGGGGTGGTGAAGAAATTAGGCATCCTGTGTAAGGGAGAAGATGTTTTAGGCCATAAAGGGGGATTGATTTGTGGTTATTATTGCTGCTTTTGATCTGCCAACAGGGATCTGAAACTAATCCACCAGAGCAGCACAAGTCTGATATATAGTGCCAGATGGAGATGCCAGAATAGGTTACTCCTGCTGTCTTTGATGCTGCCTTATCATGAAATGATAAAACAGGTAGACAAAGCAAAGCAAGTAAAGGTTAGGAGAGTGTGCACTGAAGGAAGGCTGCTGGCTGTGTAAAGTGACTGCCAGTCGTTAACAGCCACTGCAGGATCAATTAGCCACTCACAGCATTATCCTAACCCGATAAAAGACTGGGAAACCTGACCGCACAGAGCTGCTGGTTGGTGTACAGCGTTTAACATCACTGAGTACTTCCATACTACTTTGAGGGAGTAGAAAATGCTGGCTCCCTCTATTTCAAAAGTAATCCAATAAGCACAAACGTCCATAGAAGTGAAAAATGGTGTTTTGCATAAGGACTTTTATTCACCGTGAGTTCATAGTCCACCTATGAAGTGTATCAGAAATTAATCTTACTTTAAAATGTTGTGCTGTAAGCAATGAATATGGTATAGCTGCTGAGATGTTGGTGGGGTTTTACCACTTCTGATTTCATTTTGTTTAGGAATTAGAGCAATTTGGGGCTTAGTAACACTATTAGTTCTCTATAGATCTCACGGTGATGTCAGTCAGCACGCTTATTGCATAAGAAGAGTTTTATATAGATGTTGAATCGATTGGCAGTGAGTTGTCAATAAATGTATCTCCTAGACACTGTGCAATTGACAGGCTAATGAAGTACTTTCTCAGTGACAGAGAGCTGTTGAGAAATCTTTTTCTGCTTTGTTTTTCCCATTTCTGCACTGGCATTTCTCATAAATCTGCTCCATGCCAGAAACTCAGGGAACACCAGGACAGTTTCACAAGTAAAGGGGGACCCATTTGCTACCTTGCGTGCTTAGAGTGGGATTTTGCAAGCATGTTAGTAGCATGTGTGTTGAGGAACCAAAAAGTAAAGACAATAGTCAGTCAAAGGATCACATTCGCCCTCTCTGCAATGTGTTTTCCAGCATGTTTCTAAGAAGATGCAGAGCAGGTGTCCTGCAGCTTATCACCCAAGACTACAGCTTGGGGGCTGCTCCCTGTTGTTGCACTCTTCCTGCCTTCATTGTTGCTGTGGCATGTACATTGATTCAGTGCAAACAGTTTCAGCGCTGTGTTCCTTTTCCCCTTGCCCAGAAGTAGATGGAATCATTGGTTTATTTTGCATCACTCTTTAAGGCTCCTGTGGGTGCCTTTTGCAAATGTCTGATGACCAAGCAAAGTGGTTCCTGTCCTTTTAAGTAAAAGTTCCATATTTGTTCCTTTAACTCACGACCATACGTAAGCACCAACAATTTAGGATGAGTGTTGCCTACCTACAGCAAAAAGATGTTCAGCAAAAACACATCATATTGGTATGCATAAGCCTACCTTCCTTGCAAGAGAAACTATTTTGGTTAATGTGTGCATTAAGGAATTTAGAGTGACTCATTGGCACTAGCTATTACAAACAGTTGATGAGAAGACATCATTTTCACTCCAGTGCTCATAACCAGCCTAGATGCTCTTCATATGTTGCTGTGTAGTCTGGGGCTTGTGAGCTGTATTGCAAGCACAATTTGCCTATTTACTTGCATCGAAAAGCTTCATAATAATGGCTGTGAGTAGATGATTTAAATAATGAAGAACATGTTGTTTGATTGGCATCATAAAACGGTGTTTGTTTTTGCACAGTTTCCAAGATATGCCTCAGTTGCTAACACTAATTACAGCACAGATTATGATGAAACCTCTATTGTAATTCCTAGCCATGAATAACCTAAAGATCTTTGCACTTCCCAAGTTCAGTAGAGAGCTAAAATAAGAAATGTAAGTGATTTCTAAGACTCTGATGAGAATATCTCACGGGAAAGCCTGTGCAGTGTGCACTAGTGGATTTTCAGTTGTCATGCACAGATTACATGGCATTAAGGGCCAAACCTTGCACCCACTGAAATCAGAAGCAAAATTTGTATTGTTTTTCTTGAAATCAAGATGAGGCTGACTGTATGTTGCCATTTCATTTTATCAGACATCAAGGGAAAAGGAAGCCTTTTGGAAAGCTCTGCATTCTTCACGCTGTGGGCCTTGAAATAGCCTGAAGGCAACTCAGGAAAGCACGCAGACTTAATGATGTCAGAACTTACTCTTGTACCTCCATTGCTGTCATTTTCAAAGAAGGATTTTTTTTAAAAGGTGTAGCTTTTACTTTCCAGAGGGGTGGGCAACTTCTTGCTTTGCAAGAGGGGAGGAAGCCAATGTGAAAACCTGAAGTGGAGCAGGGACAAGGATTCACATAGCCAGTGAGACTTCTTGTCTCACCCAGCTCATCCAGCACTGTGGAATACAAATCAAGGAAAAATACTGCCGTCAGGAAAAAATGAGTATATCACAATTTGTTTCTGGTAGTCAAAAGGAAGCCCAGCCCTTCTCTCAAGGTGTTGATGGCATGAAAACATTATGTGATTTTTCCGTTGTTTCAGAACCGCCTCCAACTCTAGATAAGTTTGTTTCTCAGAGCAGAGCTTTAAGAAAGAGGACAAGCTAAAAAAGAAATGGTAAATATTCAAACAAATGTTAGTGTCTTGTGTTGCCTCAGGAGTTGGTTCAGTTTGCTGATTGCTCAGTTTCAGTACGGTCTGAGTAATGAAGAGCTAACTAGTGAGCCTAGTTTGGTGTAATTCCCTGAGTACTCTTGAAGCATAACAAACCCAGAAAGACTGTAATGAAAAATAATAGAAAGGCAGCTGGGGGCTTAACTTATGATCTCTGCTCATTACACTAAGCGACATTTTCATTGCAGTGTTACCATAAAGATTATTGGCTGCCACATAACACAGGTCCCACCTGAAAAGATTCTGGAATAGCTTTGTCTGCAAAGTAATAGCCATGGAAAAACACCAAAGATTTGCTTAAAACCCAGTAATTGTTTGCCAAATATTAATGGTGTGATGCTTTGTTCAAAATTGGCTGGAAAATGGGGTGAAAGCTCTATATCGTTTTATTACAAGGTATCTGTGTGACCATCTTTGGTTTTCTGCAGTAGATGTATACAATGGGAAAACCAATATGTTGATAATTTTTGCTTCCATAATGGAGTACATGAACTCTGGCTTTCAAAATTCCAACACTTTGACATGAATAGTGAAAATGATTTTGAAATTGGCTCTGAATTTCCTTGTTCCTCCACATATATGTGGACCTGTCTGAGCACAATTTATCAGAGTGTCTGGAAGATCAATGTCATTGGCATGTTTGAGACAGTGTTGGCCAAGGGTAGTTGAAAAGGTCTATATTTGGGAACTGGAAAGAGATTTCACGAGGAAATGGCAAAATTCAATTTATGCTGGCCTGTTATACATGTTCAAAAATTCACTCCAAGAAGGTTCCCCTGGAACAGCCTTTCTGGAAGATATATCCAACGTGAGTTGAACAAAGCCAACTCAGGTGACTGAGTGAAATTAGATTGTCTGTGACATGCAGCACTTCAGATATGGGAATAAAATAGTCCTTTGTAGTTCCACACTTTACTCTTTTCCTTTGCAATGGTCTCAAAAGAAGTGAGTGTCCTCATTTCTTCACCTTTTTTCAAGTAGTGCCTTTGAGGAGCTGAACCCAGTGGACTGAAGGAGCCAGGGGATTCCTGCACCAATGACAGTGAGCAGCTGCTCCTTATCCTTCTTCCCCTGTCCTGCCAGTAGCAAGGCAAAGCACCAATTTGGAACATCTATATACACAAATAGTGTACAGACGTGGCCAGCCATGAACAGACAAGACACCCACACAAGCCCAGAGAGGACAAGCAACAGCCTGACCTAGGGATTAATGCTCAGGGAAGACCCCGTTTCAGGGATCCTTCTGGTATCAGGCTCCCTAAATCTTGGTCTTTCAGGTATCAGGTCCCCAGACCCAGTGTCTCCAACATCCAGACCCAGTCTCTCTGGGAGCTGGTCCCAGACCCTTGGTCTCTCCAGTATCCAGCACTCTGTTCATCCTGGTGACCTTCAAGCCTACTCAGGCTTGAAGTTTGCTGATGGATCACGCATGCATGCTCTCAGAGCAGAGAGCACACTCGCACAGAAAACACGGTTCAGGTAGGACAAAGTGGAGGTCGTTTGATGCAGGGCTTAGCCAAACAAGCGCGCTGACCAGCTTGCACATGACTAGCCTCATTTATTCCCCACCTGGACCCCTCTTCATCTTCCTGCACTTGCTCTCTGCTATCCGTCTTGATTCCTCCTTTCCGCTCTCTTGGCTCTTCCCTTAAACATCTCATGAGTCCTGTATAATCCTTAAATACTTCTGTTCAATCCCCAAACTCCCTCCAAGCATCCTGTAACAAATCCTATGCTACCTTTACATGGTGCTCCCCCGGCGCTTTCATGGCACTCCAGAAAGAGTTTCTTGAATTGAACCACCTGAGTGGATTGTACAATGGGACCAGGGCTTAGTCCTTCACCTTTGAGGGTCTCAGGAGTGGTAGGTCAGGGTGATTAAATTGCCCAAGTTCATCACTGTTCAGTCTTTGTGTCTATTTTGAGTTGTCATTAGGCAGCTGGCCCTGCAGGTGCAGGGTTGATGAAGGTAGACACCCTGGGAGAGGTGCATGAGCCAGCCCAGCAGAGCAGGGCAGCAATATAAGCCCTGCGTGTGGAGAATTGTGGTCCCCTCAGTCTTCTCCCTGCTACTGCCAATGAAATCAGTCATCCTCAGTGTGCAGCTGAGCAGGCTCAGATTAACTCAGATGCTTCGATATTTGCTTAAAAAAGAAAGAAAAAAAGAAGACTGTGTGTCGGTGTTTCCCCAGAGTCCCTGTTCTCTACATCTTATCGGTACACTTTGTCTAGTTACTGGGGAAAAATGCATACCTGCCAGACGTAGAGTAACTTAAAGAAAGTTCCTTGGTTTGCACTTAGCTATTTTTACCCTCTGTTTTCCTTTTTTTTAATGTTAATTAGATGCACAGCAAAATGCATGTAGTAAATCAATAATAAAGATTATATAAGGAGATTTAACTGAACAGCAAGCCCCTTAGTGTAGCATTCAAAAAGGAAAATGAGAACTAGTTTATTTAAGCCCAAAGGATGCCATGTGGACAACAACATTAAAATAACAGAGGAGTGAAGAAGACTGCATTCAGTTGGCTCAAGGAAGATGACTGTGCTGCAAGCCAGTATGTTTTCTGCATCGTGTTCACTGCCTCTCTGGGGCTGATTTGCAAACAGGCAGGAGACCCTGAATATAGACCCAACGACATAGTTCGGTAAAACGGAGGAAACTTGATTTATCTACTACATGCTCATGGTGTTACAAATACATAAAGGCAAGGGTAGTGATGGTACAGACGACTTTAGTAAACAAAACACACTTCTTTCTCACATGAATAGTCTTTTTCCTTCCTGTTGATACATTTTGCTCTGCAGCCACCCATCTTGCCTTTTGCCAAAGAAGCTGATCCTGTTCATGCATATTCTGCAGTTCTTAACT
Source organism: Anseranas semipalmata (assembly GCA_013399115.1). Classification (NCBI taxonomy): domain Eukaryota; kingdom Metazoa; phylum Chordata; class Aves; order Anseriformes; family Anseranatidae; genus Anseranas; species Anseranas semipalmata. The sequence goes on from VXAA01002594.1 coordinate 549,286, forward strand.
CCTTTCAGTTCATTAGATGGAGGATGCCATTTGTACTAGTGGATACCTCAGCCCTCAGGGTTTGCAGCTGATGGCTTTATCTGGCATTAAATTGTTTTTTTCTGGTCCTAAGTAAGTGGGAAAGTACTGTTGGATCTGTGAAGAGAAAACATGAGGGAAAATTCTCTGTTGAAGCCTGTGGGAATTCTCAGCCATGAAGACCTTGGGTTCTGACCTGTGCAGTTGCTCCATGCCTGGGGTGGATCCAGGGTCTGGTCTGCACGTGTAGGCTGAGCCACTCACTGATCCATTTGAAATAGAGTGTGAGAAGGGAGATCAGCCCTCTCAGATGTGTTTAAAGATGTGAATCCCCAGTGAGAAATTCTCTGTAACTGAGTCTGACAGGACCTTATCCAGGTGCAGAAACGAAGTATTTTCCCCTTCATAGAATCATAGAATGGTTTGGGTTGGAAGTGACCTTAAAGACCATCTAGTTCCAACCGTGGGCAGGAACACCTCCCACTAGACCAGGTTGCTCAAAGCCCCATCCAACCTGGCCTTGAACACTTCCAGGGATGGGGCACCCACAGCTTCTCTGGGCAACCTGGTCCAGTGCCTCACCACCCTCTGAGTAATGAATTTCTTCCTTATCCCTAACCTAAACATACTCTTTTTTGTTTAAAGCTGTTACCCCTTGTCCTATCACTACTCTTCCTGATAAAGAGTCCCTCTCCAGCTTTCCTGTAGGCCCCCTTTAGGTACTGGAAGGCTGCAATGAGATCTCCTCGCAACCTTCTCTCCTCAAGACTGAATAATCCCAACTCCCTCAGCCTCTCTTCACAGGAGAGGAACTCCAGCCCTCTGATCATCCTCATGACCCTTCTCTGGACTCCTGCTCCAGCAGGCCCATATCCTTCTTATTGCTGGGAGCCCCAGAGCTGAATGCGGTACTAAGGGTTGGGTCTCACGAGAGCAGAGCAGAGGGACAGAATCACCTCCCTCGACCTACTGCCCATGCTTCTTTTGATGCAGCCCAGGATACGGTTGGCTTTCTGGGCTGCAAGCGCACATTGCCGGCTCATGTTGAGCTTCTCATCAACCAGCACCCCCAGGTCCTTCTCCTCAGAGCTGCTCTCATTCTCCACCCAGCCTGTATTTGTGCTTGGGATTGCCCCAGTCCAGGTTCACTAATTTGCACTTGGCCTTGCTGAACTTCATGAGGTTTGCACAGGCCCACCTCTCAAGCCTGTCCAGGTCCACCTGGATGGCATCCCTTCCCTCCAGCATGTCCTCCTTGGTTTCCTCAGGTTGCCATTTCATTCTTCTGGGCTAGGTATGGGTTACTTTATCAACTTAATAGAGTCTGTAAATGAAATCTTAGTGTTCCTCTCAATCTCATTTTTAAAGGTACAAGCATAAGTATATCCTCTTCTTTGCATGTGTGGCGTGGGTCCATGGAGGACCCCTTTGTATGTCTCTCTGGCTCTGTGTTAAGGGTGAGATTTTCATTGCTCAGCTCACTGGGTGTTAGGTAGGTCCGATTTTCAGAAGACAGATGCCAGTGATCCATGTGCTTTCAAAAACCTCTTTGACAAAAGCCACCGTTCTTGTAAGGTCTTTCAGGTTGGATGTACATAAGTCATTATCCAGTTTTGCAAATCTCGGCCTGTACATTTTCCTTTAAAAAAGATTTTTTTGCAAGGTTTCTGTGAGCTTTCAACTGTGCTCCTGTAACAAGCCTCTCATTTAAAGTACTTGTTTCAAAGGGCTGCTGGCCTCAGAGAATATAAGGAGATGGCTTATCTTTTATTACTGTATATTAATTAAAGAAATGCCTAACACCTACTTGTAATTCCTTTTTGGAAAAAAAAAAAAAAGTTCTCCTTAACATGCAAGGATTCAAAGAAGTAGGGATTAAATTAACCATTTTAAGAACTGACATGTCTGGCAGAATTAAGATCATCCTGTAACTGCCAGCCCTATAGGAGAGCAGATATTTGTAAATCATAATTACTTCAGCTCAAATCTCCCCACATGTACACATGTCCCCTGAGATGTCTCCCTATATGTCTGACTGGCGTGTGTTCGCTCTACAACTGCAGTTTGGCTGCTCAGTAGTCATGGCGGGACTGATGATGCTGTTGTGACGAGCACCACAGGGAGCTCCTCAGCTCAGACCAGAGGTCCAGCTAGTCAGGGTCCATCTCTGACAGTAACCTGTAGGAAAAGAGCATCGGAAACATGGCAAGTAGAGACTGATTCTCTTCTTCATGTATATGGCACGGCGAGTGTAAAGGGGAGAGATTGGGGCTGAGGGATCTGGCAGAAGGCTGCCCTGTGGGACTGAAAGGTGAAGGGGAAAGACGGCAGGTCTGGCCAGTGAGAGACCTATGGGATGGATGGCACGTTCTATGCAGTCACTAAGACAGTGAGCCCCAGGACAGTTTTGGCAGAGTACTTTTCTGCTTATTGAGATTTGGAGTGTTTTTAGGCAGGAATTCACAATAAGTCAATGTTGGACTGTGTGACTCAGCTGAGTCTATAAAGTAACGCAGCTAACAGCTTGTGAGTGTGTGCAAAGTGGGAAAAGAGAGGGAGTGGTTTCTCTGGGCGGACTTCATCTAGCATTTTAAAATACCTAAATGTGAGCGTCTGCATGTCAGCTGGCTGCCCACTGTCCACCGTAGACAGTAGAAATCTATAATGGTATATAGCAACAGAGCATCTCACAGCAAACCCTTATGTTTGGTAAGCCAGAAAGCTCTCAGCTCTGCTGGCTTTATTAGCAAGATCTCCGCTGAGTACGTGGGCTTGGGCAGCTAGCTCTCCACCCATCCTGAATCCTCTCCTTTTCTGAATCATTCTCCAAAAAATGAAACTAGTGAGAAACAAGAGCTAAACTAGGCTGTTTCAGTGGGGCCTATGTTTTAGCCTATGCCTTAATGCCATGATTATTACACTGGGAGAGGTATACCCCCGTTGAGATACTTAATATGAGCAATTTGGGGGTGGACCCCAGAAAATCTAGCACACTTCCATCCCTCTCCCCCTTTCTCTTCCCCTTCTCAAAGATCTGGCTGTGGCAGCCCTGTTAGCATGCTGTGTTTATGACCATGGACAGGGAGTGGGAGGGGAGCAGGATTAAGAGCTGGAACATGTGGGTACGTGTGGTGGGTGACAGCCAAGCGGTGTGGCACTGGCAGCTTCCTCTCATCACGTTCCCTTCTCCACACGTGTGGCCCAAGCCAGAGAGAAGGCAGATGGCGGCGTGGCAGCATCATGAGCAACACCGTGCTTCCCCTCCATGAGGAGTTTGGGCCTACCAGGCAGGACAAAATAGCCTGTGCTGGGAGAGGTGGCCAGGTACCCTGTGGAGTGTCTCTGTGGTGAAGGTAGCAGAGGAAGACCCTAGAGAGCACTCGGATTCCCAGTGCCCTGCCTGCTGATGCAGAAAGTCTCTTTGAAAGACAACATGCAGGATTTGGGGCTACAAGGGAAGGTGGTGCCACGGCCACCTCTGCAGAAATTTTGGTTTGTAAAGATCATTGAGGCAGGTGGAGGGAACAGGACAATATCACAGAGGAGTGCCTTGGGGCTGTGTGGTGTCGAGGCTTGAGAAAGTTTAAAATATTAGGGCGACCTGAGTGAGAGCAGGGAGTAGAGGAGGGCAAAGCACTACTGACCTGGAAATACTGGACCAGCTTTACAGTGTGTGAAGAACTGCAGGTTGAGTAGCCCAGGCGCTCACCCAGAAGCAGGCAAGGGGAAGCACCAGCGCCTGCCCCATTCAACAGTCAGCATTGCCTGAATTTCTGAATATGAAGAAGAAGCTGGTACACAAACAGATGACAGGCCAAATCCGATTTTTTATGAAGAAATTTGCAGAGAGCTTCAGATGATGAACATCTCTGACACTACTGCCATCTGCTCTCAGAGCACTTGCAAACAAGGGGCAAAAAATTAGCTGAATAAAATGAGTCACTCTTGTCTGTGCTTCCTTATTAAGAATCCTAAAACTGCAGTTTGCCATCCGAGTGTGCAAGGAAACCAGATATCTGTATCACTTACCCATGTAATGTTTCTCTTAATTTAAATCATTTGACTTACATCACAGAATAAAAATAAGTTATTGGTAAGCTACCAAAATAATACAATACTTGCAAAGTAAGTTTCACACACACACACACAAACCTGTTTTCTCTCACAGGCACATCACTGGCAAATTAAACCCCTGTATCTGTCTCCATCCTGGGAGAACAGGTGGTTTGAGGAGGTAATGTGTTAGCTGCTCCCACAGGAGAGAAGGGCAGGCTCAGTCGCACAGGGGACATACCAAAGGAGCAATAAGCTGTGCAAAAACTGCCTAGGCAAAGGCATCTTGCAGTAAGTGCTTGAGAGTTAAAACTAATGCAGGCTAAGCAGCATCTATCAGTCTTGCAATACTTCTTTCAGATTTTGGTCTCTTGTGGCATCATTGCTGGTTTAGCCTTTCCCTTCTCGTGGTTCAGCAGGTGAGCTTGGCATCTGTCCTGCTGAGGTCACTGTAAATGCCCATGGCTGAAAAAATACCTGATTGTGAAAAATTGAGCAGCACTGGGATCTTTCATGTATGTTTCTCGGATTACAGGACATACCTAAAGATAATAGCCCTCCAAGATCATATCTAACTATGCCTGTCCTTTTTATTCTGCGTACTCACCCTGTATGTCTATTACAGACAGAGCAAAATGCTTAAACTCAAGAAAACCAATGTGTGCATCCAACACTTTAAACTCATTCACTAGTTCACACTAGTTCACTCTTTTCATCTCTGGGAGTATGTAGCCTTCAGCTAGTGAGTGTTATGTTGTGCAAGAGAGAAAAATTGGAGAAAAATGTGCTGAAGGGGATTTTTTAAAATGACTCCTTTTAAACTTCGTGAACTTTAAATTCAGAGATTTTGGTAGCAAGACTCTATGTTTTCAAGTTACAAGGCTCCATGCCTAAGCTTATACTGTAAATTGCAACATTTAGCAATTTGTAGTTTAATTTAGAAGGATCACCTAGTTTCCTAAGTGCTTAAGTAATGTGGCAGTCTGTGGTTATTGATTCTCTCTGAATTTATTACAAGAAAGCTATATTCGCTCTTTCCCCTTGGGAATGCCCCTCCTGAACTGCATGCTTGCTAGTGACAGCTTAGACCCCTGATACATAACCAAAGACCTTGCCTAATATCCTTGCAACTGCTCAGGGAATTTTTATTAAGTAAAAGCATCATTAAAGTCGACAGAATGATGAAGTTTAATGAGCATCTTTCTCACTTGATATTGTTAGTTTTGCTGCAGCAGCCATAGTGCTCTCATTTGTTACTTCCAGTGGGGCAGATAGAGAATGCAGGGAGAATTTGTTTATGTTTATATTTGCATACAAAGAAACATTTATGTTCATGAGAGATGTTCGCTTTGAAAAATATATATAAGGAAAGAAAGCAACTGGAAATCTCTATCTGAGATTCCTGCACTTTCTGTTTTGCATTTAATCTCCCCTTTCACTTTAACACAATGAGAAGGCTGCATGCAATGCTGTAGCTGCTACGTCTACAAAGGTTCAACGATTTGTGAGCTGTGATTATGATAACCAGCTTCTGACTGTTGCTGCAAACTGCAAATATCTCAAGTATGTATTTGCAGTCCGGATTTTACTTTTCAGCCCAGGCTTTGGGCTAAGAGGTGTGCCTAGTGTTCTGCCTGGAGCTATACCAGCCCTGTGAGCCAGCAATATTCCAAAATACCAAGTGTAAAGGCGCCTGCCGCGTATGTATTATCAGCACTTATCTCACAAATCTGCCTTAAAACAGTAGGCACAATCAGCCTCAATATTGCTCTCTCTGTTTATCGAGACCATCTGCCTCGGCTAAGGGTCTTGTCATGCAAACAGCTATGTCAAGGTTCCATCTCCCAGTAAATTGCCGCCCACCAGCTGAGCAGCGGAGCTGCCTGCGGGCATGTTTTAAGCTGACCCTCAGTGCCGAGGACGGTGCGAGTGCCTCAGCCCAACACGTTTGACTTCACGGCGATGGCAGAGCGGGAGCATGCACCCACGTAGCTGCTACAGCTTGGCTGACAGACGGCGACTTACAAGCTATGGTTTCCATGGCCATATCCTTCCAGTAGGTATCAAAATCATTAAGGACTGTATGTGTAAACTCCACGTCTATTATAGCCAAAGAGTTTTAGGTTCTTGTGCAATTCAGGTAGTTGCTTCTCCATGTGGATCAGTTCAATTAGAGTTTGTTTGTTTTTTTTCGTTGTTTTTCTGTTGTTTTTTTTCTCGGGAGCTATAAAAGTGGTGTCTGTCGTTGTACCAGAAGTTCATTGAAAATCCGGAATTCTCTTTTCCCTAGTGTAACAGAAGGCAAATTCTGTCCCAGAGGCATTATCACAGTCATTATTGTATTTAAATGTTGTTGTGACACCATATGTCTCCTTGTATTTGATGTGTGCAAACACAAGAGAGAGTCCCTGTCTGTGAAGGCTTATATAATCTAAATAAGTCTGATCCTTGCTCTTTGCGTAGCAGACTACTGTGATAGATTGTAATGCATTTATCTTCAGCTGAGACAGCAACGTGCAGCTGAAACTTACTTGAAATTTTGCCAGAGAAACCTAAGTAGATATATTTGATTGGTTTATTTCAAACCCAATAATTACTCTCCTGGATGAAGTTTCGGTGCCTGTGCCAATAGAAATGGTTGGACATGAGAATAAGTAAAAAGAATGTAAAAGTGCTGCAGACGTCTGCAACTCATGCAGATCTACTACTGTGAATGTAGTATTTGCATGGTGACAGGGAGGGTATTGCTGGAGCACCAATAGCACTGACTATTGTAAAGGAGTAAATGTCAAAGAAGAACTGCCACCTACCAGAAGTACTTACATGTAAATTGGGATTTTTACCACTTAACACATGCAGTGGCTGCTGGACCTCATTTCACAGTCAAAAGACATTGCCCAAGAAGAGTTTACCAGCACTCCACAGTTGATTCAAAATTGTCAATATTCAGTTCTTCCACTTCAAAAGATCCATGTAGTCAGTAGAAGTCCCACCACACCCTTTCTTTTCAGAAATAGTTCACTAATTAGAGCTCTGCTGGTCCACGAGCTTGAAAATTTGCACTGAGAAAGCAGAAAATGAGAATGAATGCCAAAAGTGTTGCCTGAGTGGGAAATTCACATAAAGTTTCCAAAGCAAAAAAAGTGGAGCCTTAACCAAAAAAAAAAAAAGGTCATATAACACATAAAAAACACTAAAGCCATTCTAGTCCTTTCTGGGTTGGCACTAACAGGGCAAAGGAGGCTGTGGTCAGCAGTATGTTGAAGACAGAATGGTGACAGGGGACTTCTCCTATCCGCTGTTTTTTTTGTGTGCTCAGATACAATGGAGGAGTGGATTCTCTGTTAATTCAGGGCTTAAAAGTCCAAAGTGGGGACTTTCTTATTTTATGAAAAACCTCACATTCCACTCCAATGTAACATTATTTCTCCAGAGCCAAAAAACAACTTGAATGTTAATTTGGTATTTAACTAACTCTTGGTGTTCACAGATTAGAGCAGCATCTACTTCCACTTCTCTGTTGCTAACTTCTCAGAGTTAGGAAATTATTGCTGACAGTGGCTCAAATGCTTTGCCGCATATCATTGAGAAAAAGATGCTTCTTGTCCCCCGACTCTTTCTACTCTGGATTGGCTTTTGATGAGACAACCTCCTTGAATGGCAGCTGAAATATTTCTGTGCTCTTCAACAATGATAGTATTTCCTCATACCAAAACATCTCCTTCCATATCTTCTCTCCCTCATCTCACTTAACGCCTTCCAAAGTGGGACAGGTATTTAGGATGGATATTTGATTAGTACATGTGCTGTGCTGGGATAAAATACAGCCTCGTGCTGTTGGGGCTGTATACCTTATGAAAATGAGAATATGTGTATTTGAGCTAATAGTCAGCATGCCATTATCACAGAGGTTCGGGGCTCTCCCTGCATTCGTCAGGAAATGGGATCTGATTTCTTTTTGACAGTAGGTGATGGCAGACGTAAGGCGAAGCGGTGTCTTAGCTTACAGCTGTATTTTCTTTGAGCGGGGCTGTTTTGGGTACAGTGCACCTTGACAGCAGCCTGTTCAGCAGCATGATGTAAAGCTGCAGTTGCTGAGGAGGTGAAAACAAGTGCTACTTCTCCTCCGTGCTCTAGGAGAAGCTCTAATCCCATTTTGCAATCTGGGATACCCCGGGCTGAGGTATCCTCCAGGTGCTGCAAAATAATAAAGCTGAGAACAGGTGGTAGGTTTAACCTCCCGGCTTCAGTAGGTCTTAGCTAAAATCTCTCTGTATCTGCCATAAATAGCCCCTCCAGAGCCATGCCGTATACATGGTAGTTCATGGTATCTCTGTCTGTTTGGCTCCTTGCTTAATGTCTCTTGCCTGCAGTTGACCGAGCAGTCTACCAGGCCCTGCGGGCAGCTCGCCTCCTGAGGTGAGCTGGGACCTCCCGAGTGCCGCAGGCGCGTGGAGAGGCAGGGCCCGGCTTCTGTGGTGGCGGTGCTGACTGATACGGCCTTCTGCACGTCCAGAGGCAATTCTAGGAAGAGTCACTCAGCCCCAAGCCCCTAGACCTGTCATGTTTCTTGAGAAGTTCCACCAAAAGGTGGAGGTGCAGTGACACAAGGAGGTGCAGTGACACGAGGGAGCAGCTTTTCCAGTAGCAGAATTCCTGTCAGGTTTGAGAAGTCAGTGTCCAACCTTACTGGCAACAGCCTAGCGTGGGATCAGAGCGGACACCCACCAGCATGAAGCTGAAGTATTAGCGGGGGACACCTTTCAGAGGGATTTCAGTATTTGTGTCAACATTCCCGGTGTTTATACAGCTGAATGAGCAGAAACAAAGCTCGCCTCTGTTCCCTTCTAGATACACTGACACCCCTGCAAAGTACATCTTCAAAAAGCACTCTGTGTCAATAAGGGAAGTTAAGTTTGAGCTGTGTTTATTTTTAGTACATTTTTAATAGAGTTTAATCAGGATTACTCATAAATTATCTATTAATTACTATGTGATATTTAGCAAGATCCTCTCAGCCATGTAGTCTGTTTAGTGTTGCTGTGAATGCTAGCTGTCTTAATTGTAGGATACTTTGTCAACATTTAATCAGTGGTACGTACTAATGTGGCAGTGATGTGTTGGTAGCTGTCCTGGTACTATCAATCATGTGTGAGCATTAAAGAAGGCTGTGACACCATTGCTCTCTGTCACATTATCAAGCCCTTGGGTTTTCTGGTTAGGGATGATGCTCACTTTGCTCTAAGTGGGCACTCTATCTCTCCAGCTCAACCCAATTTTTGTCATTGTCAACTTGAATACGCATCCTCACAGCCCTCTGAGCCTTGATTCCATAACTGCCGAATAAAGGTTGCTAGTTTCTGAAGGCAAAACTGATTGCTCCTTCACTGCTCCAAAGGCCTGCTCTTCATGGTGTTACTCTAAGTCACTAAAAATTAGTAACGTGGACTGCAGCATGAGGTCTAATAGAAAAATGAGCGTGTTGAGACAAAATAAATGTAATGACCTTCCATTTTTTTTTTATTTCTAGTAACCAGATGTGTTGTTTAACATGCTGCAGATTGAAAGCCTGTATTTAATGGTTGTATCACAAATATTCTTTGTCTCATTTCCTTACAGTCTTTATGGCAGACACATGCAGGCAAACCCTGAACCTCCAAAGAAGAACAATGACAAGTCAAAGAAGATCAGTCGTAAGCCTCTGGCAGCCAAGAACAAATAAGTCCCCAGTTTGTGCCTCTGTTTTTATATCTTTTACATTTCTTTTGCATGTGCCTATAATATTCCAACACATCTGCTGTTACTCATATTATAAGGAAGCAGAGACTAGAGGTGAAGGCAATTTACTGTGTGTGCTGCTTTAGAAGATACTGCTTAAGGAATACAAAATTACATACTCTCCTAATTGCGGTCACATTTATGTAGCCATTTAATGTATCACTGTCAAACACATTTTAGCTTTTCTATTTATATGTATATTAATGTCCTCTGTTCACATGTATCACATCCTGTTAATATCAGTTTTTTTGCACCTATATTATACAATAATAAATTTCATATAATATTCCAAATGATTTTAATAAAGGTCTGTATTTGTATTGTGTTTGGATTTCTTCATAGGACATACAGCAAAGTTCTTGAGGAACATATATGTCCAGTTTCCTGCGATGGGTTAATTTCTTTTCTAGGAATATGATAGCATTTTGTCTGATACAAGTTGGTTAAAATGTAAAACATTCTGTTCAAGAGTGAAAAATTGTAATCAGTTTCCATTTCTCTCTTACATTGCTGTGTCCTGCCTTTTTTGCCTTGAAGGTTATGTTGAAATCAGGGAGTAGGGGAGGAGAGAGAGGAAAGAAAAAAAATTATCTGTGTAAAGAGCTGCCAATTGCCAGCCTTAGTGCAGGGAAAGAGAGCTTTCTCATTTGAAGAAAATGGTATTTCTGCCAATTTTTTAAAGCAATTTTTTAAAGCAGAAAACCCAAATAATATATTTAATCTCTGCCATGACAATGCTTGTATTGAAAAGCTGTTCCAAATGGCTGTTGAAAATGCCACAGGTGCTGTATTTATCTGTACAAAGCCTACACCACAACCAAGCTCAGAAGCCACAGTTGTGAAGTGATTAAACAACAAATTGTTTAACGTCTGAAATAGCTTCAGGTCTTATCAGTGGGAGGAAAAAATAATAATACAGACAGTGATTTCTAAACAGTTTTAGTCTTGCAAGAGCAAAAGTTAACCAAGAAACTCAAGGAGCAAGAACAGATATTCATAACTAGATTGGCTGAGTCAGGACCTTCCTGCTCCTGATTTCCACTTTCATGGATTTCATACCTGAGCAACCCATTGCTGAGTTTCTGATGCCATCTGGCCAGCAAGCCAGGAAACATGCCCAGACTGCTGTTGTATTAAATAAGAGAAGAAAAGGTTTTAAATGTCTTGTGCTAGAAATGATACATTCTATAAAATCCATTTTGTATCTAAAGACTCTTATCACCACCAGTCTCTTGATCGTGTTTAGGATTACCCCAGCATTTAAGTAATAAATGGTTGCCTTAGTCTGGGAATAAATGTATTGACATATATTTTGCAACAGATTTTTTGAATTGGCAAGCAGGGATAGGAAGTTGGCTTCAAGCTTTAGACACATTTTAAGTGGTCTTTGGTACTTCAGAAGAATGAGGCAGTCTTGATAGGCAGATGGAAAGTGGTGAAAATGATAGACTTGTCAGGAACAGTCAATTTTATCTATTGCAAGCTCTGCAGAGGATTTTCCAAACCTCGAAAGTGATCTGTCTAGGGGAACAGTTCCAACTGAAACAGGCCCATTGAGGTGCTACGCTGGGTGCGTATTAACAATTCACAACAAGAACTGGCCAGCTGCTGGGATGCACACAATTAAATCTAGACGTAGGCATTAAAACATGAGGGTACCTAATAACAATAATACTGGTGCTACAAAAAGCCTTGAAGAAATGTCAGTGAAATGTCAGAAGATCCCCAAACTCCTATCGCAAATTCCTTTTGGAACAAAATAAATAGCAAGGGCACATCTAGTGGGAAGGGATGGAGTGGCTCTAGATCCTTCCTCCAGCATCCTTTCCTGACACTGTGCCCTTGAGGGTGGTAATGGCCACGGGGCAGTCCTGCTTTCCCTACTTCCAGGCTTGACGAGGTTTTATGTATGCTTGCTTCAGGTCCCTGAGCGGCAGTGGGCTACTGCCCCCTGAAAGCCTTTGCTGGGACTTAAGCGAACCTGTTGAACTCCATGCGAGATGCACCACACGTGCTTCATCAGAGGATTGTGGCCGAGGGCAGGGCACCGCGCGGGTGCAGCTGAGCCCCGAGCGTCTCGGCAGGTCCACCCGAGCCGGAGCCGGTGCTCTGCTGACATCTCCCTGGGGACGCCTGGGCACTGCCTTCTGCCAGCTTGGTGGCAGCGTGGCTCTCCCTCGGTCGGAAGGGAAATCCGGCTAGAGCCAACCGCAGCCAGGTGGTATCTGAGACTGCCTCCAGGACCTGCCGTACGTCCTGGGGCTTGGAAAGAGAGGAGCTGCTAAGCAGCTACAAGGGCTTCCAAGCATGGAGTGGGGGCTCTAATATAAAAATAAAAGCTTGTTTGGGAAGGCCTGATAATGCTATTTGTGGGAAGCTATAACACCGTTTTAAATAAGCTGCTGATTTTGAAGGATTAGTCAGACTTCCATTAACTGCTGTTGCAAATTTTGAAAAAGTGGAAAGAATCGTGCAAACTCTCCTCTGCAGTATTTCTGAAGTATTGATTGGAGCATTCCTGGGTTTTCACAGGAAAAAAAAAAAAAAAAAAAAAATCCACCCAACCTTCCCACTTCTTCCCCCATGAAGGATGAAGAAACACAGTTTTGACAAGCAAAAGCAAGAATGAAGGGTCTGGGGAAGAGTAAGTGAAAGGCATAAAGATGAGAAGGATAAAAGAAATCCTAAAGGGAGAAGTATTATTCTGAAGATGGTAGCAGATGGGGAAAAGAGAAGTTTTTTGAAAAGAAAGATGAAAAAATAAGATAATGATCCGAAAAGAAGATGTAAAACTGAAAGGTATAAAGCTTTACAAATAGAAAACAAAATGGGGGGAAAGAGTGTTCTTTGGAGGTTCAGGGCAGAATAAAAGAAATGGGGAAGAAAAGAAAATCATCTGGGATGTAACATGCTAATGTTTTAGTGTTTTTAAAAGGTACCGGCTTCTCAGAGCAAACTACACAACAGTTTTAATGCGAGTTTGATGGTGTTACATATCAGTTCTCTGGAGTCATTGCTTTTTTAATATTTAAAAGCAACTTGTTTCATTTTACTGGGTCACATTTATTTCCCCGCTATACTTTAAGGAAAGGAAATGCTGTGTCCTACTGCAGTGAAGCAATTAACAAGCATCGCAGCTCATGCTAGTCCCTGTGATGGTCACCATGGTCACTTCTCCAGAGCATCCATCAAACTGAGGCTCCTTCCAGTGAGTCCTGAGGCCCGAGGTGGGGAGTTGTGTTGTGTCACCTGGAGCACGGAGCTCCATCAAGGCAGTTCTTTGCTCCTCTGGTCAGTATTATATTGGCCTTATTGACAATACCTGGCTTATGGTCCTTGAAGAGAACTTCTTTTGCCATCCAGCCACTCATGGTCACTCGCTCGGGTTGCCTCTTCAGGCCAACCTCTCATCCAGCCAAGGACATGCCACTTCAAGGAGAGGAAATAATTCCTATTAGAAGGAAATTTGCCTTTCATAGCTTTCCAGCACTTGGGAGCTCTTCGAAAACAACAGTGTGGGTAATTCTCTGTTTAGATTTTGCATGTGGTGAACTGGAAAGAGTTTGGCAATTTTTTTGCAATACAGTGCACCCCAACAGACAATTTTTTTTTTTACTGGATTGCTGAAAGGCTGACATGCTGTGTCTGCGCAAAGAGCAGCCTCGGGGGGATGAATCCTTGCTAATGATAGGGCAAAATGAAGCCAGAAACCCTGATGTGCAGGCACCATCCACAGTGTTCTTGTACTTACAGTGTGTGTTAACCCCATTAACCTTGTCTGTTAACCTCATACAGCCCTCCTGGTGGACAGATAGGGTTAAAAAAAATCTCAGCTCTGAGAATTTAGGCGCCACTGTTATTGTGTTTCTTATTTAAATTGGAGATGGGCAACAATATTTTGTGATCCTGAAGTTTCACCTTTGTCTGATTGTTAGTCTGGAAATATGTTTCCCATGGAGTCACTGGAATCCAAGCGTCTTTATTTTGTTTTTAGCCAGGTCTTCTCCTGTTAAGGAAATGACACCGTAGCATCTGCTCATCAGTTAGCTGCCAGCCTTACAGCTGGTAAATCACACCAGCACCAGGAGCATTTTCACACGAAATCGCAGCTTGTCTGGAGACACAATCCCAGCCAGGATCGCTGGATTGTCCCACCTTCTGGGCTCGTCCCGCAGTGCTGCGGTGGACGAGGCGAGGTGCTGGGCTCCTGGAGGACGGGGCAGAGGGAGGACGCTTTGCTTTCCAGATGCCTCCTCCCTGCCACGGAGCAGAGCAAGGTCAGGAGCACTTCCAGCCCTGGCTCGATGCCCGTCAGTGGCCGGTCTGCTGGTGAGAGGAGAGTCTGTGCCCTTCCTGCTGGTGCTGAGCAGCAGGAGCCATGGAGATGGGTGATTCTTCCCGTTTGGAGCAGGTGGTAGCTGTTAATATTCTCATGACAACCAGGAGGAGTGAGATTGTCATCAGTTATATTAGTTGTTAATTTTGTAAATATTAACAATTTCTAGGATTATGGCACAGGATGTGAGCTGTCAGCTAGCTTTATTTTCCTCCTACTCCTTCTTGCAGTGACACATCCCTTACACTCCAGGATTCGTGCCATGTGTTTGTTGCCTTTTGCTGACACCGGGCTGGCAGATGTGCTGGGAAGGAGCTGTTATAACCTCCCAGAAGTTAGATTTTCTTCCCCTGCTGAGTGCTTTGTTTCCTCTGATCTAAGAAGCAATGTAAAGCACAATGATCTGTAGATACCTGGGGCTGGTTTCTGGCCAAGGCCGCCTGTGAAGCCGCTGCTGCCTCCCCTTCCAGCTCACCTCCACGCCTCTCCGTCCCCCTGCATCAGGAGCTAAATTACCGGTCTGAAGAGCAGTTTCCCTGTTGTGAAAAAGCCCTTAGAAGTGACATTTTTATGCTGTATCTCAAGAGCAATTTTTTTTTTCCATATTTTTAGACCGAGGAGCCGCGGTGTCACACCTGCAGCTTAATCGCTGTGTTTGGAGCCAGCTTTGGCAACCGCCTCGACACGAGGTGTGCTGGGGTGGCAAAGCACCGGGGGTGGCCACTTCCTCAGCCCAGCCACCCGGGCAGCAATTTGTGTCCACAGGCACTGGGCAAAACACCCCCCTCCATTCAGCAATGGTTTTAATGGGGTTTTAATGGAGTCCTACAGGCCCCTGGAAGGAAGGCTCCTGCTCTGCTTGGGAGAGCAAGCGGGGTGCACTGCTTCTCCTGGTTTGCTGATCATTGCTTCATTGGTGTGGAGATGGAGGCTGGTGACCCTGGGGGAAGAGCATGCAGCCATTCCCAGGACAAGGCTCACATCAAAACCTGAGGAGCAGGAACATCTCCTGCCCTGGTGATTGCCCTGCTGACCCTCATGTGCCAGCAAACTCTAACCCCAAGTCCCTGTGGCCACCCCAAGTCCATCAGCAATGCCCCTGGGTGCCAAAGTGCAGGGACACAAGTTGAGTGTGAAGTGTGCTGGGGCATGGGTGGTTCACACCCCTGGTGGGAGAGCAGATATGAGCTTAATAATGGGTATGGGTTTCCCTCCAGCCCTGCGGTTTAGGGTGTAACATTGCACCAGGGACATGGCGAACTGGTGATCTTACCAGCTGGTACCACCACAGGCATTGCTGGAGGAGGTGTAGCAGGCTTGCTCTTGTCCAAACATGTCTGCTTGGAAACTTGGGTATTCCTAGGTATAATTAAACAAAAAAGCAAATATCTGGTAACATTGCTCAGCAATTTCTCCATCAACACATCCCTGCTGTTTTGCATGGTGGTAGCTCCATCTGAGACAGGGAAACGGCCTCCTCAGAGGAGTTGTTCCACCTGATGGCCAGGCACTGCATTTTTAGAAACCATACAGATCGTGGCCTGGCTTTTGGCTGATTTGAGCACTCCCAGCCACCTCTTTTTTATTCTCATATTGATCTAGAAATTTTATTTTAGCTAGCTCCTCGAACATGCCTGGCATACATGATCACACAGAAATGAGCAGCTGTGTTGAAGCAGAAGCGGGCTCTGATCCAGAGGAACAAGGTGCACAAGCACTTTCTGGGACATGATTTTACCATCTAGATCATACAAAGTGGCTTTCCTGGGTTAATTTCTGGCCAACTTAAGCTACTCAAAGATTTCTGCTCCACTGATGATATCCATTAAACACCTTGTAGATCAGATATTCAATATAAATCCGTTCTGAGGACAACATAAAAATCAGAACTTTGATTTAAATTCAGGAACCTTTCAGATATCGTATAGGCTTGGAGCTTAATTGTCAAAGGCTCTCAGCTTGTGCAAACAGTAAGAATGACCAGCAGCATCTATAAATGCAATGTTCAGCCTTTGCCAGCAGTGGGTGCAATAATACAATTAGAACAGCAAGGAAGGAAAACACCAGACCTATGAAAGAAGAAAAAAAATTAAGCCCTGCAAGTCTTTTAATTCCTCGTGTTCTGGTATAGAAATGTACTGAGACAGCTCACACCGAGCCCGACTGTCACACCCAGGCTTGGCAGAGTGTCCCCAGGGAGGCTGCTGGTATTTCCTTTCCCCTCACTTTCCTTGTACATCAACTCCTCTAATTAAGAAACCAAATAATTTGGAGGCAGCCATGCAGCACCAAGTGCCATCGCAAGTGCTAAAAATAGCCCCGAAGCCTCAGGAAAAAAAAAAAAAAGAAAAAAAAGAAAAAGAAAAAACAGCTCCTGGGCTCTGCACAAGCAGATCCCCGCTGTGGTGGGACCACAGCCCCTGCTAGCCCCATTTTGGGGGCCTCGCCGTGTCCCCTGGACTGGGCCTGGGGCCTCCTGGCCACCAGGAAACCACAGGAGCAGTGGGTGGGAAGGGGCCAGGCAGGCGGCTGCTGGCGAAAATGAGTGACTCAAAGCGCCCGCTGCCAGACTGTCGCTTTGCTTTCTTCACCAGGGGGCAAGGGGAAGGTGTTTTCAGTTTGTTCTTTTGTTTCTCACTGTCCTGTTCTGTAATTAATGGGCAACAAATTAAATTAATTTTCCCAAGGCGAGTCTGTTTTCCCCATGACAGTAATTGGTGAGCAATCTCCCTGTCCTTACCTGAACCCACGAGTTGTTTCATTGCATCTTCTCCCCCTGTCCTGCTGAGGAGGGGGAGTGAGAGGGCGGCTGGGTGGGCACCCACTGACCAGCCTCAGCCCCCCGCAGCCACCATGCCTGTTTTCAGCAAGGCTTCCCACAGAAACACCCACCCCAGGAGAGAAAGATTGAAAAATAATCTCTCCAAAGCCCTTGAAACAGAAGGGGGGAAAACGCCACAGGTTTAGGGGGAATGTGGAATTTCTTTTTCGTAAATACTAAGAAACCCAGGAAGACCAGGCCACCTAGCATGGCTTCACAGCTAGAGCCATGCTCAGGCAAGGCACAGGCTGTTATAAGAAATAAAATAGTGCATCCAGTTCTGCATTAAAGTTTTCTGTTCTTGTAAACCAAATGAAATTAATCATTACATTTATCTACAGGCTGTTCTATAAAATCAATAAGCTCTAGCACTGCATAGCAATCAAAATATGACAAGGCACTTAAACTTTGCCAACTCAATCCAATTAATGATATCTTCGTTAGAAAACAGTCATTTTTATAGAGTCGGTTGACTCTTCAAGGACTATAATATAAGCTTGATATAAGCTCATTGATTTTTACTTTATGATTTCCAGTTGAAAGCAAACAGAGATCACTTGCTTTATAAAACCGTGAAAATATGTGTATAGTTAACATACCACTATTATTTATAAGCAACAGATAATATTTAAGTGCCTCTTGTACGCCTTGATAAAAGTGGTTCATGAATTCAGCCCTCTCAGATGTTCTGAGGATGTTCTCTTACATTATTACCATCGTCATTTGTCTTGCATCTCTGACATGTGCAGTTTTTTATGCAGGAAAACTCTGTAGATGAGGCTCGTCAGCAAAGAGTAGGGCAGCCTGAATACCTATGAGGTGTCGCTGGAAAGTGAGCCCTTCGTCTGTGTTGGCACCTCCAAAAATCCCAGTATGGCTCTCCCATCTTTTCAGGCAACAGCCTGGGAGCTTGCAAGGCTGAAGGGTGACCAGGAGGCCCTACAGAAAGACAGATTGGGATCATACTTCAGGAAAAGAAAGGTGCAGGGGGATTAGAGGTAGGGAAAAGCTTATAGGGCAGTAAGGATGTCTTGGGGTGATGGTAGAGGGAAAAAGGATTGTTTTGGGGTAGGGATTGGAGGGAGGAAAAGAACCCCAAAGCTCATCAGGTGCTCACGAAGCTCACAAGCTATCTTGGAAAATGAGAGGTAAAAGACTAATCCTGCAAAAAATGTAAAACAGGAGGTGAGCAGCATCAAACCTAGCTCCTGTCCAAAGATTTCATTCCCCAGGAGCATCCAGGTACTGAAAGACAGATAGTGACTGGGACCCAAGAGAATTTTAGACCTCTTGAGCTGATGTTCATGGAGTGAATATGAGAATGCCTGGTCTGAGCAATAGTTTCACTGGCAGGGGACAGTATCTCTTGCCTTCAATAAATGCATGGAATAAATCAATTTTACCTCCAGGATGGTGCCGATCCTAGGTCCTCAGGACCAGACAGTGGGTCTTACCACTGAGCCAAGCTGGTGGCTCTGTGTCAGAGCATGCCTTCACCTTCCTTTGCACTTGTCCTCCTCATCTGTGCATGGCCAAATGACCATTTCTAATGCACCCTCTCAGGGGAGATGGTGGCCAGGCCTGGTGATAGCACAGAGTGGGCTGCATTTGCTGTGTATGCTGCAAAGCAAACCTCACCAAACCAGAAGGCTTCCTCCTGTCCTATATCCCTGTACAAACTTCCAAAGACAGGCTCCAGCATTTGAATATAGAAAAGCAAATCTATCAGCAGTGGCAGGAACATCTAGGTAAATCACATCAGTGACACATATTTCTTAGTAACAGTCCTTAGCAAGGCAGCAGCATTAGTAAGTGCAAAAGAAACCAATAATGGCAAGTGCTTGGATGTTGGTGGTTTATTATTAATAGGAAGCTCTTGTTAAAAGTCTGAATCTGAAAGAGCAGAATGAGCCAAACTGTTTCTGTCCCATCAATACCTGGATCTCCCCAGAATTCAGAAAGGTCTCCAGGGAATATAGAGAAATGAGGATCTGGGGTTTCAAAGGAAAAGATGAAAAATGAGAAGAGGAATGAGTTTTATTCCTTTTCCAAAAGTGTCGGTCTGTCTTCAGTCCTGACACAGGAGAGCTGGTGAAGGCCAGCGGGCAGCCAGGACCATCACCAGGGCACAAGTGCATGGGCTGTGCTCAGCAGGCAGAGGAGCGTGCAGCCACGGCACTGCACAGCCAGAGCCATTCACAGCATATTGCGACGTACGAAAGGCTTCATGCCCCAGTGAGCTGGGATCTTTTGGGAGGCAAGCTGTAGAGATCACAGGAGAGAGCTGATCGCTGTTCTTGAGCTGCTCCTTTGCCCTTCTCCGTGGGTTTTGGATGCTGGAAGAGATATAACAGGGTGAATAATTGGACGAGTCTCAAGATAGTGTTTTGACAGTCTAGAAATCAGCCAGGTTAATAACAATTCCTCAAATCAGCAACAGGGAACAGGGAGAAAAAAGCAGTGACAAGGAAAGAAGATTAACAGACTGCACCAGAGGGAGCCCACCCCGGTTCAAGGGGAGCTGGTACTGGACCAGTAGCTTTTTATAAACACTGAGGCTTGCCTAGGGCAGAAAATTCATTCCTGACCAGAATTAAGCATGAGCACACGTAACAGAGACCTTGATGCTGTCTGCCGCTCCCCTGATGCAGACTGACGGGCGCAGGGGTTGCTTCCCCACCGAGGACACGCGCGTCGCCCTGGATGCGAGCAAACGCCGTAAAAGAGCTATCCTTAGGGCAAACGCCTTGCGAAACAGGGGTGGTGGCATCCAGTGGGCCATGGCTGTGTCCCCCAGCCGGGTCCCTCCCTGTCTCTGCTGCCCTGCGAGGGCAGCCGCCCCGTCCCTGCAGAGCCACCCGGCCCCGTGCTCGCTGCCGAGACGTGGTGGCAAGAGGTCCCGGGGAGGTTTCTGCAGCAAAGCAGACGTGGAGAAGCCTTCTTAGTAATTCACTGCTCCCAGTAATGTAACATAAATAATCCCCTCTAAAGCGATGGTTTGGACTGCAGCCTGGTAATTTCTTTGCCTTTTGCCTTAAACTGGTAGTAAACTGAGATAATCAGTTTCTGTGGGATTATTAGGAAAATCACACATCTATTATGCTTTTCAAATCAGCCATTTTTCCCACTTTGTATTTACTTAATGTCTTTTCCCTTTTACTCACACTTTAAAATGAAGAAAACAAACATACTTTGTTACTCAGACCTGCTCTTCTGGCTGCAAGCACCTCTGTGGACATTTCTTCCAGGAAGGCAAACAAAATTGGGTCAAAATTGTTAAACACCTTCACAAAGCATTACAACTCCAAGGCCTTACAGCATCTCGTTTTGCTGGAGTATGGCATGATGTTACAGGAGACTGAGGCAGCCACCAGCAGCTGGTGCAGGAGCTCACTGATGCTAGGGGTTACCCCAAATTTAGGCTGAAGAGTAACTGATGGCAGCAAGTACAAAAAACGCATGACTACGTAAAAGGCTGGTGGCAAGAAGTGCAGGTGAAGTTGTGTCCCAGCTTGGAAATCTCACCTGTAGCAGGAGTCATCTGTACTGAAACACTGGCCTAGCTTCCAAGTGATACCATGGCCCAGGTGCCAGCCTTCAGACCTATTCCAGGTGCAAAACTGCCAGTGAAGCTCAAAGCACGTTTGCTCTGCCTCCCACCTCAGTTTTTTATCAGACAGGGCTCCCTGCCTGCTTCCCTCCTGCCCCCAGCTTGTCTGGTGGCTGTGCTGGGTGGGTGGAAGCCTTTACCTGTGGTCTGTAGCACCACTGGTCAACAAATTCAAACGTGATCGTGAAGAAGTGCGTGCTGTGTCTCACTCGGTTATTACTTTCTGTTTCAGCACTACCAGCCAGCAGAGGAGGCTCAGCTGACTTCGAGGACATGTTCTGGCAACCTCACCAGCTGGCTGACGGCCTGCGTGGGGGCATTTCTGAGAGCCTGGGGAGAGAGGGCTCCAGGGCTCAGCCTGGGCCTCGGGGAGCCTCGTGTCAGCCCTCTGCAAGCTAGAGAGAAATGGAGGGCGAAGGGTCAGGCTTCTCACTGGGGCGGAAGAAGGAAGATCCCTAGGTGGGAATTACAAGAAGTTTAAAAAAGGAATAAACCTTCAGGACCACAGAAGGGAGCGCAGTGGGAGTGCGGAGGTGACCACGTAGCACACACAAGCCCTTGTTCTGCCTGCCACCACCTCTCACTCACTCATCTACCCTGCAGGAATTACCGCGGGCTGAGGGCTCCTCAAAATTTATCTCCTCTTTATGTAGGGTCTGTGGCAATAAGCAGGATTCCCACATTGCTGAGAGCCGGGCCTCTTCCTGAGGTGTCTGACAATAGCCAATGGCACTACAGTGGGCATCCCCTGCTCTTACTTCACAGAATATGTCCCTCACAATTTCAAACAAGATAAGTTCACCAACAAGCTGGTGGATTTCCTGTGAAATCCCCTGCTGAACATGCTATACAAAAACGCTTCTGAATAGCGCAAAGGGCTTTAATCCTACATTGCGTATTCTGGTATGCATCTTGTACTCCTGCTTCCACCGGTCACAACTCCTCTTTCAGGCACCCTGTGAGGTGACCTGTCCCTCTGTGCACACAGGTGGGTTATACAAAATGCTGACATGCCAAAAGTAATCTCAGATGTGACCCACTCTTACATTTAAGTGTTACCATTTGGGTGCATGCAATCAGTGAGGCGGGCTGTGGTGGCTGGATGCAGTTTAGGAAGAATATGAATAATTCAGTACAGAGGGTCTACACAGAGGTCAGCACAGAAACCAGGGAGAAGAGGTCGGAGCAGCAAGATTAGAGCGCTGGAGACCAGGAAGGCTTGGGTCTGGATTTCTTTGATTCTCTGCAGCAGTTGTTTTGCTTGACCCTTCATTCTATAAAATTAAAAAAAAAAAAAAAGAAAAAGCATTGGACGAACACATTATGCGTTACAATTTATCAGCTATGGAGCATCTTTGTGCTCACGTGGTTTTTGAATGCTGAAGTGTCAGCACTCATCATAGAGACTCTTTCTACACCAATATTTAATACTTTTAGTTACCCACTGAAGAATGACTTCTCTGCCATTACACAAACCCTGGTGTTTCGGACTGGTGGCTCTGATCGATACATGCCTGAGCAGGGGGCTTGGTCGCCCTAAATCCCTCACACAATGCAGTTGCCCCACCACCTGCATGGCTTTGGTGTCTACACATTAGTTCAAACAGTGCTGCTAATTTCTGGGAGAAAAATTACAAAGCCTGTTTCGTTAGCAAAGCTATCTAAAGTAACTTCTTTGATTATGAGGTGAGACAAGCAACAGAAGCAACACAGTTTCCTTGTGGTGTTTCTGTTATTCTGTTTGTATTTCTAAGATTTCTCATATCCTGACATGCTGAAACATCCATCTTCAGCTACAGTGAAAATCTACAGGTTTGCAGAAAAGTCAAAAATTTGTCCTCATCTGCTGCCTGTGATCCAGTCAAATGTTTCAGCCCAGCAGCTCTGGAGTATCACGTCCCTTTGGCAGTGTTTGCTCAAGTATGTCCACTTGTCCCTAGTTTTCTGCTCTTCTTGTGCTGCTTCTCAGATAATGGCTGTTTGAAGTGGGCTTCACCATGCACTTGCAGCAATACAAACATCAAGAGCTTTTGAGGTGCTCTGTGAAGAGGCTTTTAAACCACAGTGCAGCTGGAGGAAAAAAAGTGGTATCAAAAGTAAAGGCAGTGCAGTAGACCTGTTATACCTCACAGAAACACATCAGCAAAAACACGAGGTGTACAGGAATACCAAGTTAAACGTGGGACTACAGGATGGTGCTGGCGTGGAAAACATGAAAGCTAATGCATTTCTCAGAGAGGAAAAAAAAAAGGAAAAGGCATTGTAATTCTGTGCAAAAATCTGAAGCAGAATATACCTCCTAGCTGTTGATTGTTTTTTCCTGAGCTGGTGAACAGAATAATTCCTATGCAAAAACACGGCAAAGATGGGAAGAAAACATATTAGTGAATCGGAATACATTTGTCAATCTAAATCCCTGAGCTTTAAAAGATGACGGAATACAAATAGCACCAGTAGCATAATCCACACACACACGCATGCTCGAGGACCAGGTCCTCGGGGAGGGTGCGGGCAGGGGGAGGTGTTTCAGGGTGCGGGGGCTACGCAGCAGCCCCATCCCTGGGCTGGAGCCCGTCCCTGGCTGTGCCGAGCTCCTGCTGCCTGTCTCAGAGCCGGCTTGGGAAGGGCTTGAGAGGAGCAGGCGCCACGTATGGGGGGGAGTTTGCTCACCTCTGTGATCCCTGTGGGTTGAGAAGACCCGAGTTAGCTGGATGTTTTTCAATCTTCCCAAGTACTTTGTACAAACAGCCTTCAGTACACACAAATTATGCTTGCAAACCAACCAACAATGTTTTGACCAGGTGTTCTTTTGGGGCATTAGTTGCCTGTAAGTGCATTTCTATTTCTATATCTCTGTACTCATACATCTGTATTACACACTTGGAGCTGGCTGCACTGCTGTTAGGCAGTGCAAATCCTGCCTGTTTGCCTGAGGTTGGCCATGGCAGGAGGAAGAAAGTCAGCCTCGTCCAGCTGCAGTCACACTGTGCTCTTTTGGGGACAAAACTTTAGTTCCAGTGAGTTTTCCTTAACTAACTGGGACAAATACCACTCCTTGACATTGGCCTGTTGCTTACCTGACTCTGAGTGGTTTGTGACTATCCCAGAGTGACTCTGATCTGGGCTGACAGGCACGCTTTTTAGCTGTAAAAGAGAATATACTTCATTCATATAAAAATTCGGTTGCACTGTATGAAGCATATTGTGTATTCCAGCATAATTGTTCATACGAGAAAAGCCAGCGTTGCTAGCTCTCTGAAATCCCCCAGGTAATTAAACGTAATTTTAGAACTGGTTGAACAGCGGATGCCCTGAATTAACTACAGCAATTAGAAACCAATTTTGTGTCGTTGGCACGACCCCTTGCGTGGACAGTCTGCCAGCAGACAGAGCACTATGTTTTGATTTAGCTGTAGCTGGGCAGAAGACTAAACTGATTCAGCTGGGCACGATGGTGTCTGGTGTAAATGAGGTGCTGGCACTTTCGCTGGGGGCAGTTTTCTTTAATATACAGATTTCTTTTGAAGCCACTCATCCTTAATTCCTGACCGAAGGTTGCTGTAAGAAGCTGTAGTGGATGTTTTACCAGATATAGCTTGGGCACACTCTTCCTCTTATCTCTTCTCACGTTGCAAAATGACAGTGGTACCTGGCACGTTGGTAGGCAAAAATCCTTTTTGCAGTGGGCAAAGGAGCTTTCTGTTCCCTTACCCCTACAGCAGCTATAGAACTGTATAACTATCTGCTGCATTTTTTTTTTTCTTAAAATATGCCTTTCCTTTTGCAAAAAGGCTCTTCTGATATATTTTTTTCAGGACTTTGAATGTGCCCACCGTCTGCGTGTGACTCTGCAAGAGCCTTTGGCCAGAGATTGCACCTTGCCAGGCCACAGCCAGCACTCGCCTTGTAGACCAAACCCAGCACTGCTTTAGTGGCCTCAAGCTACCCAGTGACATCTCTGTCAGTATGCACAAGTCCTGTTTTCCCTGTGGGTGCCATGTCCAGTCGAGCACTCTCTTGCCCTGGTACAAGTGGGCAGCCTCACCCTCGACAATTTTGTGAGCCTTAAGAGCCTTGGAGCAGCATCCTCTGTAAAGAGGAGCAGTCAAGGAGAGCTGTGCTAATTATCTTGGGTAGAGGATCCTCAGGTCTTTGCCAGTTTTTATCAAAGCATAAAAAGCAATTATTAAAATTAATGCAATTTACCATGTGTTCTACTTCTAGCAAAGCTATTTTTGGCACGGGTTGCCATCTGTCCCATTCAGCAAGCTCAGCCACAGACTTTTGCTCTCTGTTCCACTTCCCACAGCCCTCATGTGGAGCTAGGCAAGCACATGCCTGTTTGCAGAACCAAGTACCTTAACTGCAGTGTCTAACTCACCTGAAAATTGTCATCTGGTGGCAAGTGTCCTCTGCATGACAAATACTTCTTCATCTTTCCATTTTGCTGTCTGCTGACATCTTACATCACAGCCTGCAGATGGGTGAGGGTGATGTCCTCCTCCAGACCTTGCAGATGAAAGTGACATCCTCCATCAGACCTTGCAGCCAGGTGAGGAGGTGACCCCACGGAGCTGCATGGACACCATGGGAGAGCAGCTTGGAAAGGGTGTCCCATGCTTGTCCTAGCAGCTGCAGGTGAGAGCTGCAGAGGTTTCAGTCCCTGCACCACAGAAGCCACTCTCTATAGGACTCAATGAGATGGGACAGGGACTCTGGCCAACTGGCCTGCAACAGCACTGCTACAAGCCCTGCAGAAGCAGGATGGCCTCCTGCACTCTACCTAGGCGGGAGGGTTTTCTGCCCAACCTGTGTATTTGGGGTGTATGAATTGCCGCGTGCCTGGCCATGTAATGGGATAAAGGGTGGTGGTGCTCTGCCCAGAGATGTGCCCTGGCACTGCTCAATATTCCAGTATAGGCACAATGTTTGAATCCAGCGGCATGGCTCAGACTTGTACCCCTTCTTCTGGCTTTATCAATTTTTTCCTTCTTATTTCAGGATTTCGGAGTTGGTCCTATGACAGGACCACTCATGCTGTTTTGCTCAGCCCAGACCTGGAAAGTCCTGGCCTGGCCTTTTGTAACCCTTTCTAATCCTCAAACCCTTGCACTCTTTGTAAAAGCATCAGCAGAGCCAAGTGATAGATCACCTTGTCCCCAGATGTTCACAAAATGCATAGTCAGGGCTTCAAATTGAGCCTAAATATGTTCATTACTGACAGAAGATCAACTTTTGTCTTTATTTTTCATTTTTGCACAGCCGGTCTGACCTGAAGCAAGTGGAAGTTAGCTCATTTAAGTTTTTATGTAACTGGAGATAAACCAGTGCAAGTGTAAGTCAAAGCCTGTCGGGAATAAAGACCTGAGCCCAGGGCAGTGTCTGCGGGCCTGTGGGCATTCAAAGTGCTCCCACGAGGACATTCTGGGAACCTGGGACAAGCGCCTGAGTACATGGGAACACAGCAGGCAAACAAATCCTCCGAGTGACCAGGGTGTCAGTGATGGTTTTGCATTTACTGTCCCCTCGCAGTCCTCCGTCAGCATCATCCTCTGAGCGAACACAGAGGGCACCCTGCAAAGGAAACAGAAAGGGCGGCTGAATCCATCCTTTGTGCCACTCATCTGAAGCTGGGCACATGAAAGAGGCTACTTTGAACGGACACACTGGAGCATAGCGGCGAGCCAGTGAGAATCTCTGCTCATTGGAAAATAATAATTAAAAAAAATCTGCGTTTTTAACTGACCGCGGAGCGTAGCAAGAGGAAGCGCAGATGTGACGGTGTCACTGAGATACCAACTTACTGTCTTCAGACCAGCTACTTATTGGCGCTTCAGAATGCAGAAAGTTGTAATAAATGGAGTGAGAAGGTATGGTAACGGTGTCATTGAGAATGGAAAGCTATTAACAGGTATATGTTAAATGCAGAATAGAAGCTTAACCACCAAGAAATACTCTGTAATATAATCCATAAGGAGATGATTAAGTGCATAAAGAGGGAACTCTGACATGAAGTCTATAGGCTCGGGCTGTTTGATGACTGGATCCCATGGTGTCCACCATGCATGACAGTGTGCTGCTTTCCGCTTGCCATCATTCCTGAATAGAGGAATCTGAGTGACAAATTTGGCAGCAAATTGGTTTGTGTTTAAAGCAGTTAGTATTCCTACCTGGTGGGAGACAAACGTTGGAGCAGTAGTTACCAGGCAGGTTGTCTGGAGAAAGAACTTGGTCAAAGCTGTCTTGAGGTTGCCTGCTGCTCGCCTGCACCGCAGCGCTGCTCCACATGCTGAAGTGCAAGCATTCCTCGTGCACACAAACCTTCTGTGTTGTGCTGTTCCTTCTTCAAAATTAATTTTCAAAATATGCCTAAATATGTTCAAAGCATTACGATCTCAATGTTATTGCTAGAAATGCTGCTCTCTGGAACTGACTTTCCCTTTGTAATCCTCACCCACAGCAGTCTCCCCATTTCACTCTGCTCAGAGGCACTGCCCTCTCCTTGTGTATCTTTTTTCTGATTCCTCCCAGCATCTCAGAGAGAAGTGGCATTTGTCAGGACACTCCGTGCAAATTCTTCCCATTTTATTCTCTCCCAGGTATTAAGCTTGATCAAAGATTCTTGCCTCTTTTACATGTTTAAAGGCTGACATTAGTGATTTAAAGTCAATTAAACAGAAGATCCCAGGCTAAATTCTGTGCTCCCAAATACCAGGGAAACTCTAATACAAGTTCAATGAGCTTCACTGCATAGTGATACAAGAGCGAGTGCTCCTTTTAGGCCAATGGAGTCACTCATGTGTTAAGTGCAAACACAATTTGGCACTCTATCAATTAGCTCAGTAGAGTAACTCCATGGGTACACCAGTGATTGAGAATGTTTTCACAGAATATTGAGTATATCATCCTCTCTTTTTGGTTATATTTCAACAATAAAATGCAAAATGGTAGATTGCTGAATTGTAGTAACCACAAGGTTTAGTGTTCTGCTCTGGTTCCAGTAAAAACATGCATAGTTTTATGTGTGTGCATATGTGTGCACGTGCATGTGTTTGGNTGTATAATTTCTCACTACATGAAAGGAAAATTCTGGCTGAGATTTTATCCTTCTGAAGAGTAGAAAATCTCAGTCCCCAGATGGTAAACAAGCTCTTTAGCCAGTCACATTCTTCTTCTCACCTGATGCTTTTTGGATTTGTGCAGTAATTGTGCATACTAGATTTGTATTGCTACATAGAAAGAGTACCAACAACCTAGCCAAAAATGTATGCATAGAATAAGAGCACATACATATCTCAGAAGGTGATAAAGACTTTGATTTTCCTCTCCAATCTGCATTCTTTTTTTAGTTGTTGTTGCTAAATGCATAAAGGCAAGTTAAATTCACAAATACCAAAACCAGAGTTACATTCCGTATAGGATAGCCTATTAGCTATGACATGAGCAATACACTAAGCTAAGAAGCATACACAATGGTTCCCCTGCACGGCTCGGCTCGTATCTCTACAATGCTGCGAGGAAACGACCCGTCTGTTCCTCATTGTGGAGGTATGATCAGTCCCTTTAAGGGAAGAGAGTATTTGTGGCATTTCTCTGTGCTTTGCAACTCTCTAAATGCGATGCAAACACTGGACCCAGTTCTGATCCCAGGTGCATGCATTAATTTCTCAGCTGTAACTTCTTCAGTGGAGTTGCTCCTTGATTTATGAAGGATCAGGCCTGCAGATCCATATGGCAACTTGTATTTTATTAACAATGCAAGGGCAGATGTCACTAAGTCCTGAGTGTAGTTGCCTACCGTAATAATCGAGGGGTAAGCATCCTGTGGGATCTTGCCAAGTTCCACTGTGTGCCATTTTGTTGTGAAGAAGGCTGTTTGGGATCAAAGAGCCTTCTGCTTTAGCAAATGAAACATACAGGAAGAAAAATGAATGGTCAGAAATAATTGCAATTTGCAAAGTAAATTATGCCATTAACTACTCCAGAAATTAATAATCGTGCACAAAAAGAAAATCAGTTGAGGGGATGACAGAAGAAAAAATAAATCTCTTGGGCAACTTGCCACTCTTGGGAGTTTAATTTTGAGTTTTCCACTCCCAGCTATCCATTCTTATTGCCCATCCATCAACCTCCTGATGAATACAGAGGACTGTGGTATGAAACACGAGGAGATTGCTGGGTTGGTGTAACAATGGAAAGTGAGTCTTTCAGCTCTGGAGGAGGTAGGGTAAATCATGGATGACAGTTTAGAAAAGCTTGTCTCTGCTCTTGCTTTTTTCCCTCAACATCTCTCTTTAATAGCAGTGGCAGTCTAATAACTATTCCAAAGCTAACTGAAATCATACTCATGGGCAAATCACCTGGAAATCTCCTCCCGATTGACTCTAACAACTGACATAATTTTTAATAGAAGTGCAACATGATTTATGCCTTTGCTTATTGGTATAGTTTTAAGAAGGGACAAAGTGGTTGTTTAATCTTACTCCCATGTTAGAGGCATTTATCTTCCATCCTTTTGTATTTCTTATTTACATCTTCATAAGAATGCCGACACCGTATCCTTCACTATTAGCAATGCTCCTTGATTTAATAGTACTTATGAATATCTGTATACTTGGGGTTTATTAATGAACATTGTGAGTTCTTCTGTCTGCCTGCTCAGGACAGGCTATCTGCTATGGATTTTGATCAAAAGGGAGTTGAAGGTGGGGGTTAACTAGAAAACCTATATGAAAAACTTCTCAACCACTGATGTGCTTACAAGGGTGGTTGCAGAAGCCAAGACCTCTACATCGAAAGAGGGTGATGAGTTAAAATGCCCACCCTACAGGAGGGGTAGTGGGAAGGAAAATGGGTGTTTTCAGCAAGCCCAGCTGACCCAGCCCAAGTAGGAGCTGGAACCTGCCACAGGCAGGCACTATCATGGTCTCTGGGGGCACTGGATACCCAGGCTCCTGTGAAGAAAGCTGGGAAGTGCTGTGTGGAACAATTCATTGTTTTAAAACCATTTCCTGAAATGTAGTGCACTTACTGGCAAATTGAGGCTATTTGTGGAGGAGGCATTTACGAGTTGGTGTAAGCTATTGCTCCATGACAGT
Organism: Anseranas semipalmata; assembly: GCA_013399115.1. NCBI lineage: Eukaryota > Metazoa > Chordata > Aves > Anseriformes > Anseranatidae > Anseranas > Anseranas semipalmata. The sequence continues at coordinate 579,000 of VXAA01002594.1, forward strand.
TCCACAGTGCCGTGGCTCTTAGAGACCTCTTTAGAAACCATCTGAGTGACAGCTCCTCCACAAAGAAAAGCGTGGGCCTGTCACTTGACAGGGGTGACAGATCAGAGAAAGGGGCTCAGCAGGTACAGCTCTACCTTGAGACTGTGAAGCTGACCCTGGGTAACAAGCACAGCTCTTGCAGTCGTATACTGTCACCAACGCAAGAGCCGTCAGCTGGTCAGGTACCACTGGCACTGGAAAAGAGGTACTCGTATCACTGTCAAAAAATACACCCAGGGCTGACTGTACATTTGGCGTGCGTCACTACAGCTTCATATTTGCCACCTTACAGAATGGGGCGGGAAGGGAGGAGACAGAAGGCAAAGACAGAGGCAAGCTTGCAGGCACACGTGTGCAAGGAGCTGAGAGGAGGAACCTGCCAGAACAACCTCATGTTTAACACTGGTGGTTTAATCTCTGGAATAAACAAGAGCACATGCAATCATGGAAGTCTTTTATGGTTAATTGCTGTTATTTATATTAGCAATTATCAAGTGTCATATGTGATTATTCTATATCCTTAAAATAGGTTAGTTAATTGTGTAATCTTTAGCTCTCTGTGTGTTTAAGACTTACTTTTACTTACACAGTAGTTTTTATATCTGCAGTAATTCACTAGTCAAAACATGACTTGGGTACAGATCTTTCCATTTTAATTTTTTCCCCCCAGTAACCAGTCATGTTTGACTGATCTTTTCAGATTAAAAACTAAAAAGGAAAAGATATGTGGAATTTATTTGCAAATTCTCCTTGTTGAGCCCTGTCACTTTAGTGACAGCCCTCCCTGAATTCCCCCCTCATTTGGATTTGAAAAGTGGTTGTAACCCTTTCAGGGCCAAACACATTTTCTTTGAATCATTTTCCTGTTTGATTTCAGGGTCACAGACTTTGATAGCATTCTTCCTAATGCTATCAAAGGGCGTTATTAATTGTTAAAAAAAAAAAAAAAACTTAATCTAGACTATTTTCAACTGCATATACACACACATGAAAGGCTTAAATCCTTGAATATCAGAGAATATCTTGTTGAAGGACTTCCTACATTCCATATGACAGGTAAAAGCTTCCAAATAATCAGCAAAGCATTTTTTTTGTTTTGTACACTGAAACTGAGTTTCCTTCAATGAGTATGAAATTCTTAATTTTGTGAAAGAAGCCAGTGGGCAGCTTCCATCACTATAAATACAAACACTCTTCAGTGCTGATGGAAACAAATTTCTGGGAGAGCTTAGTTAATGCTGCCTGTACTAGCCTCTACCAAAAAGTGGAACAGGACCGCTCTCCAAGACCTATGATATGAAATATTAGCAAGATGGCTGAACAGAACTGAAACAGTGACAGGAATGGCTTAGGACAGCAGCAACAGCATTTTGGCTGCTCGTCATGGTACCTTTGAGCCATCTATACCGATATGAACACTTTCCCCCCGTTTATACCATGATTTTATTTTGTAGCATTGAACCCAAACACCCGTTGGAGTGAGTGCATGTTGGTCTTTGACAACACCACAGCTGAATTTGGCCACTGGTGCCCAGGCTGAAATGCTAACCTTTACATACATGGTTCAACCAGTATTTCTAAAGATATGGTATAGCAATGCCTTAATTTTTGCATTGACTGGAATTCAAAATGCTTCTCTAAAACATTTTTTTTTTAAGATTTAAAATATAAGCAAAAGCCAAACAGATGCAGATAGGAGTGAGCAGAAGCCGGGTGGAACTTGGCACGACGTTGGAGCAGTCCTTTGTTCAGCATATGCCTTTTTCTGCGTTACTCCTGCTCACTGTAGCTAGTGAAGGGTTGTCCTTTCTCACAGACTGTTTTTTTTCCGGGCTAACCCTTTGAATTTAGCTCCACAGGCAGAAGGAGCCATTTTGTGCCTGGCGACTGCAGAACGCCTTTCCTTGACAAGTTCTTGTTCGGTTTTCTCCGATTTCTCCCTATCTTAGTGCCGAGGCAACAGCACGTGCTTTCTCACACACGCAAGTAAAATTAACATGCATGTTATGCTCTTACATCTTTAAGGCTCCGTATGAACATTAACTAATTAGTCAGTAAGGGAAAGAGCTGTGGGCAGGCTGTTCCAAATGGCAGAAGCTGCAGGGGATGCAGCTCACACGCCAGCGGCGGGGCTGAATGTGTAAAGGCCCAGGGAGACCGGGGAGGTAAGTAAGCAAACAGGCGGGAGGGCGAGGGCAGGGCACAAAGAAATGTAGCACCGACCACTGCGTTAAGACCGGCAGCAGCTAGCATTGGTGTAATGGTTTTATTAGGAATGGACTGTCAATCTTGATTTTTAGCCTTTAGCATGGAGAGGAGATTGTATTAGAACATAAATGGTACCCAGGCCTTAATTACAGTGACTCAACGCTTTGACAAGCCACTTCAGGAAAACAGATATCCCATTGTAAAAAGACGTTTCCACATTTTCCTAACTTTGTTCCAGAGTACTGAGACCTCCGGTCCATAACTTTTCAGCCCTTTGGTTTTCCATTTGTGGTTTCCTTGGAAAATATATTTTTCCTTGAGATCTAAGGATGATCTGGTAACTAAAGCACTGGTCTAGCACTCACAGTCCCAGGTTGTGTTCCCAGCTAACACATGGTCTCATGGACAACTCCGCACCAGGACTCACCCCGTTCTCTCCATTCTGCTTGCTCAGACTGTGATGTTGTGCCTGGTTCACAGACCTTCTTTGAGAGAGAGTCTGCAGGTCTCGAGTGAATGAGCACCAGAGATTCCTGGCAATATGCACGAGGATAAAAGTGAATATTAAGGGGGTAGGTGTGGCAGGGCCTTGCTTTGAGAACCCGGCTTATCACAGCTGGAGTAAGGGTACGCTTGGCAAGCTACTGCTGAGGTGTCACCCAGGGTCACCATGGCTTGACAGCGCAAGATAGGTTTGTGTCTATTTGAAGGTGAGAGAATTGCCACTTTCCCCGTGTGCAACGCGGCAGTTGCAATGGAGGTTTACGCACATCCTGATGTCATGAAAGCCTCCCGGGTTGGAGATGACTAAATACAACACCCCAAGGGTGCAGCTCCAGTCTGAGACTGACCTGTCACTCTTGGCACAACTTTTCTTTTTTTCCTGCAAGGACGAAAGAGCAGTGTTGAAAGCCCTTTCCTATGGGGTGACGAGAGCCGTGAGATATAAACATAATCCTCCAAATGTGCTCAGCTGCCTTCCCGGGTCTTGAGTGGGAGCCCTTTGCTCAGGGAACTGGCTGGCTTGTGTCAGTAGCAGATAAAGAATTTTTTAAAGACAGAACATTAAAGAAAAAATAAAGGAAAAGGGCGGCGGGGGGGAGATATTTACAAGTGTGGGAAATGGAAGCTTTATCGGGAGTTTCTGGGGGAGATAAGGAGCTGGGCTGGCCCGTCTCTACACGGTGTGGACACACTCACTGCCTTTGAGTCTCTCAGGAAAGAGCAAAAGGAGCAGCTGACATTTCTGCTTAAAAGGAAGAATCAATGAATCTTTGTTTCCCACTGCCTGCTTGTTTGACCTTATTGTGTTGTGGAATAGAAAAGAAAGAAAAGAGAACGGGTAAGGGGAGAGGGGATTCGTGCTAATAAAATCCAAGACAAGATCACAGCCCTCTGATCATCACTGGAGATGCTATTATTTGGTTGTTGTCCTATTTGCTGCCGTTGCTCATTTCGGATTCTTGCCTTGCTGTAATAAGTCACACTCTTTCCAGCCATCATCCCTGTATTGACAGGCAAATGTCACCCACGTTTGATTGACGTCCATTGCTCCTGAATACAGAAGTATGATTTAGGAATCAATTCTGTTTGTTTATTTAAACAGCTCTTTGTGTACCTTGTGTATTTGTGAGCAGGACAAGTTGCTTAATATTTTCTCGGGAGAAATGCCACTAATATTGCACATTCACCTTCCTATTCTGTCACAGAGGTGCCCACCAGCTCTTGCAGGAGGAGAAACCTTTCACCAAAAAAAAAAAAAAAACAAAACAAAAGGCTCAACAAAACACTTTGCTGCCATCAAGTTAAGCCAGAGAGACGTTTTTCTCAGGTCCAGGCATCTGTTGATCTGCATATGTCGCACACTTTCTTTCGGCTTCTGAACAAAAGGGAACTCTTTTCCTCTGTCACTTTGTTAGCAAAGCAGTGGCTGGTTTTAACACCGGGAAACACTGCAACCAGTTATGAGCATGTCACTTTTAATTTATGAACAGAAACGTTTCCTTCTCTGCATTTATAGTTGTAATTGGGGAGGGGGGATGAGGGAGATCCGAAATTGTGAGAGATGCTAATGTCTATTACCATGCGTGGTGGGAGGCATATTTTCAAATAACTTCCACTTGGACAATTGGTAACTGTAAAGCATCCCTACATTTAAAGTGATATTTCCCAGAAAATACTAATATGGCAGGGTGGCCTCAGGGATGCATTAAGCAGGAGGTGAATTGACCTTTTAATTCTCGATCCGTGACCTGAAGGGTACCCAGAGGCTGCTCAGCAGATCTCTTCCTTTCGGTCTGCTCCAGAAAGAGCTGTCATCACACGATGCAGCTAGTGAGTGAGGCTCACGATTTCACTGTTCATCCG
>VXAA01002595.1:0-10237 GCA_013399115.1 Anseranas semipalmata
TCCAGCCCCTTACCCATCAAGGTAATCTGTTTTATGATAACTATCAAGAATACATTTATTTTAGCACCTAAGTCTGCATTCAGGTGCTGTGCAAACAAATTTGAAATATTTTCTTTATTTTTCCCTCAAGAGAAAAGGGCAATGGATTGGTACATTCATAGATTTGTAGAATCATCTAGGTTGGAAAAGACCTCTAAGATCATCAAGGCCAACCGTTAACCTAGCACTACCCAGTCTATCACTAAACCATGTCCCTAAGCACCACATCTCCTAAATACCTCCAGTGATGGTGATTCAACCACAACCCTGGGCAGCCTGTTCCAATGCTTCACAACCCTTTCAGTGAAGCAAGTTTTCCTAATATCCAACCTATACCTCCCTTGGCGCAACCTGAGTCCACTTCCTCTTGTCCTAATGCTTGTTCCTTGGGAGAAGAGACCAACCCCCACCTCGCTACAACCCAAAAGAAAACATTTCAGTCTCCCTGAGGACAACATCAAGGTGGGAAATACACTGTTCCCCTCTGCTCTTGCAGCAAGGGGTAAGCATCAGGAGTGAATGTGATTGTTTTAACACCAAGCTTATTTTGTGTTTATTTCTTCCCCTGTATCAAAACTACTATGAAAGCCATATCCAATCTGTTTTTAGCACACACACCAAAAAAAAAAAAAAAAAAAAAAAAAAAAAAAAAAAAAAAAAANATTTGTAGAATCATCTACAAAGTAACGTGCGCAAAAAAAGGAAGGTAATGGTATGTTAAGATTTGCTGCAGTCAATGAATACAATATTCCAAGAATTAGAACTGCATGGATAGATTATTATCAGGTTATACTAATGGCTGTATGTGGTGATAAAAAATGAGGAGGTTCCACTCAAGGGTTTTGGCTGAAAATGGTACTACTGTTTCTCACAGAAGCCATACTTCCCATATCTTGTTCTTCTATACAGGCAGCGGTTGTCCATCAGGCCATGTCTTATAGTCTCCTTACAAGTTAAAAGAAGCCCTGAATCACTGACATCAGCCCATGGCAGAGAAACTGAGGAAGTTCTCAGTCATTATAGTGTGACTATACATTGTATTTTGGCTTTGATCTTAAATAAAACATCAGTATATGGACAGCCACAATTTTGAAACAGCCACAGTAAGTTCAAGTACATTTGATTAGTGAGTTCATACAGAGGTTCAGCTGAAATCTGTTACCTAATTTCCTGAAAGGTGAATTTTGGGGCACTGAGTGGGAAATCTGGGCATAGATATGGAGTTTACTCTTGATCATCCTGTGCTGGCAGGGGGGGTCTTACCACTGATTTTAGTGACAATATGAAGAGACCCTTGCCTGCTTGTGTCAAAATATGAGCCAAGCTGATTGCAGAGGGCAGCTGACTTGGTGATGTATCTGGACCATTTCTTCCTTCCCTTGCTAGCTTGTTTGCAAGCTGACTTCTGTAACATTAGCACTGCATTATCACTGCTGTCACCAGCTTTGGTGAAGCTATGAATACAGCTCTTACTAATAAACATGAATTTAGGTTGATTATCATTTGTCATCGGTAGAGTTGGAATAAGAAGCAGTAGAGCTGACTTACCACATTTTTTGCATTTGGTTTCATGGATATGGTCCCATAGATTTCTTCTCCTCGTCTCACAGTTAGATAGTCCTCTAAGTAGAAGACAGTTTGCTTCCAGTGAGTATAGGGAGCATCAGGTGCTAAAAAATATATATGGGCATTATTTATAGAAATTTGATCTTTACCTTATAAACCAAGTTAAGATTTGCAAACAATTGAAAAAAAAAAAAAAAGCCTTTTTTCTCATAAAATGCTTTAACTCATATACTATATTAACAATCACCCTTTACAACAACACCATTCCATTGACTGTCAGTGGGTTGTCATATGATTTTTACTGGAATATGTCAGATGTGGATACACCCAGCAAGAAGGAATCTATGAAGAAGCTTACTGAGCATGACAGGGATTTTTTGGTGCTTTCCTTTCAACTTACACACATTCAAGTTGGGGAAATCTTTGCCACTAAGTTATTTGAATATCAGAAGTCTAAATTAGTTTAGTTCAAAAACAATTACACAAAACCATGGAAGAAAGCTTCATAAAAAACTGCTAATCACCATGACACAGATTAAACCTTTGACTCATGATCCTGAAAGAGCACAAAACAGAGGTTTTGAGAACACAGCTGGGGAAATGACACTTGCACCTTGACCTGTTTTTAGATTTTTTTAATGCCATATGATATAGGTGATTGCCAGAAATGGATACTGGTCTAAATGAATTTCTAGTCTCACTTAATAGAGTCACTTTGATGCCCTTTAAGTTTATAACTAAAAGATAAATTTTGCGCAGTGTTTGTCCTGGCTAAATCTGGGGTTCCTTTGCTCAAGCATTTCAATTAATTTGTTTAATATTGTCTTTAGAAATGAATGTTCACTTTGGGTTTGTCTTCATATTATATCTGTCTTCAGACCATGAGCATGTTTAGATTTCTTTTCCCTCAAAATCTCAATGCTGTTCCATATCTTTGGGAGAGAAATNGTGGGTGTCGGGGGAAGACGCCTCCTTCTGCTTCGAGCAGAGACAAGGGTCCAGCCCCATACCCATCAAGGTCCAGCCCCTTACCCATCAAGGTAATCTGTTTTATGATAACTATCAAGAATACATTTATTTTAGCACCTAAGTCTGCATTCAGGTGCTGTGCAAACAAATTTGAAATATTTTCTTTATTTTTCCCTCAAGAGAAAAGGGCAATGGATTGGTACATTCATAGATTTGTAGAATCATCTACAAAGTAACGTGCGCAAAAAAAGGAAGGTAATGGTATGTTAAGATTTGCTGCAGTCAATGAATACAATATTCCAAGAATTAGAACTGCATGGATAGATTATTATCAGGTTATACTAATGGCTGTATGTGGTGATAAAAAATGAGGAGGTTCCACTCAAGGGTTTTGGCTGAAAATGGTACTACTGTTTCTCACAGAAGCCATACTTCCCATATCTTGTTCTTCTATACAGGCAGCGGTTGTCCATCAGGCCATGTCTTATAGTCTCCTTACAAGTTAAAAGAAGCCCTGAATCACTGACATCAGCCCATGGCAGAGAAACTGAGGAAGTTCTCAGTCATTATAGTGTGACTATACATTGTATTTTGGCTTTGATCTTAAATAAAACATCAGTATATGGACAGCCACAATTTTGAAACAGCCACAGTAAGTTCAAGTACATTTGATTAGTGAGTTCATACAGAGGTTCAGCTGAAATCTGTTACCTAATTTCCTGAAAGGTGAATTTTGGGGCACTGAGTGGGAAATCTGGGCATAGATATGGAGTTTACTCTTGATCATCCTGTGCTGGCAGGGGGGGTCTTACCACTGATTTTAGTGACAATATGAAGAGATCCTTGCCTGCTTGTGTCAAAATATGAGCCAAGCTGATTGCAGAGGGCAGCTGACTTGGTGATGTATCTGGACCATTTCTTCCTTCCCTTGCTAGCTTGTTTGCAAGCTGACTTCTGTAACATTAGCACTGCATTATCACTGCTGTCACCAGCTTTGGTGAAGCTATGAATACAGCTCTTACTAATAAACATGAATTTAGGTTGATTATCATTTGTCATCGGTAGAGTTGGAATAAGAAGCAGTAGAGCTGACTTACCACATTTTTTGCATTTGGTTTCATGGATATGGTCCCATAGATTTCTTCTCCTCGTCTCACAGTTAGATAGTCCTCTAAGTAGAAGACAGTTTGCTTCCAGTGAGTATAGGGAGCATCAGGTGCTAAAAAATATATATGGGCATTATTTATAGAAATTTGATCTTTACCTTATAAACCAAGTTAAGATTTGCAAACAATTGAAAAAAAAAAAAAAAGCCTTTTTTCTCATAAAATGCTTTAACTCATATACTATATTAACAATCACCCTTTACAACAACACCATTCCATTGACTGTCAGTGGGTTGTCATATGATTTTTACTGGAATATGTCAGATGTGGATACACCCAGCAAGAAGGAATCTATGAAGAAGCTTACTGAGCATGACAGGGATTTTTTGGTGCTTTCCTTTCAACTTACACACATTCAAGTTGGGGAAATCTTTGCCACTAAGTTATTTGAATATCAGAAGTCTAAATTAGTTTAGTTCAAAAACAATTACACAAAACCATGGAAGAAAGCTTCATAAAAAACTGCTAATCACCATGACACAGATTAAACCTTTGACTCATGATCCTGAAAGAGCACAAAACAGAGGTTTTGAGAACACAGCTGGGGAAATGACACTTGCACCTTGACCTGTTTTTAGATTTTTTTAATGCCATATGATATAGGTGATTGCCAGAAATGGATACTGGTCTAAATGAATTTCTAGTCTCACTTAATAGAGTCACTTTGATGCCCTTTAAGTTTATAACTAAAAGATAAATTTTGCGCAGTGTTTGTCCTGGCTAAATCTGGGGTTCCTTTGCTCAAGCATTTCAATTAATTTGTTTAATATTGTCTTTAGAAATGAATGTTCACTTTGGGTTTGTCTTCATATTATATCTGTCTTCAGACCATGAGCATGTTTAGATTTCTTTTCCCTCAAAATCTCAATGCTGTTCCATATCTTTGGGAGAGAAATATATGTTATAGATCCTGAGAATGACAGCACACACTTTGCAACCCTACTTCAAATCTGGACCTCCAGTATTGCCCTACTTGCTGTTCAGAAAAGCTTGCCTTTTCAAACCAGAGAGAGCTGAGGCAGAGGATTATCCAAAATTTAGAACTCTCACCTGTTCTCAGAATGCTACACTGAAGAAATGAAGTTCATCTCAAAGAGAGGTGACAAAGCTAAACCATCATCTAAGCTAATGGAAAGAAATGACCACCTCCAAAGAAAGGAAGTCTTGTCCTAAAACAAGTGGGATGAACTGCCTTTTCTCTTGCTTGAGTATAGGAGAATCTAGATGATATTGCATACAGTTGGCCCCAAATTTTTGATCAGTTAAAGGAAGACAATATAAATTCCACTCTGACAAAACATGTAAAACTGCAATCAACAACTGCTTGTGACAGGACTCCTTTTAGAATGATTATTTCAAGCGTATTTTGAATGATGTATCCAATGTGTCCCTTTCGCTTATTAATGGATTATTCTAGAGTAGTATATCTCAGGAAATGGTTTATTATTATTATTATTCTGCCGGCAGCAATTATATTTTGTTGTTCTCGTCATTAAACCAGTCATGAGTTTTTTTACATTTCTTGCAACACTGGTTGGTTTACCTCGTCTGGCAAACCATCCCTCACAGGAATGGAGTTATTCTTTTACGTATCTGCTCACCAAGGTAAGTTAGAATTTCACATATGGGTTGTTAGAGCCAATTTACATATGCAGTATGCGTGTGGTTATATCTTGGAAAAAAATGATGGTTTTGTTCTAGACACTGAGACAAGCAAGAAACATTTGTTGAGTTTCAGATTTCGTGGAAACTGAGCTGCTATCTCTTAGTGAGGCAACAATCCTCTGTTTAATCTGAGAAACTTGATACAGGATTAAGATATAGGTGGTGATGGGCACGAAGTCCTGGATCATAATTCCTCCTGAGCTCTAAGCTTGGTAGCCGTTGTGAAATCCTGCCACTGCTTTTGCAGATTTCCTATAAACAGTTGCCTTGCCCCATCCTGCTGGCCTCCTTCAAAGTAACAATAATTTTTATCACTGAAATGAAAACTTAGTGGTACAGTAAACCCTCATGCACCATCTAACCATTAGTACTGATACACAGATATGGAAATGACACAAAAAGAAGCACATATTACCTGTAGAAAATCCCATCTTCTTGTGGCACTTTGTAAATTCGATATTAAAATAGGTAACCAAGGCATGAATGTAATCATTACGCTGAATTTGGAGGCAGAATGCAGAAGTAAATGCCAATTCTTCAGTCTTCACTGTATAAATGTCTACTTCCTGTTTTGAAGAGAATGAAAAAAACATTTAGATGCAGATGTCTGTGACTTTAAGGTAAGTGTTAATTGATGTACTTATGCATTTTATTTAATAATCAGCAATAAAGACAACTGTCAGCCCTTTACACTGTAAGAAATCTGTGGTACATTTGAATATATCAAATCATCAGCAAATGATCCAGTTACCTGACTGAGTTGAGAGTATGATAAGAGAGGTCAGTCACAGAAGAGAGAGTGCCCTTAGGAATGGCAGGGAGGAGCTGCAGGAGCTGGAGGAAATCAAGGTACAAATGTGCTTTGACAAATAGAGGCACAGTGGATGTTGAAATGGAGATATGTGTCCCAGTTCAAAGACTTTTCATCACCAGGGACTGTCAGCATGAGGAAAGATGGCAGAATTGTTGTTTTGTTGTTGTCGTTTTTCCATAAGAATAAACTTCTGATTTGTTTGAGCATCTCTGGAAGGGAATATGCTTTGATTGTGCCATGTTAAGCAGTCAAAACATTTGAGGCATGACAGGGGCTGCTTTTTGCTGATTATGCTATCTAGTCCTGTGTCAGGTAATGGATGCTAAATAGCAGGCATAGGGATGTTACTCTTCAACTATATGGAAGGAAATTGTGTAAATTATTTTACGGTTTGATTTCAGTAGTTGGGAGCAATGATGAGTCTACAAGATTGCTTATTTCTATTGATATTCAAATCTCACTGTTCAAGGCTTAAACTGAACTTTTTTAGATTGATCTGAGTTTCTCAGCTGTGTATTTTGTGTCTGGGATGCTTCCCAGACTGGTACTTATGGTAGGGAGGATACTAATTCTGAAATGCTATCAATTATATTCAAATGCTATGGGAAATCTTTCCTACCAGCATACTTTCTGAAATTCTCCTAGGTGTATCTGGCTTCACCATCCTTATAGTCCTTGTCAGGGTTTATTTGGCAGGAGACCCTCAAAATATTTTGCTCTCTATTATCAGGAAAATCAGTTTTAACAACAAAACTCTCCATGCTGCCAGAGAAATTAAAGTTTTGTAGGCAGAAATCCAGATTTCCTCTACTCCACCAGCATAAACTATGAATTATATCATCAATCTCACCAGCATTACTTCAAACTTACACTGCAGTAATGCAGAGTAGACACTGGAATGTCCATGCAGAATAGAGGCATCTTTTGACAATTACATTCTATAATCTAAGGGAAGTCTGCAAAAGTAGATATCAAAAGATGCAACCATATTTCAGTTACTGAGTTCTTTGCGTGGACCACATATCATGTGTTTCTGACAATCTGAAAATTTATGGTGAAATGATTTAAGCAAGCTATGCTTTCAGTCTATCTGATTTGCAGTATTGTTCAAGAATAACTTAACTGTAATGAAAGCGATTCTATCACATTGCATTGGCACCATTAGTCACTACAGCTTACAAGTGATCCATGCTTGTAAGTGGTCATTTAGAGCTGGGATAGCCTTCGAATGTTCCTCCTCACACACACACGCACAAAGATAAATAAAAGAAAGTATAACAGGAATAAGAATGTCTGAATTATGCTGAGATTATGCTGAGGTAAACTTCCATTGCAGTCTGCAAAATTTGCTTTGACAAGCTAGACTGGTGGGTAATTTTTGGTGGCTTTTTAGTGATATTACTGTGGGGAAATTGTGAATAAAGTCCAGTGAAAAGGCCCATAAAAGGGTGTCTTGCTCCTCTCTGAGCTATGTTGGCTCCTCGGGGTTAAGTGGAACCGAAAAACAGTAGGAAATATTTTTATTAGAGAAGTCAGTGGAAATGTCTCAGAAATACTGATGTGCTGGGCAAAATGGTGTCACTTTTTCAGTTTTCTTTTTTTTAAGGACAGAAACTTTTTTTTTTTTTTTTTACTATGCAGGATATGAGATGAATGTGTTTTTCATTTGGTTGGTTGGTTTTGGTTTTGGCTTTGTTTTTGTTTTGATTAACTGGTATAGTTTTCAACCTGACCTGATCCCTGTTTTGGTGATCCCTTTGACTCTGTCAACTATATATTCAGATATTAAACATCACTGTTCTTTGACTATTACTTAATTACAGCTAACAGTCTAGGGGATAAATGCTAGCTTTGCATAAAATAAGTAGAAAAGTCATGATTTACCACATTTCATTTTAAATAACTTACTGGAAAAACAATAAGAAAATGGTCATAGTTAAGCAGGAATCTGATCAAAATATAGCTCTTAATTATACTAAAAAAATAAAACATGTTAAGCTGACCAACGACAAAAGTGTCAGAAATATTAGCTAAATAAGGAGGTCCATGCTGTGGCTGATGCTGCATGAAAGACCATGAGACATCCTGTGCTACATGTCCTTGTTGCAGAGAGACTGATAGAGCTTAAGTTTTTATATTCGTTGCACAAAGAATGGTTTTGGGGATGTGCTGTGGCAAGAATTGCTTTAGGACTGAGCAAATGATGTACAGAATATCATTTAGAATCACAGGGGTGATTACAGTGAGGTTCAGATGAAGTATAGCCAGCTGCAATGTTTGAATGGTATCATTCCTAGCTGAAGGCAACCTAACTGATGGGAGAAACAGCTCTGAATTGGGTTTGCTGATAGGAAAACTGCTGACTTGCTGATTGACCCATTTCCTCACTTAATTAAGGTTACTTTTAGGGTGTACTGCACCTTTTTTCTTGATCCTCTTCCAAGCCAATCAGCTTACTCAGCTAGGATTGTGTGGGCAAGGAGATCAGTTAAAGATTCAAATCTCAGTGATTCTTTTTTCTACTTCTGTAAGGACTAGGATTGGGGAAGGAGGGGGTTGTTTGATTGCCTTTATTTTTTTTCTTCCTCTCTATCCCGTTGCACTAGCTGTCTTAGTCGGGCAATGAGGGTCAAATGGGCAGCCACACATATGGTGTGATAGTGAAGACAGTGCTATTCGTGGTAGGTAAAGATGCTGAATTGATTTAGAACTGGGGGACAAGCAGCATTGATAGGAGCAGTATTGTCAGCTTCAGTAAAGTGATTGATTTGAAGGCTGAGAAATAAAATTAGTTGCTGGGGAAAGGAGAAAGAGCTAAGCACTGAGAAAATGACCTATACTGTCATATAGATATGAGAGGAGCATTGAATGCATAGTCAGTCCAAAAATGTCTTTTTTTTTCTTTTTTCTTTTTTTTTAAAGGAGTGCAGTATTAATGTGGGGAGAGAACAAACAACATTAACTTCTGGGTGTTTGGGATGGGTAGTGAAAGGAAGACTGGATTATCTGAGATCGTTTTGACTACATATAGCAGAATATACTAGCTTATATTAAATGAAATAATGGGGAAGCAAGTACAGCTAGGGCTTTTAGACAGCAGAGGCCTTGGACTCCTGCCAGGGCCCCTATTCTGACAGCTTTTCTTGTTTGCACAGGAGGAAATGCCTGAAAACTACTAAAAAAAATCTTACTAAAAAATGTCTTTTGGGGGGGGGGGCGACATGGAGGGAGGCATAAACAGTTAAATCTGGAGATACTGAAAGGAAAGACTGTGGGGAGGACAGTTGGAGAGGAAAGAGTGACAGGGAAAGTCACTTAGTGGAGGGTAGGAGATTTTCATGTGGAGAAAAGAATGAAGAAGAAAAAAGAGTGTTTGAAGACTAGGAACTAGTCAAACTAACCTAGATTGAAAGGTGGGAAGTGGGTGGCATAAGTGTCTATTGCTTTACTTCAGGAGAAGCTGGAAGAAAGAAATGTAATTAGGGAGCTCTCTGAAGTTGTAGTGAAGCAAGAGGAAAGCCTCAGAGTGTGAAGAGGAAAATGCCTTGCTCTAAACCTCATGGATCAAGATTACAATGGGAGAAGAACATTAGATTCATTGGAGCTCACAGGCGAGTGCCTCACCTGTGTGGCTGGATGTCTCTCTGAGCAAAAAAGTAGATTTTTGCAGAAAATACTGCAGGTACTTTGAAATAAGGCTCCATATAGATGAATCAAGATATTTCCAAAATAGTGGAAATGTCTCAATGTATTGGATATTTGACCATATAGGTTGATTTTGCTTTGCAATTATGCTTTTTTTTTTTCCTCTGATAAACAAGAATGTGTATTAAAAATCATTACTTTTTTTCAACCTTTCTCCCCATTCCCCCCTTCGGCCCATCCCCCCCAGCACCCTCCTCCCGGAGACACACCTTTCTACCCCTCTCACACCTTTCTCTACCTACACACACACCTTTCTCCTCCCCCTCTCTGCATCCTCTTCTCCCTCTCTCCCTCCTTTCTTTCTTTTTTTTTT
>VXAA01002595.1:10260-22744 GCA_013399115.1 Anseranas semipalmata
TTTTTGTCTGTGGGGAAGGCAGTTCATGTTTTAAATATTATTAACCTGTGTAATCTTAAATTGGTATTTTGACCTGCAAAATGAAGATTGTTTTTGTTCTTTGTGGCTAGATAGTGGAGGAGATTCAGGAGTGTTTTCCAACAGTATTTTTTATTATAAACTGGATGTGGCATATTCTTCATTCTTGTTTGGTTCTGAGTTTTTGTCACTCGAATTGTAGGTTTTTCTACAGCTGTGTGACCAATTGATTTAGTGTTAATGTAATCTCCGGTGCTGACACCAAATTTTTCAGTCAACACAAACCCAGGTGTATTTCTGTAATGTGCAAAGGGATCAGAGAAGAGAACTCAACTGTTTTACTGAGTTTGAAACAAACTACTCAATTTTTTTTCAGGCAATGCTTTTGAAAGTAGTAGGCCATCAGAAGGACGCTTGTACACTTTTGCTGAGATAAATTATTGACTCTGGTTACCTGTCATTGAAGATGCTTTTGTCCCAGTGCCCTCCCTGCCTGATTCCCTGTCTGGAATTCAAACAGAGGCCTCCAGGAAAATTCCTATGCCCCTGGAATATATTTGAGACCATTCAAAGCGGAGCTGTTTCCATATCAGAGAAGCTGCTTGTATTCCTTGCATACACTGCTCACCAGTGCACCTGAAGTTAGAGAGTTCCTTGAGGGGTTCAAGACTTGGGTTACTTCCCATTCCTGAAGAGTACAAATGAGGAAATTTTACTCATCTCCAGCATTCTAGGCAAGTGTCATGGCTACACAGCATGCAGGGGTTGTTTTCTTTAGCTGGTTTTGTAGAACAGTTCAGAGCATCTAAACTGGGAATTGAAATAACTGCAGAAGAACAGGGCTCTGACTGGTCTATTAGGAATGCATCTAGTGACTAGTCCCTCTGCAGACTGATGGACAGGGAACCCAGATTCATCTGGTTGGCACCCTAAGTTATCTGGTCAAAGCCAGCAGGTTGAATACACCCCTAAAAGAATAATAAAACCCTTTGTGAATAAGCGATGCCATCTTGAAATGCCATAATAACACATTTGAACAATTAAACATTATTGCTTTGTTTATTCTCAAACGAGCATGCCGTTTTCAAAACTGTTTATTACCAGAGAAGCCAGTCCATTTTGCCACCTGATCTCTCACTCTCCAGACATATTGTATGGAATCTAAATAGTTACTTCTTTTCTGGCTTTGGATGTTTTTGGACACAATTATCCTGTGTTCCCCTTAGTGCAGATGGAGTCCATATGCATATGTGTTCACACATAGTTTCTACCTTCTGTTCCTTTTTTGCTGCTTTCAGTAGAGGTTCTACGAACTACAGGTATGTCTTTCTTTGTTGTATATAGGAATACTTAATGCTGTGTTTGTTACTGCCAAAAAACAAAACAAAACAAAACAAAAAAAAACGACAGGAACAAAACAGAACTGAAACTTTGGTATAAATGAGCAAAAGAAAACAAAAAACTTTTGGCTTCATGGATCTGGTCCTACCACTGCTATTGAAGCAGACAGCCTTATTCATGTGACTAGTCCCACATAAGGGGGATTCCTACACAAAGGAGGAATTTTATAGCTTTAATGTGCTCCCGTAGGCCATAGATTCTTAAGCTGGTCTTGTGTACAGAATAATGACCATTCTGTCTTATATGTAGAACAGGGTACAAGTTAACCTCTGGCTGCAGGTGTTGTGGCTGGGAGAGCACAGTAACATTCTGGATAAGGCTAAAAATGAGGAATTTACACGAAAAAATAGGTTCCAATTTTGCTTTCATGTTCTGGAGTAAACAAGTTATTTCATCAGAGCTGACCAGTTCAGAAACTGATTCTTCAGTCTTTTTTTACTGCAAAAAGTTAATTTACCCTTTCTCAGCAGCTTGGTATCAGTAATTTTCAACCTCTACTTACAAGAAGGTAAGGCAATTAAAATTCATATCTAAATACACCATGTCTCTATTTATCCAGTATTTGCACGTGTATAATTCTAAAAGTCTGAAGTTTGACATCCACTTATAGAAGTAGCCAGATGAGTACAGAGTCACAAGAAGCATCTCACTTTTGGGTATTCCATAAGCAATCAAGATATTAGTGTTCTTGCTTAGCTTAGCTGACAGCTAAGCATGTGCAACATACCAGTACTAATTTAAAATTTTGTACAATTTTCCTTCTTACTGTGATAGCATTCTACAGTGATGGCTTCTGCAGGTGGTTAAAAGCATATAAAGATATTAGTAAAGCAAAAGCAGCAGGTCTCCAAAGAATCCTACAGTTAGGTTTAAACATTCATAATTAGGTATATTTGGAATTACCAAACCTTTATTAAACAGGCATTGGTCACCACTTGCTTTGGATCTACTATGTCCACCAAAGGTTCCTTCATGGCAACATCCCTAATACAGGTCATGTCAAAGCCGTAAACATTCTCCCACCCTGTCAATGCAAATGGATGTGTCAAAGATCAGCAGTAATAATAAAAATATTTTTTGTTTTTTCAAAGCGTATTTCCTTTGAAAGTATTTCTATGATCAGCTAACTTTCAGTTCTCCTCATTAACTCTTTGCTTACTGTCACTGTAGCCTATATCATCATTGATATTTTATAGATAATGCAGTCACGGCAAAATAACCTTCAATGTATATCTTTGAATAAGTGGCCCTTGTTTTTGGGTGGTTCACCCCCCCCCCCCCCCCAAGCTGTGTTATTGATTATAAGAGTTATTGATGATTTTTCAGAGTTTTAGATATGAGAGATGAGAGTGTTGTCCAAAATCACATAGCATGTCAGGTTGAGACTTGGGAATAGCCTTCAGGAGTACTTCCTATTCATTATGGATAGTATTTCCTTATTTTCACAGGTTATTATTTGATCAGTTGTTTATATGCATAGTCTTTCAATTATCTAAGTAATTTTAGTTTCATGAACCAAATTACTGACAGGAGTGGACTTACATGTGTGTTTCAGTGTTTGAGGGATCCAATGTTTAATCTGCATGTACATCATGACAAAAAGCAAAAGTATCCTCCTTCTAAACTATTTAAAAGCCACGCTGATCTTCTGTATTTGAACTGTTCTTCTGATTGTACCAACAAATGCCTCTTGTTGATTTTTTTTTTTTTTGAACAAATAGTATCCTAGGGAAAAGTACTCGATTTGCTTTTAAGATGGCTTTACAAAATGAAAACAAAAACCTCCAAAAAAGTGAAATAATAGTCTTATGAATTACATGAATCAAGTTCCATTCATCATTCCATTTGAAAGTGTAAAAAGGAAGTCAAAGTTGTTGTGGGCTACAGCCTGTACTGAGTAGAAGGCCAGCTAGAAAAATGCAGTGAACATTAAAAAAAAAAAAATTATTTGAAAAGAAGCAAATTGGGCAAATTAGAAATGTCTTTTTTTTTTCTTCTCCACAGAAATAGCATTTATTCTACTTGTGTTCGGCTATGAGTAAAAATGTAGTATGAGTTAAAAAAAAAAATCTGCCTGGTTCTAATTTGGAACAAATCTGGACATGAATAGTTCTCTGGTATGTTATTGTTTTACTGGGCTGTTAGTTTCTCAACATTTCAGGGGCGCTGCTGATCAAAACCTTGGTTTCTGGTACCACAACCATACGGGAACTTCAGATTATATTTATAGAAGCCATATGCTTTTACGTGGTTACTCACAAAAGATTAACTAGGAAACACTGAAGAAAAAAAAAATTATTAAATCATTAACAGTATTGAGGTCTCCATCACTTGATGTACTTCAGCCTACATGGGATGCCCTTGAATATATGCCACAGTCTATATTAGAGATGTGTCAAAGGAGTTATGAGATAAAATTCTATATTTTACATTTTGCTGGAAATCAGACTAATTGACTACAATGGTCCTGTAGGCATTAAGAGTCTGGGAAATCAGAAGTCAGATTTTTTTTTTTTTAAGAAATCTTATATTTTATTACTTCTTAATTTGATTGTTTTTGAGTGCACTTTGAAATGCTCAGCTCTCCATATCACATGAAGACAAGACTTTGTTCCTCATCTTAAGAGAGGAAAAAGAGGAAAAACTGAAATGTAAGGAGATACCATCAAGGCGTTACAAACCAAAAAGGGAGACAAAACAGCAGTGCAGATAGGAAGTGAGATGGAAATAACTGAAGACACAGAGTAAACACTGGAGGTATAAAAAGTGAGGGGGAATTGGGTGAAATCAGAAGAATGTATTAAAGAAAAACAACATTTTAGAAAAAAAAGCCTAAAGCTTTTTTAAATTATGAAAAAAAAAAAAGAGATAAAAACAGGTGTATTGTCTGTGAGAAAAGAAAAAGGCTCAAGGCCTAGAAAGGAAGGAGTTCAAATGAAAGGTGAAAAAAAGGGAATTTTTAACCCCAAGTGGCTTTGATTCTTTTACAGAATGGATGCCTCATGCATTCTTCTGAATTGTAAATTTTATAATGAATTTAGGTGTCAAAGTCACCACAAAAAATGAGGAAAAAAATCTAGACTGTGCTTGAGGAGTTGATATAATTTTCCCTAGCACCTACAGAGGCTAAGAGGCCTTTTTTCACCACCCTACTGCACTGGGATTGCTTTTGACCCAAGGTGGCTTTGTCATGCATTGGCAATGCTGCCTATTGCAACTTAATTTGATTAGAGAAACACTAAACTTCTTTTTCTGAGAGGAGCTTGAGAGGAAAAGAATGCAAAGTTAGACATTTTCATCTGCAGGTTGATTGGACCCAAAAACGTGACTGAAGTTTTTGTATATATCCTTAATAAAGATGCTTAGGAATTTTTGTGATTTTTTTCTCCTAACAGAAAATGCCTTTATCTGAAATTGACCCACTCTAAAAAGTAAATAAATAAGAGCCAAAGGAAAAAAAGAAGAAGAAGAAGAAGAAGAAAAAAAAAACAATGTAGAACTTGCTCATTTTGTCAAAACTATTATGACCAAATAAATCCAAAACTTGGGAGAGCTGGGGGACAACCAGTTGAACATGAACCAGCAGTATGACACTGTTGTGATAAAAGTGAAACACATACTGAGAAATGAGCCATTTCCAGGAAAACTGTATTTACTTTAGCCTGGGGCAGTGAAGGTTAATGGGGGGATCTAATTGCTGTCTGCTGCCACAGAAAGAAAGAAAAAAAAGGTCAGATTCCTTTCAGGTAAAGAGGAATAATGGAGACAAGTTTCAGCAAGGAAATTTCTGAGTGGACATTCATAAACATATTTACTCCTGAGTGTGCTTCAGCACTTGTACAAGTGTGCAGAGAAGCTATGGAATCCTCATCTCTGGACTCTGCAGGACAGGGCTCTGAGTGACCTGATTTAACTTTGAAATCTGGTGTGCTTTGAGCTGAAGACTGGACTAGATGACCTCTGAAGGTTAATTACAGTACTAATTATTCAATGAAACTTAAAGGGAAAAAATAATCACCATATTTTAAATGTAAAAGAAAAGTCAATTTTATGCATCTGTGAAGTAAAAGCAAAAAAACTTTCGAACTTTTTTCACATCAAAGTAAGTGGAAAATTCTGGTCCTTATTTTTCATTTAAAAATTCCCACATATAATGCTTCAAAAAGCATTACATGTTTTTTCTTCTTGACAAGCTTATTAGTGATATATTTCTTCTAAGCCTATTTCTTAACCTTTACAATTCAATTGCATCTTGTTAATTTTTCTGTTCTTGTTATTTTAAATACAAAAAAAAGCACCCAAATGACAAGAATTCTCTTTTTGATAGTATTTGCTACCAAAGGGTTAATGGTTTTAAACTAAAAGAGGGTAGATATAGATTAGCTATTAGGAAGAATTTATTTATTTTGAGGGTGGTGAGGCACTGGAACAGGTCGCCCAGGAAAGTTGTGGATGCCCCATCCCTGGAAGTGTTTAAGGCCGGGTTGGATGGGGCTTTGAGCAACCTTGTCTAGTGGGAGGTGTCCCTGCCCATGGCAGAGCAGTTGGAACTATATGGGCTTTAAGGTCTCTTCCAACTCAAACCATTCTATCATTCTGATTTTAATGGCAGTTGTGTGGGATGATGTATTTACCAAAACAACAACAAAACTGAATCTCCTAAAACACACATTGTAAAATACACGTAGAGGTATCATTATAACTCTAAACAAAGTCTACATCATTTTATCCATGTATCTTCACTTCATGCACTTTAAATTACTGTAAGTTTCCTGAATGTATAACAAGCCTAGAGTTTTCTTAGTTTTTATGTTTGTGTTGGAATTCTGGCCTACCTAGTATGATTTCTTGGCTTTTGCAAAACTTTGTCATTGCATTACAGCAGGCCACTATACAGCAGATTACAGCAGGTCACTCTAAGTCAAATATTTTAGGGAAATAACAGCAGAAACCATTTATTGTTAGGCATGTACTCACAGTGAATTTTGAAGTCCTTGTACTGTCTGTCTTCAATTGCTACCACGTACAAAGCAGCTCGGTCTGGAAACATTAGCCCTCCTGGTTTCTGTTGATGAATTGTGGGGAAATGGATCTCGTAATCTATTCACCTGACAAAGACATCACATTTTGAACTGCACATACAAAAAACAGACAAGCACCCCTTGCATGCCTTTATTGTTTTCCTTCAGATTGTCACATCAGCTTTAATCTCAGCAATTCTTGCAGCCTGTGGCAATGTCATTAGATAGTGTCTATATGAATTACATCAGCAGTCAATCAAAACCAAATCTCTTTTACTAAGATTCCCTTTGTTAATCTTTTTGTTATAGCCTAGGAAATTGCATTTGGAGGTGTAACTGTCTCTTCTTACGGGAACTGGAAGAGAGGGAAGGCTTGTAGTCAGAAAATAAGTGCTGATTGTTCCAGAAAGGAGCATAACATGCAGAGCACCTACCAGCCACTTGTCTCGTGCGAAGATGACTGTATTTAACATTGACTCATAGAAAAGACAGTAACCCATCCACTCGCTGATGATGATGTCTACTTTATCCACAGGTAATTCAACTTCTTCCACTTTACCTTTAAATATTGTGATTACTGAAAAAAGAATCCAAAGAAACACGTTTCACATAATAAAACACCTGACTTCCTTGCTGGTGAATGTCAGGTGAATCACCTAGAATCTTCACCTAGAATCCTTTAAACATTTTTGTAGGTTTACACATTCATGATCTCATTGTTGAGATATTAGAGATTTATGGAACTAGAATGTAATTATTAACTGCTTTTCAAATGTTATACTGGCTTCACAATGAGAAAACTGAGGCTTATTGCCTCATTCATGCTTATTCAATTATTCAATTCATGCTTATTGCATGAATTCTGAGGGCTGACTCAACTGGGAAAGTCAAATTCAGCCAGAGAGTATGCAAACAAGCAAAGTTGTACCAACATGTTTCTATAATTAAAAATAAATTTCCTTCCTTTCTGCTTCATGATTGTATCTTTTATAACATACTGGTGTTCTCAGTCTGAATCTTCTCTCTAGTTTAGACATGGATAGCTTTCCACAGTTATCCAAAGGGACTTCTAGAAAACACTGCTGTCAGCATATGAGTTTCAATGAACTCACAAAGGTTGATAGAAGTTTGATGTAACAGAATACCAGATCCTCAGAGACAATATACAACACAGCTTATTAAATTAATGACAATACTGTAAACTACATACGGTAGAGTGGGGATGGTGCAAAAGTAGCTCAACAAGCAATTAATAGAACTAGTTTATACTAGAATAGATATTTTATGTAAAGGAAAATTAAATGCTGGTCCATATGTAGTTCAGTTGTAACAAATCATTTCCTGTTAGGATCACTATACAATTCACCAATCATTCTTTAAATTTTTGGATATATTTCCTGTTTACAAATTTATTCCAAATTCTCTAGAAAAAAATAATTTTTGGCTTGTGTTTGTCTGCTATTTATATTGTTTGTTGCAGTGGACAGTCTTATGGTTTTGTATTCTTCCTTGACAAAGTAACTGATGTACTTTAAATCCAGGAATAAAGATGTGACTAGGGAAAATTTTACTTTCATTTACTATTGGACAGGATGACTGTATAACTCTTAATAACTGGCAATTTTTATTGCAGGCAAGTTTTATTGCTGAAAGTGGTCAACATTCAGTTTGAAGAATATGAAGGTACTTTCAGTTAGCTAGAATTAGGTTAGCTGTTTAACAGTGGAAGTGTGGGTTGAGTGATTTTTAGAACTTAGTCCAGGAAAAATGAGTCTTCATTTTGCCAAAATGCATGCAGTATTACTATTACTCTAACTAGATGTAGCTATTTATTTGCATAGCAAACTTTTAATCCAGACTGGCCCTCTAAGAAGTTGGGAAGTTCTGATTCAGATTGGTAACACAAAGTATCAGCTGGTGAGAGGAACCAGACTGGAAAAGAACACAGTTCCCTTCTCATTTCCGTTCTTTAAACTCCTTCCTTTTGCATAGTAGTTCAATAGTTCATCTGTTTTTGTACTGGAGACTCTTTATGTTTATAAGCTTCAGCCATGAATTCTCTTTAGTTCTCTTTTCTCCTGAAAGAATTATTCTGGAGTCAATTTTAGCAATGTTAACAGCTGCCAGTGTGACACACCTGCAGACTGTGAAGCCTTCTGTTCATACCTAGAACTGCCACAGCGTAAGCAGCAGCAGCACCAGTTCCTCTCACCTCCTTTTACTTCGATGAAACATCTTCACAAGCACCATGTGGGAACAAATTATGCTGTCCCCAGCTGTATTGTATCTCTCTTGGAAACAGCAGGCTTTCTCTTGGTTCAGCCCCTTTTGCTGACTGTGCATTTTTATGGACAATTAGGTGGAAAAGGGGAAAAATTGCCTTGAGCAATAAGATCCTTTGGCTCTGTACCTGCTCACATTAAAATGAACACGAATGTGTGTCAGCATAAAGTGTGTAAATCAGTCAGTGTCCTGCCACAGGAGAGGAGTCTCTGCTTCTTTCTTCACATTTTTTCAAGGATTTGCTCCTGTTTAAATGAAGAGGAGTCCCTGGAGAAAGTACGGAGGAAGAAGGAGAGATAAATACCTTGTGCACACTCTGGAGCACACTGGATCCTTCTTGGAGCCAATCAAACTCACTAAACTAAAGTTGGTGAACTAAATCTGACAATGGAGTGGTCCACTAGATGACAGTGCCAGCACAATGTAAGCCACAAGTAAGCATAGGAAGGAAAGGGGATTAGGGGATGGGGGACTTCTTCCTTTCAGCATAGGTGAGCTTAGGTGTTTCTCATTTCATTATAGCCTTATGACTTTGGACTGTATAGAAACAGTTGCATGAGCAAAGAGAGATTCAACTTTTTTATAATAGTTTCAGTCTGACTAATGACAACACTGATTCTTGGGATGTCTATCCAGTCTACAGAAAATCAAGCCAAATTCTTTACAAGGAAAAATTACAGAGATTATGCTAGGTCTGGATCTGTTGCTAAATTTCAGATGTGTCTGCCTGTGAACTGGAACATTGTCCAGTCATGCTTTTCCCACAGATGAAGTTTATGTTGGTCATCTGTTCTTCAGAAATAAAACAAAAAATATATTTGACCAGTCTTCTGAAGTCAGAAATAAATAATTGAAGTGCTGAGGAGATCTGAAAAGTCAATTGTGCCATAGGTTAGATTTTCTCATATTCCATTTCTTTTCATAATGGGATCACCCCAAGCTCCTGCTCCAAGCATCATGAAACCTTTTTTTTTTTTTTTTTGAAAACTCACTGTTTGAATATATGCACAATTCTTGTAGACAATAAGCAAAACAAGAATGTTTTATGAATATATATGTTTATGTGCATATAGAGATCAATTCTTTCTAGATATTGACAATTCTTTCTGAATTGTTGACAATTCAAACCTGTCACTGTCAACTTCTATACTATTTATTCTGTTGCTGTGTCCCTTCACATGCAATTCCTGGTGCTGAAAATCCAAACTAACACAAATGAATTTACAGTATGCTGGTGTATTGGGTTTACATGGCAAGGGTTTGGTAGCAGGGAGGCTGCAGGGATGGCCTCTAAGAACAGTCCAGAAGCTGCCCCATGTTAGATAAGAGCCAGTTCCAACCAGCTCCAAAAGGGACACACCAGCCA
Organism: Anseranas semipalmata; assembly: GCA_013399115.1. Lineage (NCBI taxonomy): Eukaryota > Metazoa > Chordata > Aves > Anseriformes > Anseranatidae > Anseranas > Anseranas semipalmata. The sequence goes on from VXAA01002595.1 coordinate 20,350, forward strand.
GTGAGTGATGTTGGTTGCACCTCTGTGAGAACATATTTAAGAAAGGGAAAAAGCTGCTGCGCAACAGCAGCTGGGAGAGAGGAGTGAGAAAGAGCCCTCCTGACACCAAAGTCAGTGAAGAAGAAGGGGGAGGAGGTGCTCCAGGCGTTGGAGCAGAATTACCTCTGCTGCCGGTGGAGAGGACCATGGTGGAGCAGGCTGTCCCCCTGCGGCCCATGGTGTACCACAGTGGAGCAGATACGCACACTGCATCCCATGGAGGAGCCCACAGTGGAGCAGGTTGATGTGGCCTGAAGGAGGCTGCAGTCCATGGAGAGCCACTACAGGAGCAGACTCTGGGCCATAGCTACAGCCCATGGAGAAGAGCCCAAGCAGAAGCAGGTGATCTGGTGGGAGCTGCTGCCCATGGGGGACTCATGGCGGAGCTGTTTGCTCCTGAAGGACTGCACCCCATGNACTACAGGAGCAGACTCTGGGCCATAGCTACAGCCCATGGAGAAGAGCCCAAGCAGAAGCAGGTGATCTGGTGGGAGCTGCTGCCCATGGGGGACTCATGGCGGAGCTGTTTGCTCCTGAAGGACTGCACCCCATGGTATGGACCCATATTGGAGCAGTTCTTGAAGAACTGCTGTCTGTGGGAAGTCCATGTAGGACCAGTTTGTGAAGGACTGCATCCCATGGGAGGGACCCCACATTGGAGCAGGGGAAGAGAGTGACCATGAAGGAGCAGCAGAGACAAAGCGTTATGGACTGACTGCAACCCCCATTCTCTGTTCCCCTGCGCCACTCAGAGGAGGAGGTAGAAGAGGGTGGATGGGTGAAAGGTGTTTTTAATTTGCTTTCAGTTTCTCACTGCTCTAGTCTGTTAGTAATACACAATAAATTATATTAATCTCCCTGCATTGAGTCTGTTTTGCCCATGACAGTAATTGGTGAGCTTTCTCCCTGTCCTTATCTCAGCCCTTGAGCCCCTTTTCCATTGTATTTTCTCCCCATTTTTCTTTGAGGAGGGGAAGTGAGAGAGTGGTTGTGGTGGAGTTTAGCTGCTCAGCAGGGTAAAACCACCACAGCTGTTTGTGTAGCTCTTTTGTGAAAGGCCATTCTGGGAACCTATCTGCTCTGCACCAAAGGTGCAAGCTAATGAAGCTGAGGTGTTGACATTGTTTCAGTGCCTTCTCCCTGATGTGGAGGAGAGTATTTTCTGGTCCTTTGCTTCCTTCTTTTTGTGAACCAGCAGTTACATACACTGGCTGCCTTATTATATCTTATGTCACTGCAATGTTCTTTCTGTTTGTTCATTTGTTTTTTTTTGTTTGTTTTTTTTTTTTTTTTTTTTTTTTTTTTTTTTTTTTCACACTATTTGAATACACATGCTGCATGAAAAACTCTCCTCCCAGACAGCTACTTGTTAGTCAGAAACTGCCAGTGACAGCAATAAAAATTAGGGCAGATCTAAAACAGAACAGAAAACTAGTCCTGAATGAGCACTTGCACAGCACCAACATAGACGCAGATAAGAGGAGGGGCAAATGATACAGCCCAGCTAGTTGTGACCTGCTTTGTTCTGCAGAAAAGACAAGCTTCTTTAAAAAGAACATCTTTAAGCAAGAACTGTCTCACAGCTTCTGTTTAAAAAAAAAGCCTGATTTCTTCAGGTTCTTACAAAGAGATCTTGTGTGCTGTGATTTGGAGAACTGAAGACATGAAATAGAGCTGGCTGGGGATTTTTTTTTTGTTCAGAATTTTCAATATGTTGGGGGACATTTTAATATTTCTTAAAAATTGAAGTATTTCCACATCTCTGGAAATTTCAGCAGCTTCCTTTCAAGAAAGAAAACTTTTCAACGATACTGTTATTCTGAGAACTGATCATTTTGATACGTGTATGTGCATTTCAATAAGGTTTTTTTTTTGAAAAATACAGTTTTTGTGAAGTTGGAAGTCAGAACAAACTCTTAGTGATAAATCTGTATGGATTTGGAATACTTTTATTCAGAACATCATTTAAATTTCAATTCATGAGAGTGCATGTGTGTACGTGTGTTGATTCTATTTATGAGATAAGGTAGAATTGAAATGGCAGAATTCATATGAAAAGGGAATTCTGATGCTTGTTCAGCTCTAGTATGCGACCTTCTGACTGCTTTGCTAAATCAAACTACAGCTGGTAAGTACCATTTACTTCTGTTGTCTGTGAGCCTAGAAGTAAATGTAGAAGTAACTCCTCCTGTGAGGAGCTGTTGCAGTGCCTAGAATGAGTTTTTTTTTTTTTTTTTAGTTTTGTATTTATATAAATAAATAATGCAAAACTACTGTTTACATATAAAGCACAAAACACAGATCAACCAGAATAAGTGAAAAACATTATCTCCTTTCTCCTGAAAAAAAAAAAAAA
>VXAA01002595.1:22808-39314 GCA_013399115.1 Anseranas semipalmata
TAGTCAAAATTTCTTAAAAATTAAAACAAAAAAAAAAAAAAAAAAAAAAAAGAAGAATAGCAAGAGGAAGGGTAACTATGTGCTACACACATCAGATATATGAATAGAAACAGAATCTACTGAAGGTAGCAGAGCCTGTACAGAGCATGCAGCTACTGATAAAGAGTAAATCAAACCAGTGTGTGCACTATCATGATCAATTATATCTTAATATTTAAACTGAAGTCTGCGTATGAGTTAAACTGGCTCGCATAGAAAGTAAGTTGTTTTTAAAACTTGAAATGTGGAAAGAAGAGATCCAAACTACAAGACCATGTCATTTATTAATCATATTATTTAATTTATTCCCACTACCTCAGAATATTTCCTCTCCCCCCCCCAGAAAATCTGCTGAATGGTTGTCCATTGTGGTGGTCACGTTGCGATGGTTGGACCCACGGTCCAAATGGACCATGGTGGTCCATTTCCTCACCTATTTTAAAACAAAATACATCCAAACTTTGTGAATAATGTTAAAATTCAAACCATGACAATAATGGTCTGTTTCAAAAAGAACTGCTTTCAACCATGAAAATCTATCTTTGCCAATGCATGCTATCAAAAAAGAATATAGAAATTTTACACGGAATAAATTACTGAAATTATTGTATTTATAAAACCATCCAGATCTACATGTCTTTTCCTATGACCAATTCTGTGCTTTTAGTAGGAAAGGAATTACAAAGTACCTTCTAGTTATAGATTTGCCCTTAAATTTGAGCTCTAGCAAAAGAGCCCATGTTTGCAAAGACAGTTGATATCTTAGAGAAATGCTGCATTCCTTGACTCTCACTGTTTTTTGTGCCCTTTTGCGTTCAAAGCTGCTGGTAGTTGCCTAATCAGTTCCTAATTTAGCTCCTTCAAATTTGACATTAAACAGTCAATAAGACTTTGTATAATCCTTGTCTGTAATTCTCCTATGGCAATGTCAAATACAATTTGAATTTAAGTTATCCTCTGATTAGGGAATTTAAGTTATTCTCTAAAAGCCAAACTGTGCTTGACCTCTTTGTTGGCACTCACGAATGGCAGAGCAGCAGATGGAAGGACACACAAATTCCCTATTCTTTTTATATAGCCCAGGAAACAGCTAGTCATCACAGCAGCTGTAATATCAATCCTTGTCCCCATGGGAACATGAACCTTACTTTTGCTTAGCTTGCCTATGGATGTAAACCACTCCTTATGATGTCGGACTTGATGGCCAGAACATTAGCCAAAACTGGCATATAGAAGAAACCATCAGAGGGCCAGTCCAGAGAGTTCAGGGAAGAAGTCTGTCAGGAAGGGAAGAAATCCCTTCGGGAGAACTCTGTCCTTTTCCTCCATCCAGCTTCCTCTTCCCGTACAGTAAACTGTATGTTAAGTGAGGTGGAGAGAGTGGCCAGCTCCTTCAGATGCTCCAGCCCAGGACCACTCCTGCCCAGTGCCTGGGGACCTGGGGATTTCTGCCCAGACTGGGGCATGTGGCTGCTGCTTATCCCATTGCAGGTTCAACCAGTAGCAAAGCTGAGCGCATATCCCAGGGGCAGGCAGACAGAAACAGCTCATGGACACAACAAGTCACACAGGCTGCCCCAGACAAGGTCTGCCTGCAACATCACTTAAAAACAGGACTCACATAAAGCATAGACAGCCAAGTCCACTTCCTTCTCTTTGGCTGTTAGAATAGAATTTCACTACCCCAGGCACACACAGAGGCCTCTGCTACTCACCGGTTGGTCCAGCTTAAAGTTTGCTAGTGAATACACAAACACAGCCCACGCATACCAGGTCTGGGGAAGATACATACATTCAACCCCCACACCCAGCAGTTGGCACCAGGCACAGCTCCAGCTGCCAGTGTGGAGCCCTGCACTCACCTTGCTCACACCCCAGTAGCTGGTCTTGGGAACACACAGTGCTCTTGCTCCAAGGGTTGGGAGTAAAAGACCCCCACTTGCTCCAGTAGCTGACACCACAGGCTGGGGGCACCTACACCCCTAGTCTGACTCCAGTAGCTGGCACTAACTGCCACTCACCCACACACAGGTCTCACCAGTAACTGGTGCTGAGATCCCTTCACTTGCTCCAGTAGCTGGCCAAGGGTGCCTGCTCCCAGAGCCTGACTCCAGTAGCAGGCACCAATCTTCACTCACACNTACATTCAACCCCCACACCCAGCAGTTGGCACCAGGCACAGCTCCAGCTGCCAGTGTGGAGCCCTGCACTCACCTTGCTCACACCCCAGTAGCTGGTCTTGGGAACACACAGTGCTCTTGCTCCAAGGGTTGGGAGTAAAAGACCCCCACTTGCTCCAGTAGCTGACACCACAGGCTGGGGGCACCTACACCCCTAGTCTGACTCCAGTAGCTGGCACTAACTGCCACTCACCCACACACAGGTCTCACCAGTAACTGGTGCTGAGATCCCTTCACTTGCTCCAGTAGCTGGCCAAGGGTGCCCGCTCCCAGAGCCTGACTCCAGTAGCAGGCACCAATCTTCACTCACACACCCACACAAAGGTCCTGCCTGTAGCTGGCACTTAGTCCTTGCAGCAAACATACACACAGGAGCAACAGTGTGAATATGCAGAGAGAGAGTTAAGAAAAGATTTAATAAGAAAATATAAGAAGGACAGACTGCAGTGATCAGGTGCAGGGCTGAGCCAGACAAACCTACAGACCAGTTCCATTTTACATGCAACTGGTCCTTTCATACCCTTTTCTACCTATCCCCCTTCTTTGTCCTTTCAGCCCCACCTTCCCCTGCATAGACCTAAGGGGTCTGCAGTTTCCTGCTCCCCTCCCGGTCTGGCCACTGCCTGGCTTCCACTTTTATCAGTTGCAAAATCTAGGTTGATCTTCCTGGAAGTGCTGCCTGTAGATTGATAGTTCATCAACTAGTGTGACTGGGGGCTTTTTTTCTTGTCATTGTCTCCATTTTGCTTTGTCAGGTCTGTGTCTGAGAAATTTTTCTTATTGTTCCCTGTTCTTTTTTCTTGTTATTATCCCAATTTAGAGGTCCTCAGTCCAAAACCTTGCTTGCATCAACATTCCCACATTTCATCTCTTTCTTTACCAATCAGTACTACTGACCAGGTTTGTTTCTGGTCTTTGTCTCCCAGCTTAGAGGTCCTTAAACAGATAACCCTGCTGGAATAAATATTCCCACATTCTCACATGCCCTCTTCAGTTAGTGTGACTGACCAGACTTTGTTCCCATCACTGGTTCCCTTTTTTATAATCCTCTGTTGCATTGGAAAATGTCCTTGACCAGACACCCTTGAAGGAACAGACACTTTCCTTCTACATACCCTTACACTATATAGATTAAAAGCCTTGTCCATAACTACAGCAATTATAACATACTCAATTTTCCTGTCTGTGTTCACACCTGTCTGACGTTTTCCATTCCATTGCCCATTCTTTTGGCTTTTTTTTGGATTATTATTAAATAACGCATGGGCATGTACGTGTTTGGAGTTGGCTTTCCAACCTTTCTAGAGAAAAAGATGCAAAGAAATCAAAAATTCTATTTCATCAAGTTTAAAAAAAAATAGCATAATTCCCAAAAAAGCAAAATCAAAAACAAAAATAAAAACAAACTCAAAAAATTGATTGGTGATTCGTCTGAATTCAGTGATTGGTCTGAATTTTGTATGACTACAGATGAGCCAAGGTTTCAAGGGATAATTGAATGTATTTTTCAATCCATCACTCCCCACTCCCAAGCATGAACAGACATGCCAATCGTATCTCTACATGTTCTACAACAGCTCCCCAGTTAGCTGAACATCATTGCAGGTTCTACTGTTATCTTCCCACGATGGTTAGGGTTTGGGAGGACATGAAGAAAGAAGAAGAACTGAGGGGGCTGTTTGTGTTTAGTTTGTAGAAGACAAAGCCTAAGAGGGGATCTAGGTTGGGGATTGACCTGTTAGAGAGCAGCGTAGGGGAGAGGGACCTGGGGGTCCTGATGGACAGCAGGATGACCATGAGCCAGCACTGTGCCCTTGTGGCCAAGAAGGCCAATGGCATCCTGGGGTGTATTAGAAGGGGTGTGGTTAGTAGGTCGAGAGAAGTTCTCCTCCCCCTCTACTCTGCCCTGGTGAGACCGCATCTGGAATATTGTGTCCAGTTCTGGGCCCCTCAATTCAAGAGGGACAGGGAACTGCTTGAGAGAGTCCAGCACAGAGCCACAAAGATGATTAAGGGAGTGGAGCATCTCCCTTCTAAGGAAAGGCTGAGGGAGCTGGGTCTCTTTAGCTTGGAGAAGAGGAGACTGAAGGGTGACCTCATCAATGTTTATAAATATGTAAAGGGTGAGTGTCAGGAGGATGGAGCCAGGCTCTTCTCCTTGACATCCAACGATAAGACACGGGGCAATGGGTACAAGCTGGAACATAGGAGGTTCCAGTTAAATATGAGAAGAAATTTCTTCACAGTGAGTGTGACAGAGCACTGGAATAGGCTGCCCAGAGAGGTTGTGGAGTCTCCTTCTCTGGAGACATTCAAAACCTGCCTGGACATGTTCCTGTGTGGCCTGATCACAGACGGACTAGACAATCTTTCAAGGTCCCTTCCAATCCCTAACATTCTGTGATTCTCTGATCCACTAGCTATCTTCAACTATCTAGAAAGGGCTTGCAGAGAAAAAAAAAAAAGTCAAACTCCTTTCAGAACCACACAGTAACAGGACAAAAGGCAGTAGTCATGACCTGCAGCAAGGGAAATTTCCCCTTATTGCCTTATTGTAGCACTGGAATTGGTGCCAAAAGAGAATTTAGAGTCTCCATCCTTGGAAATTCTCAAAACTGAGCTGCAAAAGGACTTGAGAAACCTGATATAGCTTTAAACTTAATTCTGCTTTGAGCAGGAGTTTGGATTAGAGACCTCCAGAGGTCTTCCAGACTAAATCTTTCTGAATCAGTGATTCTATACTTTACACCTCCTGGAGACCCTGAGATGATTATAGAAGTTGGATGAATGGTAGATAATAAGTTCCAACAGTGAGTGAGAGGGGATAAGAAGAACCAGACAGGACAATGGATGAATTTGAACCTGAAGAAGGAAAAGAGTGAGAAAAAGGAGTGATTTCAGTGTCTCTATAGCCAGAAAACCAACAATGCATTTGTCAACAGTTCCCATAACACTCTATTTGAAAAATCACATCTAATGGTAGAGAAGAAACTGGAACTTCTCCACTCTGTCTAATAACTCCTGTCAAATGTTTGCTTTTTAATAACACTCACAGCTTCCACTGGGACTCTTCACTAAGAGGACCATAGAGTTAATTTTGAATTTTAATGCGATTGCCCCTTCCAAATCTCTGAAATGTCTGCTTTTTCTGCACAAATACAACTCTGCAGCTCGCTAGGTGACAGGGTTTGCGGTGAGGTAGCTCATGTAACAAGAACGTTGAAACTCTTAGGTTGTAGCAGAGGAGTTTCCCACCTAAATGAGTTCCTTGAGTGCTAAGTTTTCCTGGTTTCGGAGCTTCAGTGCTGAACAGTCCATGGGTGAGCTGACACTCATGTGCCACTGAGCTTTATAAATGCTTGAGGTAGAGCCTGAACTGTAAAGAAGTCCAAAGCAAACAACAAAAACAACAATAAATCTGTGGAAAAGTATTTACTTTTCTTTTACCAGTTGAATTCTCTGCCAGTGAGCTGGATCACTGTAGAATTAGAGGAGGGAGGAAGACGATATGGTCAGGGATCTGGGAGACAGCCAAGAGGAAATGTGGATATATACCAGAACACCAAAGTTTCCCCCCTCCCCTGCAGACCCTTTTCCCCCACCAAAGAAACAGTCAATATGTCTTGATTTGGAAAGGGTACACTACTGCAGGTCATAGAAAGCTTCAGACCTCCATTGAAGGCACTGTTAACTCAAGTCATACAAGAGCTTGGGGGGAAGAATTTTAAACCAAGACAAGTAAGAAATGTAAATCAATGTAAGCCCGTTTTGCTTCTTTTCTTCTCAGGCGCAAACAAAATTTTATTCTCAAAATGCACACAAAAAAAAAAAAATAAAAAAAAAATGAGGGAAAGTCTTCTTACCCCATACACCTTCTTGGCTCCTGCCTTTGCAGCAAACATGGAGAGGATTCCTGTGCCACTTCCAACATCAAGGACAGTCTTATCTTTAAAAACATGTTTGTTGTGATACATTGAGTTTCTATAGGTTAATGTACGCACTTCATCCTTTAACATTTCCTGTGGTGAAAAAAAAAAAAAAGCTTTGTCTTATTATTTGAAGTGCTTATATGTATTCAACATTGCCACTGAATTAATTTCCTTACTGTACTTTAAGTACTATTAACAACCTGAAGAGTTTTTCAAGTACTTTGGGGTGCGCACATCAAAGCAACTGTAAAAGACAAGCTACTTAGAAGTGAATTAATAAGAATAAGAATGATGCCCTTTGTACAATTTTATTTCTCTGAATATTACTTCAATGTTGCAAATGGCAACCAGAACTTAATATGACCACAGCACTGTTTTGGGCATAGATAGAAGCCATGCAGAAATGCAAATTTTCCTTTTCTCCTAAATCATGAACAACTTGGAGCTTCAGCCTATGGACTTTCTGAGGTTCCTCCTTGAACACAAGAGAAATAATTCCATAAAGCATTATCAAAAGGCAGTCTTGTTAGCCTTGCAGAAAGAGATGCAGTTAGTCCATAGAAGAGCTTGGAAATAATGTGCTGTATTTGGAAATCCCCTTCTGTTCTTTTATTCACTCATTCATAGGACCAATTTTGGGAAAATATTTATGTATAACCTAAACCACTATCTCACTATTTTAAGGTGTTATTGTTAGGAGCTAATTTTTACTTCATTGTTTGCATCAGTACATGCATTTCATTCCTTTGAAAACTGTCACACTTTATCAATGAAAAACACTAAGGTCAAGATCCAAGTGCCATTTTTAAGAGAAATGTAGGCCATTCAATACATACTTTAACTTTTTGAAAATGCTTCTTGTAGATCTAGAAGGCCAAACCTTTGCTTATACTGCTGTCATCATTTCATAGTTTAAGCAAGTAAGCAAATGGCTTTTTGAATTTCAAGATAAAAAGAATCAGTTAATTGTCTAGCAGATTGAAGCACTAATACACTGGATGTTGCATGTATTAGTTGCCCATTTATCTGTTTGGTCTGGGGACAATATGTACTCAGTAACTGTAGATGAATAAATTTTGTCATCATGAAGAATGGTTTGGTGTCAGCCAAAGAAAGAGGTACAGGAACAGTCCAAAGCTAACTCAATATTGTCCTAAGTATGAGCTTTTCTGGGCATATTTTCTGGCTCAATTTTCATTTCTCCATAGGCTTGCTACTTACTTCAAGGTATCATTTACTGTTGCCTGATGGCCATTATTAAAGCCTTTTGCAAAGCTACAGTATTCCCTGAATACAGAATCTGTCACAGAATCACAGAACTAGAATAGAATAGAATAGAATAGAATAGAATAGAACAGAATAGAATAGAATAGAATAGAATAGAATGACAGTACTCTGGGATGAATCCCATCAGGCCTGATGAGTTTAAGAACATTCAACTGATAGAAATGGTGCCTTATAGTTTTGGTGTTCACAAATGGAAAATCGCTGCTTCCCCATGCAAGGCCCTCCAACTCACAGGACCAGGCAGTCCAAGGCCTATCATTAATATTAGACTGAGGCAAAAAAGGCATTAAATGGCTCCGCCTTTTCATCATCCCTATTTGTCAAGTGACCAGCTTCAGCCAGTAAGGGTCCAATATTTTCCTTAGACCTTCTCTTACTACTTAATAAAGCCTCTTTTGTTATCTGAAACATCATGGGCCAGTTTTAACTCTAGCTGAGCTTTGGCCTTTCGTGTTTTCTTCCTGTAAATGCAAACTACAGGTCTGTAATCTTCCTGTGTGGCCTGATTTTGCTTAGAGAGATCACACTTTCTTTTTCTGCTTGAGTTCCGAGAGGAATTCCCTTTTCAGCCAAGCTGGTCTTATGCCCTGTTTACTTGACCTACGACACTGTGAGATTGCCTGGTCCTGTACTTTTAAAAGGTGGTTCTTAAAAAGTGACCATCTCTTATGCACTCCTAAGCCCTCAAAAGCAAAATCCTGGGAGACCCTACTGACGAACTCCTTGAGTAGTTTGAAGTGTACCCTCTTAAAATCTAGGGTAAAAACTCCGCTGACTGTTTTTCTTATTTCACCAAAAAAATTTAAACTCAACCATTTTGTGATTGCTGTGGCCAAGACAGCCACCTGCCATTACATCTCCCATGAGACCTTCTCTATTCACAAAGTAGTCTAGCAGGACAACATTCCTGGTTGGTTCACTAAATACTTGTGAAAAGAAGTTATCTTCAACATGCTTCAGGAATTTCCCAGCAGTATGATATTCCCAGTTAATGTCTAGGGAAATTGAAATCTCCCATAAGGGCAAGAGCTACCAATTCAGACATTTCTCTTAATTGTCAATAGAATAACTATCATCCTGGTTAAGTGAACAATGGTGGACACCCATGACAACATCTGCTTTATTATCCATCCCTCTAGTCCTTACCCAGGGACTCTCAACCTCATCATCCCTTCATCGGAAGTGGGAAGAGACCTCTAGAAGACCTTTAGTCCATCTGCATGCTCAAAGCTGGAAAAACTAGAACAGGTTATTCAGAATCTTGTCCAATCAGGTTTTGAAAATGTCCAAGGATGGAGGCTCCATATCCAGCATTTGACTAAACACCCAGTAAATAATTGTTCATTTTCCAATTAAGTTTGTGCCAATTGCCTCTTGTTCTTTAATCGGTTACACTGAGGAGTCTGTCTCTGTCTTCTTTACTCCCCCACTCAACAGGTATTCATACATGTAGATAAGACCCCCGTTAGCCTTTTCTTCTTCAGGCTGAACAATCCCAGCTCTCTCAACCTTTCTTCACATATCAGATTCTCCAATCCCTTAATCACCTTCATGGGCCTTCTGCTCCAAAGTTGCTTGAACTAGAGGGCCCAGAACTGGACACAGAACTTCAGATGCAGTCTCACCAGTGTTGAACCACCTTCCTTGACCTGCTCATGATGCTCTTCCTCGTGCAGCCCAAGATGCTGCCAGGGCACATTGCTGGCTTATGTTCAATCTGCTCTCCAGCAGATTGCCTAGGTCATTTTCTACAAACACTGCTTTCCAGACAGCCAGTCCTCAATCTGTACTAGTGCATGAGGTTGTTCTTTCCCCTGTACAGGACCTTGCATTTCCCTTTGTTGACCTTGAGATTCCTGCCAGGCCATTTCTTTGGCTTGTTGAGGTCCCTCTGGCTTGCAGCTCAAGCATCTGGTGAAACAACCACTACTCTTTGTCTTCTATCAACTGCAAACATGCTGAGAGAAAACTCCATCCTGTCATCCAGCTCATTAATAAAGGTATTAAACGGTAGTGGCACCAGTGTTGACTCCTGGTGGATACCACTGGTGACTAGAAGATGGACTGTGTGATGCTGATCACAACACTTTGAGAACAGCAGTTCAGTCAATTTTCAGTCCACTTTACTGTCCATTCATTTAGTCCATATCTCATCAGTTTGTCAATGAAGATGTTATGGGAGACAGTGTTGAAAGCCCTGTTAAAAGGCAAAGTAAACAGCACCCACTCCTCTTCCTTCATCCACAGAGCCATTCATTTCATCATAGAAAGTTATCAGGTGTTTTCCAAACCCCTGCTGAACACTCCCAATCACCTTCTTGTCCTTAATATGTTTGGAAATGCTTTCCAAGAGGGTGTGCTTGATCACCTTTCCAGTGTTCTTTAAGGTGAGTCCTGTAGTTGCCTTTACTGAGGATAGGAGTGACACCTGTTCTCTTCCCGGCATCAAGAACCTTCCCTGGTCACCATTTCAAGTATAATCAAGAGTGACCTTGCAGTGACATCAACCAGCTACTTCAGCACTTGTGGATACAGCCTATCAGGTTCCATGGACTTAGGTATGTGCAATTTGTTTAAGTGATCCTTCTCTGTTGAGACTTAGTCTTTCTTACTCTAGACTTTGCCACTCATCTTAGGGACCTGGGATTCCTGAAGGCAAGTCTTACCAGGAAAGACAGAAGTGAAGAAATCATTTTCTACATTCTTTATCACTAGATCCCCTGCCCCATACAGCAATGGGTCCACCTTTTCCTCAGTCTTTCCTTTTCTGTCAATACAACTACTGAATCCTTGCTTTGTTGCACTTCACATCACTTGCCAGACTCATTTCCAGAAGCACTTTAGGTTTCCTTCCCCATCTCTGAAAATGCAATGTCTCTAAATTACTTCTGGGTCACCTGACACTTCTTCTACCTCTTGTATGCTTCTTTTTTTTTGTTTGAATTTTGTCAGAAGTTTCTTGTTCACCCATACAGGCCTCCTGCCAACTCTGCTCAACTTTCTGCACGTCAGGATCACAGATTCACAGAATTGTAGGAGTTCGAAGGGACCTCCAGAGATCATCGGGTCCAACCCCCCTGCCACAGCAGGTTCCCTAGAGCAGGCTGCACAGGTAGGCGTCCAGACGGGTCTTGAATATCTCCAGAGGACTGTTGTTGGAGGAGATGATCCTTGAAAATCAATTTTCCTGGACTCCTTTCTTTCCAGGACCATTTTCCATTTCAAGCAGATCCCTGAAGAGACTGAAGACTACTCTCCTGAAACCCAGGGTTGTGAGCCTGCTATTTGACTTGTTCCATACTCTTAGGATCCTAAACTCCACCATTTCAGGGTCACTGCAGCCAAGTCTGCCCTGACCACCACATCCCCAAATTTTCATTCTCTTTAGTAAGTATTAGGACCAGCAGAGCAACCCCCTCCCCCACGATTGTTTGCAGTCACCTGGTGCCAGGCATTTATCATCAGTGCACTGCAAAAATGTCCTGTATTTCTTGTGGTCTTTTCTGTTGCTCTTCAGCAGATGTTAGGGTGATTAAAGTCTCCCGTATGTAACAAGACCATGTGGATGCAAGAATTCTTTCAGTTGTCTGAAGAAGGCCTCATCTACTTCTTCCTGATTAGGTGGTTTGTAGCAGACGTTCACAACAATATAAATCATGTTGATCTGCCTTTTAATCCTGACCCATAAGGTCTCAGCTGGATCATCATCTGTCCCATAGCAAGCTCTGTCCATTCCAGCTACTCTCACTGCTTCTCACCTTCCCAGTCTGTCCCTCCCAAAGAGCCTATATCCAGCCATTGTGGCATTCCAGTCATGCAAGCTATCCCAACAACACTTCTGTGATCCTTGAGAGACTTTGGGCATGCAACTGCACACTGACCTAATTCCTCTTCTACACTCCCCAGGCTGCATGCATTAGTGTACAGGCATTTCAGAGAGGCCCCCTGTCATGCTGATTTTTCAGAAAAGAGAGCTTCCCCCATAATGCTGTCTCTTGGTACTTCCTAATTTCTGTGCTTACACTTGGGGTGGGCCCCCTTCTGCTCTGTTTTGTTGACTAACTATAAGGTCTTTCTTGTCCACGCCACCTTGCATCCTTTGCTTACCAACTCAGTCCACCACTTCCCAATGTGACTGTGGGTCATCATCTCCTTCACCGGTCATTCTTAACTTAAAGTTCTCCTCACCAGATTGGACAACCCATTGGCAAAAGTACTTTTGGCCCGGTTTGTCAGGTTTGGGTATCTCTTTCTAGCAGTCATCAATCTTCAAAGAGGGTCCCACAGTCATAAAAGCTGAAACCTTGTCATCGACAGCAGCTGTTCAACCAGTTGATAGACCACCTGAGTGTTCTACTTCTCCTTAAGTCCTTATTTTCACTGTGATAGTTGAAGCAAAAAAGCACCTGGCACACCGTGCTGTTGACTATCACCCTAAGACCTGTGTAGTGACACTTGATACATTCCAGGTCTCCTAGGGCAGTATCATTGGTACTCTTACGGAAGAGTAACAGCAGTAATCCAAGGCTGGTCTACGGTCTAGACAAATGTCAGCAGCCTCACCACAATGTCCCAGATCCAAACCCCTGGACAGCAGGTCAGATCAGCAGATGGGGGCCTCCTTCCCCTGCAGGAGAGAGTCTTCCACTACTCTCACTTCCTGCTTCCTCCTGTGCTGCCCCTGCTTGGCTCAGGGACAACTAATTCTGATGCTTCATTGGACAGAGCTTCCAGCCCCTCATCTGTAATGAAGGCACTAAAACCGTTCAGTAGTTGGATATCTGCAGATGGAGCAGGAGCCTTCCTCATGTGTCCAGAAGTCACAAGTTTCCTGCCTTCACCATCAGAGGAGTCTCCACTTCCAAAACTGAGAAGTACAGACTCTGATTTCCCCTCCCTTCAGCCCATATATGGTGTTCAGGCTTTTGTACCTTGGAGAAGATCCAGTCAGTCTCTTTATCACATCTCTGATGCTGAAAAGTCTGCCAACATCCTTTAGCAGCTCCTTTATTTTTGATGCAGATCATCTACCAGTGCAGACCTCCTGCAGGCAAAGAGGCCATTTCCCACCTCCCCAGCCTCAGCAAGAGGCACTCCCTGCTCTCTGTGAAACCTACAGAGCTGTATCTTTCCATCAGGAGCTCAATCTGAGTTGAGGTCTCTGATGCCTTTTCAATGGTTCTCTTCAGTCTCCTTCCCACACAATTGTTCCTCTGTCTTCTTCCTTTCTTGGACTGAGTATCTGAATGCTACACTAAGAATTAATTGGCAGACAGAAACCTTCTGTTTATGTAAAAGCTGCGGAAATAATTACTAGAGTAGTAGAAATTGTCATGTTGTTTGTGAAAAGTGCCACTGATTTCACATTGCTGGCTTTTTTGCAGCCTAGTCTTTAAGATCTCATCCTCTTGGGTCATGTAAATGTAAGATGATATTAGTATCTTTAGAGTTGGTCCACAGAAAACTTTCTGCTGGTAAATATGGTCCATTGTGTATTCTTTCCAGGAATGGATTTACTGGATACTATTGGGCTATATGTTCCCATTAATGTAGTTTGTGCATTCAAGTAACATGCCAGGAGTCAAAAAACTACTTTGCTTCCCATGTCAGTTGACTAACTTTTCTGCTAGCATCTGTGATCAAATACTCAAGAGAACAAAAGACCTAACTTAACAATGAGGTAGTTTCCATGTGTGATTGGGTTAGTTTGCAGTCCTCATCAATGCACTAAAGTGATGTACTCAGATGAAGATCACCACTGTACAGATAGCTAATAAAAGCTCTGTGGAGAACTCATAACTATAAGGATTTAAGTGGGACAGAGGTTTTGAGTACATATCTCTGGAGAAATGGATATCTTTGGCACTTGACCAGATCATCCAGTGTTCTGAGGAAAGGCAGAGGAATATAATCATTAGGAAGAGGGAGGGGGATAAATAACTAATAAGCCACAGAAACCTTTTTTATTATTCTGCAATAATTACTGAGATAAAAATAAATATTACCTCATGAATTCCAAAGTGAGCATAGGAATCAAAATAATAATCTCTGGATGTCATCTCTTCTGGATTGAGGAGCTTTGCCATCTTTCCTCGGCCCGGGCAGCTTGGTTGCAATGGAACATGTATGACAGACTGAACTGGCTTTGGGACAACAGTAGGCTGAGGAGGCTGAGATGGGACAGGACAAACCTAGGAGAAGACAGAGTATTGTTAAGAAGCATCATTAAAAGAGAACATTTCTCTATGTCTAGCATAGTGATATTGTAAATAGCTATGAGGTAGTAATACCAAAGACACCTGGGTTATCATAAGTGAAATCTAGGAAAATAGCTGCTTTCTATTCCTGGCTCTTTAACTTATTTGCTCTGTCTTGGAATTTCCTTGATGACTTTTTCCTTGATGTCACTCTGCAGATACCTTCATCAGCACAAAGTAATTGGAAAATACTGGTGTTTGATGAAATAGGTGACTCCAAATATGCAGTGACTAGCATTAATATTGACACACAGCAGTTAAGAGCTAGGTTTTCTCCTTAAGTATCAAACTTCCCTGTCAAACTGCCACAGCTTTGTGAGAGGCAAGCTGTAATAAATAAATAGTTCCCCTGCAAAGCAGGGCTGATAATCAAAGGATTTTGAACATTCTGTTGCTAATATGAAAGACGGGATTCATAATAGATTCTTAATTGCCAAGTGATGTATCTGGCTGTATTGATGAGGTAGGCCTGAGAAAGCTCACAATATCTGAACGTCCCTGACACTATCTGAAAATCTGTTAGCATGTTCAGAAAGCAGTGTAAGCAACTGCGTAGGATATGTTACTGTACTGAGTCTGCCTGGGATGGAATTAACTTTCCCCACAGCAGCCCATATAGTGCTGTGCTTTGTACTTGTATCTGGAACAGCATTGATATTGTACCAATATTTTGGCTATTGCTGAGCAGTGCTGGCACAGCATCACGGCTGTATCTGCAACTCCAGTAGGCTCAGGGTGGGCAAGAGGTAGGGAGGGGACATAGCCAGGACAGCTGACCTAAACTGACCAAAGGGATATTCCATACTGTGTGACATTATGCTCAGCAATAAAAGCTGAGGGGGAAAGAAGGGGAAGTGGGGACTCTCATTTTGAAAGTGTTTGTCTTCCCGAGCCACCGCTACATGTATTGAGGCCCCGCTTCCCAAGACAAGTCTGAACATCGTTTGCTAATGGGCAGTAGAGAATAATTTTTCTCCTTTTGCTTCTGCGTGGCCTTTTATTTCTTCCTTTCGTTAAAGTGCTCCTTTTCTCAACCCACAAGTTTTTCTTTTGTTCATCATATTTCTCCCTGTGTCCTTCTGAGGAGTGGGAGTGAGAAAGCGGTGTGGTAGAGTTTAGCTGCCCATCAGTTGTTAAACCACAACAGTTATCTCTTAATTTAGTTTACAGTTTTCAGGAGTCATGTGGCACCAATACACCCTGGCCCACTGCACTACATTTTTCCTTGGTATTGTACCTTCAGTAGCAAAATTTCAATAGAGCCAGAATTCGTAGAATCATAGAATGGCCTGGGTTGAAAACGACCTTAAAGACCATCTAGTTTCAACCCCCCTGCTCTGGGCAGGGTTGCCAACTACTACAGCAGGCTGCCCAGCGCCACATCCAGCCTGGCCTTGAATGCCTCCAGGGATGGGGCATCCACAACCTCTCTGGGCAACCTGTTCCAGTGCCTCACCACCCTCTGAGTGAAAAACTGCCTCCTAATATCCAACCTAAATCTCCCCGTCTTAGTTTGAAACCATTCCCCCTTGTCCTATCACTATCAACACGTGTAAACAGGTGTTCCCCCTCCTGTTTATACACTCCCTTCAAGTACTGGAAGGCCGCAATGAGGTCTCCCCGGAGCCTTCTCTTCTCCAAGCTAAACAAGCCCAGTTCCCTCAACCTTTCTTCATAGGAGAGGTGTTCCAGCCCTCTGATCATCTTAATGGCCCTCCTCTGGACCCATTCCAAGAGCTCAACATCCTTCTTGTGCTGGGGGCCCCAGGCCTGCATGCAGTATTCCAGGTGGGGATTCTTACACTTCCTTGACTTGGATTCTTACACTTCCTTGAATCAGATTTTACATCTGTACCCTCTAAGACAGAAGATAGAATGTTTCAGAAACAGATTAAATGGAAAGGGATACAGAGCATGGTCTGGCCCATGAGTAAATCTCCATCTTTCATCCTTAACATGAAGCAAAATACAGAAAACAGAGAAAGACTGAAGAAGACATTACAGCTTCACACTTGCACTAAGTGACCTGCAAATTATGGGTCAACAACTTCAGGTATTGAGGAAGTCAATACAACTTAAAATATGTCACCTCTTCTTCTACTTTCTTGTGATTTTCAGTGTCAGTAGTTTCCCAGTGGGGACCAGATGTACCTCAGCCTCTCCTAGATACTTTTATAAAGTTTGCCCTATGTTCTACACTGTGATAGTGCAAGACATTATTCCCTGGTATTCTCTATGAATAGTGTCAATTTACCTAGTTCAGTTTACTTCAATTAAAAAAGTCACATTTTTTTTCCTAGCTCATTTGAAGACTTAAGTGTGTCATCTTCTGATGGTTTCTTTGGTCCATCTGGGAAAAAGGAATACAAGTAGTTTACATTCCTGTAACACTTTTTGTCCCAGAAGATCCAGAAGTGCTTTATTTTCTGTTTCTGACTTTTTTGACTCTCTCACCTCATCCAGTTCACCTCTCATCCAGAATATAAATGTTCCCAACTGGTATTTGTATTTTTGTTCTGTCTATTTCTGTCAAGGTGTTGCTTGTGATATTCAACTGTTCTGAATTTATTCCTGATACTTTTAATTATATACTTGAGTTTATAATCTAACATTTTTCTCCACTTGTGTACACATTATTAAATCTTCGTAGCTAACTTGCCCTGCAGTACTTTCTATATTGGTCTGCTGGACTACAAAGATTTAAACTGTGGATGTTCAGTACACATTTTAATTTAATATGAACTCCATGAGGTCTTACACTTTTCTCCTAAATCTTCTCCTCTGCATCATTTTGTATGCAAAAAAAAAAAAAAA